>NW_019290127.1:148913-176467 GCF_000500325.1 Leptinotarsa decemlineata | reverse complement strand
ACTGAAACTGTCACAGATACCACACCAGGTGAATAGTTCATACACTGAACTTACCAACAAATTAGATTTTTGATGAAAAGTACATTAAAATAATTTTCTGGGTATAATTGAGAGGCGGATAACTCATTTGAAAGAGTGAGATTTGATTCACTTCGTCTAATGAAAAATATATTTCTCTCACAGCGCCTCCTGTGAAAAGCATTATTTGAGAGATTCTGTTGTGAAAACAATAAGTATTTCTACAATAGCAATGTTGCTGTTTACAAAAATAATAGGTAAACTCTATGAAAACAGATATTAACTTAGTGGAGAATGTTCTTCCCTCTCTTGGTCCTTCGGAAACATGAAAAAACCTATTTTGGATTTTGAACTGTTACTTTTACAACTATTTACAGCACAAACGTGTCCACCACCTATTATGTTAAAAAATAAAATTCACGATACGCACAGAACACAGGTGACATATACTTCCTAACAAGAGCAAAGTCAAAAGCAAAATGGCGGACTCATCAACGCGACGGATATGCGCGAACTTCTCCCGCCAAGCGAAGTGACATTGCTGATTGTTACTTATGCTGTGATATAAACGACACTGAGGACAGTTATGCCAACATAATTACAGATACAATCCCTTGACGCGGGCTTTTTAAATGACAGCATTTGTTTCTTCACGAGGAACTAAATATGAATCCGATATTGTCAAAATAATAGGAATGGTTATCGAAAAAATGCCAGTTGTTTTTGTTTTTCAGAATGTGTCTTCCACGGCAGATTCTATGTTTGTGAGTATGTAGGGATTATTTTGAATAAAGATTAACTGAAAAGTATTCATTTGCGGAAATAAACAAATTCTTTTTTTGGGTCAAAACTAAGGGAAAGTTCCGCAATTTGACAACATATTCTTCATTTCCTGACTCGAACTGATTTTATGAAAAAAGGTTCTTATAAACATTGATCCGGAAGATCCGGATAGAGATTATTGAACTGTTTGATGAAAATTATTAAGTCCAGTATAATATTAATAATTTATTTTTCAAGAGACAAAATATTGAATTGGAATAGCCAAGAAAAACCATAAAATGTAGATCAAACAAGTTTACACTTAGAGTTTTGCAAAACGAAGACTCACCGTTAAGAATTCTAAACATTAGAAATATTGATAACAATATTCATATGAGTCATCTTTTCAAAATAATTCTGTTAAATCAAAACCTCTTGTAACATGAAATTTGTTGAGTTCATTCGGCAATTTATTGAATAAGCGTGAGCCATTATTATTAGTAGGAGAGCAGATTGGTGAATGGAAGTGATTTTGAGAACGATTATTTACTTGATATACATCAGATTTATCAGATATACATCAAATTTATCAGAATATAGCACTGCGAATGAAGTGCTAATACCAAACTAGAACAATGTACTTTCCAATCTAGATGTTCATCAACACACATTCCTAAAAACTGGACATGGGTGGCAGACTTGGAAACTGGTATATCATTTACAATTAAATCGGGTGCATATTTTTTGACGGTTGTGAAACCGAAGATACTGTGTCTTATCAACATTGAAGAATTTAGAGTTGTCATATGTCCACGTTTCCAAAGATCGGATTATGTTTAAAAAAATATGTTTTCTTCCTTAACCAGCTATCGCACCCCTACGAACGACAACCCTCAGAAGTCGAAATTTGTGCGAGCTAAGGACTAACGAGGTCTTACCTTTTAACGTGTGATTCTTAACGCGGGTTGGGCGGTAGCGAGTGAAAATCGAGCGTTCTGCCTGCGGCTTGAACCATCTACTCACACATTGGCCGATTGACTGAGTGAACAAAGCACCCACGTCGAAACGGCCGGCTACCGATCTATATTACAGCGTATTCTAAACGTTTCATCAGAATGATCTGACACAAGAACAGAGATATTCATCATCTCCATATATACACTCCATACACTCAATATAACATGAACATTTCCACATAGTTCCCCAATATCATTACTATATAGCAGAAATAACAAAGGACCCAAAATAGAACCCTGTGGAACACCTATGTTGATATCAGCTCTAGTAGAATTCATGACTCTCAACTCATTGTAGTGTTCATTTCTCAATCATATATACATACTGTTTGCGATTTTGTATGTGTGTACTAGCCTTTTATAGATCTATGCGATCTTGGTGCGACCCCAACAGACGCACCTGTAAAATATCTCGTTCCCAGTAGAAGGAGCGACATTTAATTATATTAATCAGTGACTGTAGGAAATTCTTAATGAAATTGAAACACCACTTCGTATTGTCTTTGTCTGTATTATGCATAAAACTCTGATTTTATTAATCTACCTTCTACAGTGTCATAATTAGTGATAAAAATTCCACACACCGCGTTGAATAACGCAGGTATCCATAATATAATACATATTTACTTTGTAAACAATGAAGAACAAATGATATTATATAGTCCATTTATTCTTTTATTGCTCGTACGAAGGTAATAAGCCAACTGTTAGAGATTACCTTCGGGTAGTTGTTTGAAATAAATTGTCAGTACAGAGTGTTTCAGAAACATAGAAATTCATGATTTCCAGAAAAAATAAAAAAACACGTCAACTTACTTTACTTCCCCCATCGCACACCCAGGGCATGTCACCAATTTTTCAAAATGGATCACCCTACATTGTTTCGCATTAACATTTGCTCCATGATGAGCAGATTTCAACAATGTATAAAACATATGGCCTGAAGCTTATGGTTCGGGAGCTACAAATCATTTGAGTTGAAAAGGAGCCACCCTGAATAACCTTTGAAACAATGATTTGCAGGAAAAATAAAAAACAGGTCAACAATTATACAGGAGACCGCATTTTGAAATATTCATTCTAGAGACAAACATGGAAGCAATAAATCAGAACAAGAGATTTTTTATCAGTTCTTGAATTAAAATCTGATGACTGGACAATGAGAATAAAACATTTTCTATAGTAAATGTTCAAAAACGTTTCCACCAACTTCCATACGATGGTACAAATGAGCTTCCATTGCCGAGAATCTCGGGAGTTATTTCTCTGCAATGCTTCATGATATTCTCTCTCAAATCTTCTTATGTTGTTGATTCTATCTCATACACTTTAGACTTCGAATGACCCCATACAAAGAAATCTACAGCAGTGAGATCCGGAGATCTTGGTAGCCATTCTGTAAACCTCTTCTGCCAATCCAGCTACCAGGAAAATGATCATCCAAAAATTGTCGCACTGGAGTTGCATAATGTTGTAACACAGCTAATAATTAGTAATAGTGAATCCACTTATTGTAATAGTTTAATCAGAATAAAATGTAAAGCGATTAGTCAACATAAACGGCCATTAACAGAATACACACATAAAGACAAGGAACGACTATGACTACACTAATTATACATTTTTGATATCTATAACATAGAACAATCTTTTAAGAAAAGATCATAGAGCAGAATTGTATTCAATTCAACACATAATGAGGAGGTGCACCATAATAATAAATTTATATCCTCTTCAATTGCCCTATTGATGCACGGTTTTATTCGATTCTCCAACATATCCAGATATTTACCACTAATCAAATTTTATCATCGATAAAAATAGGTCCTATGATGTGATCACCTAAAATTCCTGTGAAAACATTCAGTTTTTGAGGTTGTTGGGTATGAACTTGATGGTATAAATGGGGATTCGTATCACTCCAATATCGACAATTTTGCCGATTCACCTCTCCATTCAAACTAAACGTACATTCATCCGGAAAACAAATTTTATACAAGAAATTCTGATGTAAGTTGATCCGTTCAGTGAGACTTTCACAAAACTCTATACGTCTATCGAATATGTGTCTCGGCGGGAATATTCGGAAATCATATCGTTGATTACATATATCGGGATGAAAATCTGACTGGTGATTTTTTTTAAATGCTTCAAAATATCATTCTCCCACGAATTCGAAAATTGGTGACCAACAATCAAGATGAATTGAAAAAGGCCTGTAAAAAATTGGTTGGATCAAACATAAAACCCCACCTACAATGTGAGGATCAAATTGTAATGTTTGCCTTCCACTAATGTTAACAACAAAAAACAAAAAAATCGTTGATTAAAAACAAACAAACAAATTCGTAATATTTATCAGCTTTCCCAATGTCATGAACTCGAGTCACCTCTGTTTGGCAATAGGTATTTATCTGAAATCTCTCGAACGGATTCGTAGAAGGAAAGTTGTTTCCTAATCCAGTTGGTTTGAAAAATCGATATAAAGGAACAGAATACCAATGTTTCGTTCGAAGAAAAATAATGGAGGCTAATAAGTGAATGGTATTTATAAATTCCAGACTTTCTCAACTTCAGTGTCACGTGTGTTGTGTTTCGTTTCAGTAAAACTATGACCTGATTTTTTTGTGAGGGATTTTACACTCAATACGTATTATATTGAAAGGGTAGTTTTTTTGAAAAACATTGCTTCAAAATATTGGTTCTTTCAGCTCAAATCATTGCTCTCATCTTTTTTATAACAGTTCAAATTGTTGACCAAAGATATCTAAACTAAAAGATTTTGTTTCAACGTGGTTCTGAATGCTTCTTGTTGAATGCTAGCAGATTGACTTTTATATTCGAAACCACACGGAGGAACACTGGTTTAAGAGGAAATTCAAAGAAGCCGCATATATGTTGTCCATTAAAGTATTCAGACAAGCTAGCATAAAGGTACGCAACATATGGAAATTCATAATCAAGCGAAAAATGGCCAACTGCCGCCAAACGGTAATTTCTCGTGAAACCGGTGAAGCGGAATGACCCATAAATAGTCATCTATCGGAGGAATCAGTCCAGTCATCACCCGAAGACGATTGTGGATACTAACAACCGAAACGTCGTGGAGTAACTTGGCTTGGAATGTCTTAATTTTTTGTTTTTATTTTTTTTCTTTAATTGTTCTATTTCTTTCCTTGCATTTTATTTCACTGTAATTTCATTTGAGGTTTTTTTTGCTTGATATCATTGTTATTTTCAGCTATTCTTTTCATTTTTTAATTTGTATTGGTTTTTTTGGGGATTTCAAATCATTTTATATAATATTAGACAATGGAATTCCGAACTATTGAAAATTGTATACATTAGGCCGTCATTTTAGATGACTATTATTGCTTTTATAAACAAAATATAACTGTACAAACCTTATCAGGTTGTTGGAATCGCCATATGACAGATAAAAAGAAGTATTTCTAGAAATATCGATATTAATGTGTTTGTCTTCAGGAAATTATTAAATTTTCCGCCATTTTGTATCGTCAGGAGCTTCAAAATGATGTGTAACAAGACGCCCCTTTCCATTTAACTTTTTTTTCCCACCCAGTCGCCATTTCGAAAGTTTCATCTGTCAATTTCACTTCAAAATGAAGTATTCATGCATCAATTTCATTATCCCAAATTTCAATTTTTTGAGTTGACTTGTTCAAAAAATAAAAGGGGGGGGGACATTAAAGAAATGCACTGCATACAGAGCTTCGAAGAAATACCTGTAAGCAAATACCAGTATTTTGCAATCAGCTGATATGCCAATGTTCCTCCAGCAGAACAAACTGGTTATTATAACAATGCCTTTAACACCCGTGGAATGTATATACGTTATGATAACTGGCTTACCACTGATTTATTGGAAAAAAAAAACATTCGATAAGAACCAGTATTCTAATCACCGTTAACCTGCTCAAAGAAGGCTCATTATTGGTAACTTGTTGATATTTAATATTTGAAACAGATGACGAACTTATAGTATTAGTCCAGTTATATTAGAGGTTCAATTTCGTAATGAGAGATAATAAACTGTACACTCTTATACATCTCCATTTTGATGTTCTAAAAGTTGTTCCAAAAGTCCCATGAAATCTCGTGTCTGCGCCTGAAGTTATTCAAGGTTAAAGGTCGCAAAAGTCAGTTTTTCCCAATTATCTCGGTTTCTGTAGCTCCAATGAAGTTAATATTCATCACAAATATTGTAGAGCATGAAATTAGCGAGAAGTTTTGTTTGAAATTGTTTTTTAAACGCCCGACCGTTTCTGAGATAGAGGGTGGAGAACCACAACGTTCAGCCATACTGTGTGTAATGCACGTACGACCATTAGCAAGAACTCCTGATGCACTACGACACGGTAATCGAAGAAACCAAACCAAAACTATTTATTCTCCGTTCACATTCTATGAAAAGGGCTCCACGAAGCTTAAAATTCATAGGCCAATTATTTATACCTTTTATCCCATTTTTCATGCCAACGGAGATTGGGAAAAAATTTGTTAGTTAACAATTGAATAACTTTTTGAAAAATGGTGATGAAACTTTTTTTTCTACGGGACTCAATTCATTCAAGTGTTAAGAAAATATTAGATTTTTTAAAATATTTAAAATGACATTTTATGTTATAAAAAATTTATTTCTTTTGATAAACTCTCTTTAGGGGCAGCGCGAGTATGCCGTAACAACCGTGCGGAACCTTATTTTCAACGTCAAATCAAAATTATAAATAATGGAGATAGAGATTCTGGAGTCGGGAATTTTTCTTCAGAAATTTCCTCTCCTCTCTAACGAAATATTCAAATCTTATTTTGTTAATAACAATTGCAATTATTTACCTGCACCAAAATCCTTCGTAAACATTTTCCAAGAGGTGATTCCGAATCGAATGAGCTATCGCTCATATTTTAGGACCTTTATCTCTATTTTTCATGCTTTCGAACTTGTTGATTAGACTAATAGTCGTGTCACGAAGTGTTCTGGCGATGCATTGAATTTATTGGAGCCTCTGGAGACACCCTACATTTTGTTTTATAGAAGAGAGGACATTGTTAGATCAAGATCTTTAGATGATGTGGTGCTGCGGATTTTTCCGGGTTTTCCTGCAGCTGAAAAAGCAAATGCGACACTAGAATCAATGAAGTCGCCCGGAGCGCCGATTAATTTTTGTTGTTCCATATTTCATGACTTGACTTTTTGAAATGTGAGATTCACTTTCGTTGGAATGACAGTTTGAATGATTTTAACAATCAAAATGTAACGTTACCACCAGCATATCAAAATAGTAGATAAAAACGTACCTTTCATCAGATTCAGTTTCGGGTACCCTGATTAGGCAGTACGATTTCAATCTCAAATTTTGGATTTCTCCAGCAAGTTTGCTCCTACATTCTCTAATGAGTTCCAACCTGATCTGTAAGTTACTTATGCTTTCGGATATTGCGCTATTCATTGCTTGGATGGAATTTACTGAGCAATTTTGTACGGTTTTTCACATTGGTCGCGTGTTAGGCAGAAAAGGTGACTGAACTGTCAAAAATACTTTTTAGGGTACGACAACTACAAAAAGATGAAAATACTATATACATCGCGAAGTGGTGTATTGCAGATATAGATCATGCTTATCAACAGATTCATTTGGTGTGAAAAAAAATATTCAGTTTGTTTTTCA
Source organism: Leptinotarsa decemlineata (assembly GCF_000500325.1). NCBI lineage: Eukaryota > Metazoa > Arthropoda > Insecta > Coleoptera > Chrysomelidae > Leptinotarsa > Leptinotarsa decemlineata. The sequence goes on along the minus strand of NW_019290127.1, from coordinate 168,981 downwards.
TTCAATATTAGAATTTGTGTTTAAGGGAATGTTTTCCAATTATTCGAAAATAATCAATTCATATCAATAAAATCAATACATACTTCTACCTGTGATAACGTTACATGCAGTTGTCCGATATCAGAAAAATCATCATCGATAAAATACTTAGGTATTTTACACATATCTCATGTGACAAAAAGGAAAAGAGGATTAAGTAACAAATTTTATATCCTGAGAGATATTCTCTCAAAAAAAAACACGATTATTTTGTACAATAGTCTCGCTGAATCAATCATCAGATACTGCATAGTCGCGTGGGGTGGTGCTTTCATTACCACAGTACAATATTTACAGACAGCACAAAACATCTTGGTTAAGATCATACTAAAAAAGAATATTCTCCACTCTATTACTTCATGAAGATACCAACCTGCTCAATATAAAAAGACTCTTCATTTATCAATCATTACTACGAATATATAGAACGCATAAAAAATTCACGGTGAAAAAATCAAGGATGACCAGATCGACTCTCAATAATGACCTGCAAGTTCACTCTTTCAAAAAATCTTCAACATTATGTCCCGACCTTAGAGAAATAAAAAATCCCAAAACTTTTAAAATACAAGTGAAAAATTTTATATAACTAAACCTCGATAAATTCCGATCAATTTCCTATAACGAGTGATTCTTTTGCTGGTATCTTTTTTGGCAACACTGTTTTTGACAGATCACGCGTGAATCGTGTCTTGTCTTGCTGTCAAACTTGTTCAGTTTGGTCTATAATTTAACCATGAATCGACTTACGAATGAACAACGCTTGCAAATTATTGAATTTTATTATCAAAATTCATGTTCGGTGAAGAAAGTGCATCGTGCACTTCTTCCAATTTATGGGCAGTTTCGTTGGCCTACTGAGGAAGCTATTCGGAAGCTTGTGACTGAATTTCGAACCCAGTTTACATTATTGGACATCAAACCACCAACACGCATACGTAGAGTGGGGACCGAAGAAAATATTGCGGCTATATTCGCCAGTGTTCGTGATGACCGTGAAATGTCGATTCGCCGCCGTTCGCAGCAATTGGGTCTCTGTTACTCCACTACGTGAAAAATTTTGTGAATGGAGTTGGGTGTGAAACCTTATTAGATACAGCTACTGCAAGAATTGAAGCCACACGACCTCCCACAACGTCTAAAATTTGGTGAATGGGCACTGGCAAAGTTGGAGGAAGATCCACATTTTTATCGAGAAATTGTGTTGAACGACGAGATTCATTTCTGGTTGAATGGATACGTTAACAAGCAAAATTGCCGCACCTGGAGTAAAGAGCAGTCACAAGCATTGCAAGAGCTACCGAAACATCCCGAAAAAGTCACTGTTTGGTATGGATTATGGGTCGGTGGCATCATCTGGCCGTACTTCTTCAAATACGACAATGGCCGGAACGTTAATGAGAATGGGGAGCGCTACCGTGTGATGATTGTCGACTTTTTGTTGTCCAAAATGGAAGAATTGGCCATGCCTGACGGTGTCACACGCCACGCGAAACAATGGCCCAATTAAGAGCCGCTTTCGGTGAACATTTTATCTCACGTTTGGGGCCTGTCGATTGGCCGCCTAGATCGTGCGATTTAACGCCTTTGGATTATTTCTTGTGGGATCATGTTAAGGCTCATGTCTACAGGGATAAACCAGCAACGACTGACGCTCTGGAAGCCAATATTGAAGCATTTATACCTGAAATACCGGTCAATATGTTAGAGAGAGTGTGCCAAAATTGGACTTTGCGCATAGGCCATCTAAAGCGGAGCCGCGGACAACAATTGCATGAAATCATCTTCAAACATTAAATTATATTGATCGTTTTATCGATTCCAATAAAGATTTCACCAATTTTTTTGTGTTGTTGTGAAAATCAAATCCTATACCTCTTGAAAAAATCACTCGTTAGATAAAATTAAGTAATGGTTTTTTTATTCTATGATTTCGTGATGCACCTAAAAGGAATGAAAGGAAAACCAATACCTGTTGCCTCCGTTGGTTCCTCCTCATTATTACAACAAACTTCTTTTTGATTGATTATATACTCTATACTCGCAACTAGTTTACATAACAAATTTGAAAGCAACTGGAAGGGTGCCGAAATGCAATACAGGCATCTTTGCCTAGACAATTTCTGCTCCTAAACCAGATGCCTCTGGATAGCAGTAACCAAAATATATGTATTGTTATGTATTGTTAATGAATTGAATTGAATTGACGAGTTGACTATTGCCTCACTCACCATGATAAAGGACATGCTGATGTGTTGAAAAAATTCGATAAGATTTCTTGCTTCATTCTGAGGATTTTCCGTTCAAAGTTTTCCGTCGGATCATATCTACCCATTATTTTCCTCGAGAATTCAATTCAAATGGAACTTTCCAGAAATTAATGTGTCATACTATAATAGCAGCTGCCACTTGTCATCACATTGTTTATTTATTTATATATACGATGTATGTTCAAGAAATTCAATGGATTTTCATTTTTCTCAAAAAATATTTATTTTCTCATCAATTTCTATTCTGTTTCTTTTGAAAGTATATCCTTGAGTCCTCTCAGTTCTTCGGTTTCTATCCCCTCAACCGTCACAAAACGCCTTCATTTCATGGGTCTCTTCAATTTTGGGACAGGAAAAAGTTGCAGGGGAGCAAATCTGGTGAATACGGCTGAGGTATGATTACGGTGTTGTTTTAGGCCAAAAAGAGTACGAACAAGCATCTTCTCGACTTCCTGTGAAAAGGTGTATCACTTGTAAACATTTTTCTAACTCAATTTCACACAAAATTTGATAGAAATTCATTGATCCCTTTTTTTGACAACAGAGAATCGACGAACTCGCAAAACTCTTTTAACTTTTAGGTCTCTCACCACAAATTAAACATGCTAAACAGCTGAATCTCTGAACATATGTTAGGTTAGGTACCAACATGAAAAAATTAAAAAATCACCAATTGCTATGAGGAATAAATTATACTAATATATCCTAATAATCTCAATAACTCCCATAGAGGAGCCAATCATATTCAGTAATGAAATGGATGGTGTGGTTCTAAGAAAAAAAACAGAAACCACAATGAAGTGTGACTCGAATACATTTGAATATATTTATATATGTTGATTGAACACTTTCCTCATCAGTATTCCGCTAAAATAATTAGAGCATATGTTAGGATTCACCTACTTGTGTGGTCATTATTTCCTCCTATATATAGTCCTAGTGCATAACCTAATAGTTTCATATAGTATCGGTATTCATTTCTTCTTCTTGTCCTTTTTTTATGGTCTGCTTCCCTTCGCCGCAGTAGACCAGAGAATCCTGTGATAACTATTTGGATGATAAACGTTGCCATATTCTCATTTCATTCTGTCCCCCTTCAATAAAATGTTCCGTGATTAATGAAGAATTTGCTAGTTTATACTGAAAATTATCATTGTTCGATAATAAAAACTAATTGCTCCACCAGATGAAAGTTATAAGAGTTATGTATTTGTTTGAATTTCATGGCCTAGAGCATCATGTCAATCTTCATAAATCAGAGGTTTTTCCGGGATCCATCACTATGTATAAGTACTCAAATATGCGGTTAATTTGTAGTTATTTACAACGTGAATGAGTTCTAAGAAGTGGATGTATTTTTTCATCTATAATTATTATACCACATACAAAGAAAAGTTATTTTCGTCGGTGCTATTATATATTATACAACTTACAAGTCACTTACTAATTGTAATACTTACATAACACAATCTACAGACACCTAGAGTTTTATTTCATAAGTGTTCATCGCCAATTTTTATTTTTTGTGACAGGTATGACACGTTAATATAATTAAATTGTTTCCGCTTGAAGATAGGATGTTTCACTTTGGTCAACCACTCCATTTTCGTTTATCGTTCTTTATGGACATCAAAATTATAACGTCATTCGATTCCTTTCTTATTTGAATATATCTTCAACCATCAAGACCACCTTTGTGAATTTTTAGAATGTATGGGACAATGTTATTTATAAGTAGAATTGGAACATTTGGTGTAAAACCGAAAATTACTATTTGACAAAACTGTTTTCAAACTTGTTCCGTCAACCGTGTAGAATAACAACTCAATGAGACACATTTCTTTGTAGAACAAAATTTTGGACATTTCAATTCTTATTTGTATTAAATACTGAAATTCGAACAGAAAATAGGTACTAACAGAAACATTCTGATTCTTATTTGTATTGCTATTTATATGACAGCTCGAGTGATTGCTAATATTGAAGAGATTCATACTGTTTGAAATGTTGGTACATTTAAATCTATTTAAAATCTGTTTTTTCCGTTAATCAGCTGTCGCCCCCATACGAACGACAACTCTCAGAAGTTGAGAAACTTGTGCGTGCTAAGGACTAACGACGTCTTACTTTTCAACGTGTGATTCCTAACACGGTTGCAGATCCATCCCAGCTTCAACCAGATAAGTTCTCTCGAGAAAAATACCTGGTCGAGGCGGGAATCGAACCCACGGCCTTCCGATCGTGAGTCGGGCGCACTACCACCGCGGCCAAGTGAAGTCAGATAAAAAAAGTGAAGTTTCCGTTTCACATTGATTGTTTTTATCCGATAATTTTTGAATGGTCTTACCATTTTTAATTTTGTTCGTGAGTGAATTGTCCATGTTCCGTTATCAGAGGAGGATTTTCAAGAAGAAATAAAGATCATAAAGCAGATAGCATATAACGCCATATTCCCGACAACTTAATTGAAAAACTGATCTACAATAAGAACTAAAAAATTGATCAAGAACGAACTATACCTGAATGATATAAATATATAAAAATAATAAGGGAACATGAAGCGAGACTGCGTCTGCTTGCGATTCTTTGATTGGCTTTCTATTAAGGGGAAGTACCGAGGTCTCTGCCCGGGGATTCCCCGCGATAGCAGCTTAACGCCAAGTAATATTGCCAGACTAAATAAAAACGAATGATCATAAGCGACAAAGATGAGAATTTCATGTTAAATTAATTTTATAATTTTTCATTCATATGCTTTCGAACGCCGAAGAGTGAAATATCTTTAGGTTGAGAATTTTCTAATGCATTGATTATAAAAAAATCATAGCATGTACTTTTGGATTTTCCATCCTTTTTTTGCAGCTTTCCATTGTTTATTGCCATAATTGCCAACAAAAACAAATATGGGTAACGTACGATAAGGTCGCCTGTTGATCTTTGTTTCAGAAAGGCATATTGATGATCGCTCAAGATATCAAAACCTTCCAAATATTTAAGGATATGGTGGTTTAGGGATTTCTCTATGATTTTTGATGTCACTCATATATTCAGAGTAGAATTTTCTGAAGTTATCATCAGAATCGAATGCTATGAGCAGAAAAAAATAAGGATAATATATGAAAAATGAGAAATAAAATTTCTATGTTATTAACTACTTTCGTTTGTAACTAAAGTTACTGCAGTTTCAAATAAAAGTGGTTAAAAACATAGAAATTTTTATTTCTCATTTTCCATGTCATAGTAACGGCTACATCCATCAATATATTGATTAATTTATAATTTTGAAATATTTAGACAACTAAAATATTGAAAGATCAATGGGGTTTCCTTTGAAACCATTACACCTTTTTACTGGTGACTTGGTTTCGGATATATTCGATATACGTAATGAAATTAGAGACATATGGAGTCAGGGGTGTTGCACTTCAATGGGTTTCAAGTTTTTTACAGAATAGAACTCAATATGTGAGCATAAAACATAAATGTAATGATGGGATAGTAACAAAAAATTCAGATAAAATCAAACTCGATATGGGAGTGGGGCAGGGATCAATTTTAGGTCCTATCCTCTTCATTCTCTACGTTTAAGATATAGAGAATGTTTTAGGGAATGAAATTCTATCAGATTTTGATGATGACCGCCTTGAAGAAAAATGCAATGTATATATGGAAAAGTTATTTGCCTACTATAGTGGTAATGCCCTACATTTCAACCATTCGAAAACCCAAATCGTAAGGTTTCATACTAGGCAAAAAACGTTTCAGCGAAAATTCACTTTTACATCTGATAATGAACCGAAGGGCAGTACTGCAGAAACCGTGAAATTTTTAGGTGTATATGTTGATGAATTTCTTAGCTAGTCGTTAACTACAGAACATAATAATTTGTCCGCTTAGACCCGATCCCGTGGGGATATCGGGATGAAAATGTCTTGGTTACTTCTTGATAATGTAGTTTTATAACAGTTTAAAGATTCTAGTCCCTCTATCTATATTAAACGACTGTGTATTTATGTATTTTAAAAACTGTGATGACTTACACTGAGTAATATTCTAATGACCAGAACGCGTAATAACCAAATTCTCGCTATTTGAAATAAACCTCGCTTATTAGTTGTGTTCCTGTTGAAATAGGAGAGGTCAGTAACTTCCCAAAGAAACACATTTACATTTCACGAACATCATATTCATTATATAAAACGTGATGTGAATTTCATGAATATTTTAAAAATGGAATTCTGAATTTGTGATTATGATATAACGCAAAAACAAAACACCTGGATGCATGTTCCGGAATGAAAAACACGTTTGACTAATCCATGTAGATGTTGATTATTGAATACTCAACCATCGGATAGAAGTGTTTACTTCTATACTCTGGATATCGTTGCAGGAATCGTTCTTGATAAAACATTCGTAATATGTATATTTTTCGTTCTTGTCAAAGTGGCATATTCCTGTCTTGTGTGATGTGGAACTACTCTTTCTCCCATGGTTGCTCGTTCGATTTTTTTTCTCCTTACTGATATAGAAACATATTATTAGTTAGTTATAGTTGAAAGATTAGTTATCGCATATTTTGGGTATTTCAAATGAAAAAATGATGATAACCGAGATGATTTGCATTAAAAAACATTCATTTCAATTTTTATAAACGGGTGAGTACTGAAAACCAATCACCCCCTCCATATCCTGATTCCTGGGCAACAGGAATATAACATACAAAAGCAAAGCAAAAATTCGATTTTAGTTATGTTACACAGATGTCAAAACTTTTCGAAAATTGGCATTGAAACTTTTTTGGCTATCAAAATATGTATTGGATTCCCTAAGCCAACGACAAATTTTCAAATACTGACCTGTATTTTTACTGCAGAGCTTCACTCGATATGAAATTATTGTGGAATTATTCTTCCTGGTGAAGTACCTACTTACTTCGGTGGTACATGTACTAAAATTGGAACGATACAGAGAAGATTAGCTTGGCTCCTGCGCAAGGATGACACGCAAAATTGTGAAGCGTACACATTTTTAAACCCACGTGGATGATATAGCGGATGACCTAGAGGAGAAACACAAGATATAAATTAAAAATATCTACAAAATGAGGACAGAAGGGACACCGCAACGAAGAAGTAACCCTAAACCACTTCAATTTCCAGGCACACTGTGACAGTACGGAAACATGATTTGGTGTTAACTTTGTATAGTTACTAATGGAGGCAGGCAACGGCCAGGCCAATGCCGTGCTGTCTCCCGTCCTGTCGCAGTGTGCCTGGAACTTTGAAAGGAACTTCGCAATAACTCCAAACAAATCTCTCAATGTCACAGATGTCAGCTTTGTGGTCACGCAATATCAAACTGCAACAGTAAATTCAGATATCTAAAATGCGCCCAAGAACATCCAACATACGAGTGTTCCTATCCCAAGGATGGACCTACATAGTGCGTTAACTATGCAGGCCCTTATCCCGCAAATAGCGTTGAATGGTCTGTATACAAAGAGAGGATAGATGACTTCGAAATAAGAAGCCAGGTCATCCGAACAGACAATCTGCTGAGATGAAGTTTCAGACATCCGAACAGATGGCCAACAACACTGAGAAAGACCGCGCATACATGCTACCGACGGCTCACCACCCATACCATATATATGTATGTACCACCCGTACCTATGTTATGTGTGCACCCATACCATCACCCGCGCAGATGGCCAACAACACCGGGAAAGACCACGCATACATGCTACCGATGGCTCACCACCCATACCATATGTATGTATGTACTACCCATACCTATGTTATGTGTGCACCCATACGAACACCCGAGAAGATGGCCAACAACACCGGGAAAGACCGCGCATACATGCTACCGACGGCTCACCACCCATACCATATGTATGTACTACCCATACCTATGTTATGTGTGCACCCATACAAAAACCCAAGCAGATGGCCAACAACACCGGGAGAGACAGCGTATACATGGTACCGACGGCTCACCACCCATACCGATAACACCCCCCTTGAACAAGACGAGTCATCGAGGCCCTGCTGGTAGGCACGACTCTGACCCTTAGAAGAGTGGAGAGAATTCGTGGAATTTCTCCGAAATATTAACAATTACAATTCATACAATTGTACATATGTTATATTTTTGGGGAGGAGGGCGACACAAACGCATCTCCAAAGTGCATGCTTAATCCGATAACCACAATTTCAACAGCGCAAGTACTAACCCGGTTTTTTAGCATGCGCTTTTTCTGGGAGTCTCAGTCAAATCTCCGACCGACAGCGAATCCGATCTTTGAGGGACCTTAACATCAACATTATGATAAATGGCGTATAACTCAGGCAGATAACGCTAGAGTCGATTGAGAGTCTGGATCTCAACTTGCGAGAACTCATTAACAACATGATGGGCGTACTCCACTGTCTCCCCCTTCCGGCGGGGTCGTGAAGGCTTGTCTTACTAAAGGTCTCCCTGTCCCGCCCCATTGCTTGGAATATATTGAGATTGGTATACTGATACATTATATATAAAATAATGTAAATGAAGGATTTTGATGTTCTTCCTAGAGAGTCAACGAGAACACTTCTTCCACAAGATTTCTGGAGAAATCTACCAGGATTGACTCAGTCCGAAGCATTTTTAAAAACTTCAAAAATATGTTTATACCAGCCGTTCCTGCTGAGCAGGACTATCCATTCTCCACTCTTCGCGGTTTGAGACTACAACAACAAGTTCGTGCCAAACATGTATTTCGTTATCATGTGCTCCAAGAACATGTTTGATGTTGGTTCCTCTACATGCGAAATGGTCTATTTTGCCCGATTCCATGTTGCTCGATGAGTTTTCGAGTCATAATTGGCTCTTGCTTCACTTATTATTACTAGATGTGCATGCGGGTTCAACCACCATGGTGTACAGCAAATACATCATGTCTTTCTGTAGCATCAGTGCTACCTCTAGCATCAGTTCTACCTTCTTCTTTCTTTCAACTCTTTCTTTATGTTGGTTCCAGATCAACCTGGGAACGATCTCTGTATCTGTAGAGTAGGGAGGGTGAGTGTAAACCCACAGCACTTAGGTCACATGTGACCTATTGAACATCCTCCCGAGGAGATATATCCTTTATATCAGCAGGTAAAGGCCAAGACTAGTCGAACACACACACTTTCTTATTGAGGATAACTCCGGACACTCGCATAGGACATGCCTGACAGTTTCACCTTCCTGTTTACGCATCCTGCATAGAGGTGTGTCTACTAGCCCCATATTATGGGGCTAGTAGATATCCTATTGTTAAGCGTAGATTTTTCCTGGTCATCGCCAGATATTTCTTCGGCGCCAGCTTCTCAGGGTCGCCCAGAGTGATTCTGGCAAGATTGCATACTTTAATTTCATCCCATTTCTTCAGCGATTGTGCATGGTTGTAACATTTGGCTAGTTCCGCAATTGTTAAAGTCATCAGGCCGTAGGTGCCACAGCCTCCTAAAATTCTTAGTCCAGCACCTGGGAACTAATATCACTCCCAAATATTTGACTTCCCCCGACCACTTTATCTCGTCACCTCGAAGGTTCAGAAGTCCTAGGTTCTTGGTTTTGGTCCTCTTGGTGATTGCTACTATGGTCGAATTCGTTAAGCTTGTGTCTAAAACTTATCTACTGATTTAGTTTGGTACATTATACTTTTCTTCATAAATCCCCGTAAGAACTTTAGTGGCATAGGATCAGCCTTTCTGTACACTGACTTGGAAATATTAGCTCAAAGTATTGTCGAACATTGATTGGGTAATGTAGTGGTGCTCCATCTTACTGGAACCATATCGTATTTGGAGAAACTTGATGTAGTTTCTGCTTACTTTCTTATTATTAAAAATGAAATGGTTTTGTCTTTCGCTAATCAGATGAATTTATGTATTTCAGAGTTGATTTTTATATAAGCTGAGAAAATTTTTGGAATGANGCGGATGACCTAGAGGAGAAACACAAGATATAAATTAAAAATATCTACAAAATGAGGACAGAAGGGACACCGCAACGAAGAAGTAACCCTAAACCACTTCAATTTCCAGGCACACTGTGACAGTACGGAAACATGATTTGGTGTTAACTTTGTATAGTTACTAATGGAGGCAGGCAACGGCCAGGCCAATGCCGTGCTGTCTCCCGTCCTGTCGCAGTGTGCCTGGAACTTTGAAAGGAACTTCGCAATAACTCCAAACAAATCTCTCAATGTCACAGATGTCAGCTTTGTGGTCACGCAATATCAAACTGCAACAGTAAATTCAGATATCTAAAATGCGCCCAAGAACATCCAACATACGAGTGTTCCTATCCCAAGGATGGACCTACATAGTGCGTTAACTATGCAGGCCCTTATCCCGCAAATAGCGTTGAATGGTCTGTATACAAAGAGAGGATAGATGACTTCGAAATAAGAAACCAGGTCAACCGACCCCAGAGATTCACTCCAGCCGAACAGACAAGAACAATCTGCTGAGATGAAGTTTCAGGCATCCGAACAGATGGCCAACACTGGGAAAGACCGCGCATACATGCTACCGACGGCTCACCACCCATACCATATATATGTATGTACCACCCATACCTATGTTATGTGTGCACCCATACCACCACCCGAGCAAATGGCCAACAATACCGGGAAAGACCACGCATACATGCTACTGACGTCTTACTACCCATACCATATGTATGTATGTACTACCCATACCTATGTTACGTGTGCACCCATAAGAATACCCGAGCAGATGGCCAACAACACCGGGAAAGACCGCGCATACATGCTACCGACGGCTCACCACCCATACCATATGTATGTATGTACTACCTATACTTATGTTATGTGTGCACCCATACGAACACCCAAGCAGATGGCCAACAACACCGGGAAAGACCGCGCATACATGCTACCGACGGCTCACCACCCATACCATATGTATGTATGTACCACATGTATCTATGTTATGTGTGCACCCATACCACCACCCGAGCAGATGGCCAACAACACCGGGAAAGACCACGCATACATGCTACCGACGGCTCACCACCCATACCATATGTATGTATGTACCACCCATACCTATGTTATGTGTGCACCCATAAGAACACCCGAGCAGATGGCCAACAATACCGGGAAAGACCGCGCATACATGCTACCGACGGCTCACCACCCATACCATATGTATGTACTACCCATACCTATGTTATGTGTGCACCCATAGGAACACCCAAGCAGATGGCCAACAACACCGGGAGAGACAGCGCATACATGCTACCGACGGCTCACCACCCATACCATATGTATGTACTACCCATACCTATGTTATGTGTGCACCCATACGAACACCCGAGCAGATGGCCAACAACACCGGGAAAGACCGCGCATACATGCTACCGACGGCTCACCACCCATACCATATGTATGTATGTATACCCATACTTATGTTATGTGTGCACCCATACAAAAACCCAAACAGATGGCCAACAACACCGGGAGAGACAGCGCATACATGGTACCGACGGCTCACCACCCATACCATATGTATGTACTACCCATACCTATGTTATGTGTGCACCCATACGAACACCCGAGCAGATGGCCAACAACACCGGGAAAGACCGCGCTTACATGCTACCGACGGCTCACCACCCATACCGATAACACCCCCCTTGAACAAGATGAGTCATCGAGGCCCTGCTGGGAGGCACGACATGACCCTTAGAAGAGTGGAGGGTATTCGTGGAATTTCTCCGAAATATTAACAATTACATTTCATATAATTGTACATATGTTATATTTTTGGGGAGGAGGGCGACACAAACGCATCTCCAAAGTGCACGCTTAATCCGATAACCACAATTTCAACACCGCAAGTACTAACCCGGTTTTTTAGCATGCGCTTTTTCTGGGAGTCTCAGTCATATCTCCGACCTACAGCGAATCCGATCTTTGAGGGACCTTAACATCAACATTATGATAAATGGCGTATAACTCAGGCAGATAACGCTAGAGTCGATTGAGAGTCTGGATCTCAACTTGCGAGAACTCATTAACAACATGATGGGCGTACTCCACTGTCTCCCCCTTCCGGCGGGGTCGTGAAGGCTTGTCTTACTAAAGGTCTCCCTGTCCCGCCCCATTGCTTGGAATATATTGAGATTGGTATACTGATACATTATATATAAAATAATGTAAATGAAGGATTTTGATGTTCTTCCTAGAGAGTCAACGAGAACACTTCTTCCACAAGATTTCTGGAGAAATCTACCAGGATTGACTCAGTCCGAAGCATTTTTAAAAACTTCAAAAATATGTCACCGAATATCGTTAGACTACAGCAGGAATGAATACGTTGTCTAACAGGTCTACTCATACATATTTTACATTACTGTATAAAACTGAAATGAAAACAACGGGAATTATTGAAAATGATTTGCCATGGTATAAAAATATATTTATCACATCGGAAATAACTATAAAAAAATATAGCAGGATTGCAGACTCATCTTGAACATCACTAAAAATAAAAATCCTGTTGAAATCTGGGCATCGCCCCCTCATGAAGCAAACTTCAACTAGGTTCACTTTTCAAATATAGCTTCAAGTACCAAGCCTTGTATATTTTCAAAAACCTATCCTTCGGTTCAACACTGAAATCTCCCAAACAGAACATTCTAAACGCGTTCTCACCATAATTTCCAATCCCATACAACTCACTGGCATTCTTCCAGTTCTTGAATAAAAAATCATAGGACATGCGGTAGACTTGTACTGCACGAGTACTATGTAAGCCCAAGTCACAGAAATACTTCTCCAAGTCTTTCGGGAACTGGTCCAGAACCTTGAGAGGGCCTGGATTTTCCGTTAAGAACCAAAACACAAAGGGTCTGGCAACCGTGCAAGAGGTTCTGTTTAGAAATATTGTGGCAGTCAGTAGTGCCCAAGGATCATGGTAGAGACGTTCTTCTATCAAATTATGAGGAGATCTTGGAGGAATCCATAGGTGATGGAGCCTGAATTTCGATCTGAATTCACTGATATGCTCGCTTTCATGGTCTAGGATTCTGAAATATTCATATTCGTAATCTACTGGCCCAAATTTGGGTTGAACATTTTTTTTAAATTCCAGATGAAGAGGAACGTCTAGAAATATTTCCTCTTCAATCTCAGATTTGCAAATTGAATTCTCAGCCTTCAATCTACACTCCACGATGTTGTTATGCCCCTGTTCTGTTCTGGATGCACGGTATCCTCTATCAACTGAAAACTCTATGTTGTTATTCAGAAATCTGTGGTGGTTAAAGTATTTGCTTTTTTTCAAGGACAACTTTTCAGTTATTTTGTGATCTTCTTTGGTGATTAAACTACCTTTCTGCCTGTTTATGATACATTCATTTGAAGACGAGGCTGGCACAACTGGTGACTTGTTCTTCTTGGTTTCTTTGCTGAACCTCCTTCTATTGATATTTTTAATAACACTCAAACTTATTCTTTTGAATATTTTATAACTCATGATATACCAGGTTCTTTTAACTTTTTGTCGATATAATTGTGCCCTTTTGACGTCCCTGCTCGGAAATCCATTGAAACATTCCTCCTCTTTGGAGCAATGACTAATTTTGAAGTTTCTTAACCCTTTCTGCATATCATCGATGATTTTTTGCATGGTGTCAGCATATGTTTCGGATATTAGAACTTCATTCCGACTGAATCCCAAAAAGTTGGTTTCCTCAAGATTGTTGTGGTCGATAACTAACAGCCAGTGCGGAATATTAAAACTCCTAGAGGTTCTTTTGTGAACTTGTTCGAGAAATACTTCACTGACACTGACGATTCTAACGTCATGACATTCTTCATAGCATCTGGGATACATATTTGCCACTAGTTCTACATTTTCATTGAAGTATCTCGACAAAGTCGCCATTCTAGAATCGCACCTTCTGTAACAAAAATAAAACATTGTGAAATCGAGGGCATCACAGCAGAACAATGGCAGAAAAAATAATAAAGTCGAAAAACGAAGTATAAATATTTAAAAGCCTTACTAAAACTTCACTTGTGATTGCAATCAACATTTTTTTGGAGATATAGCAGGAAGTGGGCGATAAAAAATTTACGTTGCGGAATTGCTGAATCGAATAAAGTTATTATTTAAATCATTATGCATATATTACATCCCATTATGTAAAAATTTCATTCCTGATTTAAATGAGAGTTAGCAAATAGATCCAAATAAAAACCAAAAGGCTTCATTTGTCAAGTCAATTGTAAAAAGCGTTTTTCGAACACTTCAACATAGAGGATAATTAAAAGTACTTGAGTAGAAAGAAACCCTACTAGGTAAAACGTTAATTTCTCTATAATGTAAGGAAACAATGAAAAACATTAGAACGTAGTTTATGTGATGGAATTCCGATTCCATCAAATAACATTCTAATTTCGAATAAAACTAAACATCTATAGTGGGACGGACTCCATCGCAAGCTTCATCCCTCTTTATAAGTCGTCTTAAATTCACAAAAAAATTGTGTATATATTAATTGAACTACCTATAATAAAGTCATCAGATCTCATAATGTGACTCACTATGAGACCTCACGGTAGGGCGTGTAGACAAACCTCAATTTTCCAAACCCTGCCTTAAAATATGCACTCATATGAGTTTATGTTCCAAAATGTATACACTATTCGTTGATTCTATGCCAATAGTTCCTGCAATGAAGAAACGGTCAAGACACATATTTTAACTCTAATGCAGGGTTTATATAATTAAGGTGTGTCTACACGTCCTAACCTAGGAAGCTTCGTAAACTATTGTTTTATAGTGTAAGCAATATGTACTCATTGTGACGATACTTGACATGATTCATTTGTTTTTGTAAATTGTTTCTAGCAGTGTTCAACGATCGCAAGATTTATACCAATTCATTAGATCTTGAACTTGTGACATACAAATTTTTATTCCCTACACAAGGAGTTGACGGTTGACTAGCGAAATGTGACGGAATACGTTGTTTTTTCAACTCTTTAGCTCGAAAATTAAAAAAAGTTTCATACAAACTTTCAAATTCCTTATAACAAGGTGTGTTGCTTGGAAAAGGAGAATTTTTTATTTGTAATGAATTGTCTGAATACCAATTTTCTTTGTATCTCTCTTCAAAATTGGCGACAGTTCTATGAAAACTTTCACCTCCCTATTTTAAAGTTTTACTATGATCACTGGGTCAGTGAGAGACGAAGTCTGTGTTTTATGAGATAGTAATAAAATCTTTAAATATAATAGCTATACATGTGAAACTAACATATTTTGAAACGAAACTATGATGATTCAATACGACGAAATGCTCCAAGAAAGGTTAGGTAATGCCCTGCTCGTTTTGGAGGGGGCCATCCTGTACTCCCAGATTTAGTGGTTTTTTTTCTACTACTTGGGGGGACTTGTCACTAAAGCCTAATGGGTTTATTACACCTCTTTCAGTAAACCCAATCCAATTTTGGGCACTGTACTAGTTTGAACAGTTTTCTTGCTTGATGTACGTTATATTCTTTTGGATATAATTGAGATTGAGGTATCCGTAGCTCTATTTTATTCAGGTGTCCTCTCAACTAACAGTGTCTAATGAGTAGCCCTGAAATTGTTCAGAGCCGATACCTCCTTTGTTAAAGCACTTCAGGTTCCGCACCAAAGACTCTGGTACCCTCCACAACTGGCTCAGGGCCTATATATGAAGTTGATGATCTGTGTCTGGTACACTCGTCAAATCTTTCGTTACCTGCGATACCTGAGTGGACTAACATCTAGTAAATAATCAATCTACTCCTGTTCGCTAGTTTCCTCAGTTCCTCACGACATTTCCAGTCCAGTCTCGATGTCACTTTCGAGTTCATCAGTGCCTCAAGTGCAGAATGGCTGAAATGAATATTTCTTCCCGGACAGTAAATTCCAGCTCCCGTTTCATGTTCGTTTTTCGACCCGTCAGTATACCAGCCGTTCCTGCTGAGCAGGACTATCCATTCTCCACTCTTCGCGGTTTGAGACTACAACAACAAGTTCGTGCCAAACATGTATTTCGTTGTCATGTGCTCCAAGAACATGTTTGATGTTGGTTCCTCAACATACTCCGAAATGTCTATTTTGCCCGATCCCATGTTGCTCGATGAGTCATAATTGGCTCTTGTTTCACCTATTATTACTAGATGTGCATGAGAATTCAACCACTATGGTGTACAGCAAATACATCATGTCTGATTTAAGCCCCCATGTCTTTCTGTAGCATCAGTGCTACCTCTAGCATCAGTTCTACCTTCTTCTTTCTTTCAACTCTTTCTTTTTGTTGGTTCCAGATCAACCTGGAAACGATCTCTATATCTGTAGAGTAGGGAACCATATCGTATTTGGAGAAACTTGATGTAGTTTCTGCTTACTTTCTTATTATTAAAAATGAAATTTTTTCCAGAGTTGATTTTTATATAAGCTGAGAAAATTTTTGGAATGATGTATTACATAATGGAAAATAATGGAGAGCTAGAGCTTGAAACCGACACTAGTCAAAGTCACTTTTGTTTTCCACAAAAGTCTGGAAATAATTGTCACGGAAGATTCCAAACGTAAATAAGTTATTGCTCATTCTTGAAATTCATTTATTTCATATAGAAGTATTCATAAACACTCAGTTGTTAATTGGTTGAATTCAATTTTTTTCTATTGTATCTAGTCAAACAATAGATTCTTTGTGGTTGTACGCGGAATAAAAAATAACTCGAATTCATCAGTAAATTCACGTTTTTGTTATACAAACAATGCGTAAGAAAAAAAACTCAAACAACTTGCGATGAAGTAATTGTTTGAATAAAAAAATAATAGTTTTCCAATGAACTGTCATTTGAGTAAATATACTCACTTCTTTGAATGCTATAAATGCTTATGTAATCTCATATTGACATTTCTTGAAGAAAAAGCAATCAGAAAATCCGTTCTAATATCGATTTACAAATACATAACTTCAAATGTCACCATTTTTCGGTTTTGAAGGCTGTCGATCTTTGGAATTTCTTCCTGACGGTCCTGGCCCGAGTCGCTAGCTTCTTCAGAGGTTTATACAACCTGAGGAAATCTGATGACTGAATATTACAGCTGAATATTACAAAACGGGACAAACCCAAAAAGAGCATTCACAAATGATGAGGTGAAAATAACAATAAATCATTTGTTTGTTATAAGTAATATGCAATATCTTGTTATGAACAGTTATTAATCAAGTGCAGTGCAAATTACAATAGTTAGATATGAAAATAGTGAATTTCTGTATCTGTTTAAAATGTGGCGTCCTTGAACAAGTACTAATAGTAATAACGAGTGTGATAACAACGCAGACTTTTTCCAGTGTAGTGATTCCAATAGGGATGGTGAACAATGCGAAAAAGGGATACCAGTGAATAAGATTCAGATGCATTTGAATATTTAAACACAGATAAAATGTTTCAATGCATATAAGAATCTACATCTCAAGTTTGGTTTCGAGGGAAACAAACTATTACAATTATATTGTAAAATTATTTGACCAAGATTCCTTTCCCAACTGTACGTAAAATAGTCAAAAACAAACCTTATGAACGCAAGACGCGATGTGATTCGGGATTACCAAAACCTTTACATGTTCATCTAATAAAATCATTGAAAATAACAATATAAGACTGTTACAGAAGCAATGAGATTCCTACAACTAAAATCATAAGGAATAAATTGAATACTTCCGGACCCTACATCACCAGAAGATGGCAAATGAGACTTTGCCGAAACGTTGTGAAAATAATACTTATGGGGATAAAATACACAGAACACGGAGCTAAATCAGTTAGCTCCCTAACTATATTATTGAAGGGGAGCTGTTGAAAGGTAGGGTGTACTATATATTGCTTACTTGAACTATACAAGGTGGATAACTTGCCGTCTTTAAGTGTTTGCAAAGATCCATCACGATTTGTGTCTTACTTTTGTCTCGACTCGAAATACCTGTTTATTTTCTTTAACATATCTTATATATGGATGTGCTAGTTGATCGATGTGGAGAGTCGTTCAGTTAAATATATGGATGATCTAAGAATATGATTGATGACGTTGAAAAAAGCCAGTTGATGGATTATCAGCTGTCAATCAAATTAAATGTCAAAAAGCGATTCCCCGAATACAAAACCAGGTGCTCCACTCAGCTTTCTATACAATTATATGGTTCCGTAATAAACGTATTTGTGGGTCGAGCATCTGCGAAAGTAAGACAAAAATGTATTACTCGCCAATTTTTTGGATGTTACCATCTATTTTATCCTGAGGCTAATGAGTTGTTAAACTTTAATGAATAGAAATAAAAAACATACCTTCTACTTTTTTTTTTGTTAAGAGAATGTTCTTATATAATCTCAATGATTGGGGTCATCTACAGTTTATTCGGGTTCATCTTTTAAGAATTATATACGAATCGTAGTATTCATTAAGAATCAATTCCATAACATATTTGTTGCTTGGAAATCCCGACTTCAATCACGAAATATCGCGATTCAAGTCAAATTTTTCGAAAGTATAGTCGAAAGTTGGAGATTGAAGTCGAAATTTCGGAATTGAAGCCGGAATTTTCAATAAACAAATAATAAAAATTCATCTTAAGGTAAGAAATTGAGTGAAACTTTACAGTGATATTCAAAAAATTCATTTATTTCACTTTGCAGATAATGTAATTAAATACATCAATAAGTAATTGGGAATATTATTATTATTATTCTATCTATTATTTATCTCTTTTGGAACATCCGCATTTATCAACAAAGGAAATAACAAACTTTTTGAGGAGCTGAATAGCTGAAACATAGTTAATAAAATTATTTAACGTATGTAAATGAAGGATATCAAAGTGCTAATGTGAATCCGCATTCGATTATGCAAATTACTAACGACTCGCGAGATTCAGAAATTGTAGGCATCAGGTGTGAATGAATCTGTGGGATTTTCAAATTATTCCATTTGTATATACGTTGGAATGAAATTTTTATTTACTTTTGTAGGGTAGTTAAATTAACTGAGGGTTTATAATCTTTTTATTGAACAGTGCCATCCCCAAAGTAAGGGAAACTTATTTATTAAGGGTTTTTCGATAAAAAGTGATTCTTAATGAAAGTTTGTGCATCCCCTTAAACTAAACATGTATCAACAAAATACAGTAAAATAAACGTAATATACGAGGAGCCTTCAAAATACAGTAAAACAAACGTAATATACGAGGAGCCTTCAAATATTTGATTTTGAGACAGGAGTATACTCTTATTTTGAAAAATTTTGGGAAATGTTATTCAGAAAAGTTGTTCAGCATTAAAAAATACATCTAGATTTGCCATCCAAGCGAAGTTTTATCTTTATAAACTTTTTTTAAATGGAGACCAGGAAAAAAATTGCTAAAACAATAAATAAACAGCATACTATATACGACGGTTTGGCACAAAAACCAAAGAAGGCTCAGGGTGTGGAGTGTATTCCAGATTACTAAGCCTAAGAATTAAGTGGGAAATGGAAAGAAATACCAGCGTGGTCCAAACAGAACTGGCTGGTATCTCAATCGCCACAAAAGAAATAACCAAGAAAATAATTTCTGGCAAAAACATTACAATCTGCACTGATAGCAGACAAGCACTATTAGCCTTGAACAGACACCGTGTTACTTCAGGGCTAGCACTAGAGTGCCAC
>NW_019290127.1:92026-147836 GCF_000500325.1 Leptinotarsa decemlineata | reverse complement strand
AATATGCTTAAACTTAGATACTTAAGTTAAGTTTTCTTTGTCATCATTTCTGTCGTTAAGTTTTACCTTGCAAGTAAATAAAACCGAGTAATTATCATTCTGTGTTTTCTTCTTCAACTTATCACAGCAATAGTAACAACAATTAGGTAATCATTGGCTGTCGCGGGCCAGATTGATGACAGTAATGTGATGTGATGACATCACATACAGCTCGGCAAGAACATATTCTTCTGATTTCGCAAATATTTTCAAATCAGCTATTCAATCCTTTAGAGAAATTTTAGACCGCAAAAAGTATATTTTTTGCGTCAACTCAAAGTTTCAACGTATTATGTTGTTTTAAAAGTTTTTTCCTTTTTACGAGTCTGCTTTAAACTTTTTGACCGTTCCAATGGTTTTAGACACACTGTATAAAAATAGAAAGTGGGTACAGATAATGACCAATGATAACTCGTTAGATTTCAAATTTGCGACTGTTCAAAGTTTCCTCAAATTCACCAACATAAAAACAGAATAAGTTATTTGACATAAAACATAATAATTATCTAATGTTATATTTTTCTCGTATCTTGTGAATGTGAAATCAAGGTTGTATTAAAGTACTCGACGTTACTACTAATTACTGGTGTTTTTTGTCCATAATTAAATAGTGAATCATAAAAGTTTCGGAAAAATTCACTGATTCATATTTTTCACGTACAAAGTTATATTTTTTGTGATAAATGGTACGATAATAACTAAATTGACAGCCAAACTTGAGTTTTGTCGTACAGGAAAACATTGCTTTTGTTTTCAAGATACTTTCCTAATCAATTTTTACTGCGTTACCTGAATAGAAACAGAAGTATAACCATATCACGAATTGGGAACAAATGAAGCTATATTTTTTAATGTTCCATGACCGAAAGTAGGTTTCTATCGATCTCTTTTGGGTATTTCCAGCTTCCATAATGTGAAAAATATAAAAATTGTAATGGAGAAATGTACACATGTGTAGAATTGAATTAATGCGTAAATTCAAGGTATTTTTCACAAAAAAAAATAGTCTATTCATCAGTAACTTGTCGTTTTTAATAATTATCGTTGAATTCATGAACGAATCTGGATAATCGTTTTTTTTCAGAGTAGATTGTATCAATGATTGAAAAAAAAACGTTTGTTTCATAAAATTGACGCTGCTCGTTAATGACAATTAATGTAATTCTTTGTTCACGAGTGACTTATTCTTCATGCTGATGCTGATTCTGACGAATTTATTTTTGTTAGTAAAAGTTAATTAAAAAAACTTTCATCAATGCCAAATTATTGACATATAAGTTACACATAAATATCAACATAAGTACACTAACAGAAGAAGTGACGATGGATTTTTTTGCAGCAATGGACCAATCCACCCAAGTGAGCTTCCCTATAATTCCAAGGAATCAGCACAGGAAAATGTGGAGGCACAACACATCCGCTGATTTATTCGGGACAATGCCAAACAGAGGAATGCCTTTAAATAACTCGTGGGTGAGGAAATATTATTGAAAAACTTTTGAATGTTACGCTATCTGTGTAGGAATACATCGGCATTCGATTCGTGTTTTCGGCGAGGCTTCAGAAAAATTGAATGACTCACTTTCGACTGTTCATGGATTTTTTCTCTAATGTAATTTCAAGATTCTCAAAATGAGTATTTTATTTTGAAGGTTCAGTATATCATTCAGTTTGAATACCCTTATTTGAATCAACGTCATTACTTCAAGGTGGAATATGCATTTTTTAAATGATTACGTCAGGTTCACGTTAGGTTAGGTCCAATGTGAGTAGGTCTATTCGTCCCTCCATCGCAACCCGCAAGGGTTTATTGTGGCTCACACATATTCTCACTCGGACAAACAAACCCAGCTTCTTGACGAAGCCGATTAGTTTGTATGGTGAGTGGTCTTTCAGGTCAGATGGTAAAAGTACGGCTCTGCCGAAAAGTTCGGCTCTGCCGACAGTCCAAGTATCTGCATATGATGATTCAAATGACAGTGACCTGTAAGTCATCCCTACTGACCTACTGGTCATCCAACAACTGTTTGGTATCAAGCTTCGAAGATTCTTTCAGAAGTCCATAAATCTTCCTGGCATTCAGTTGCTCAATCTTTATTTGGCAAAGCCTAAAGCGGTGCCAATGACAGGTTCCGGTCCGATGAAGCTTCTTGCAGAACCCTCCTTTGCAAGGGATTATGTACTTGAAGAAGCTAATATGTATTGAAACACATAATACAGTTTCGTAAACTGTTTATTGTGTATATCAAAAGTGACATTTCGCAAAATGTGGGTTCGTCTTTACAAAAAATTATGAATGAGGTGTAATTACATTTGTACTTCACCAAGAATAATTAACGATTTGAGGAAAGTTGGCAAACAAATAGTTCTAAAGTTAATGACAATTTAGTTAAACAAAAAAAAGTTCATTTTTGCAAATCTTTCAAAAACGTGTGTACTTGGTAGATAGTAGAATGAACAATAATCCATCAGCAAAGTTTCCTCCTAAATATTCTTTTGTTTTGTTTATTCTACTATCTACCAAATATATTTTGTAGAGGCGTTCGAATTGAGCACTAATTTATATTTTTCTTTAGCTCATTTTTTGAATTTAGTTCCTGCGTCGTCATGTGCAAGTATGTACCTGCAGGGTGGAGTAATGAAAATGGATCAAAGGACAGGACTTTCTCTCGGTGACATTTGGTGACAGCGGTGGGATAAGTACCGTCTAAAAATTAGAAATGGATACTCGTAGTAGCATAGTCATAGGTGATAGATTACATCGGTCGTTGATTAAAAGGCAGCATGAATATTTGGGGATATATAAATCAAAGTGTAATTCATAACATACCAAAAATTTATCACAAAAATGTTCATACAAACTGAAATTTTTCAAGATGTTTCTGAATTTTTAGTATGATAAATATTTCCCTTTCAGTCTCAACTCAGAACTATGCCGCACCGACCAAAATCTCTGAATTTAACAGCGGAAGCTTACAACAGGACGAAAATCATGTATTTAGAAAGTCCTATTTCCAGGCTGTCACATCCAGCTATGATGGAAACCCCTATAGGCTCCATATCTAGAGAGCGAACACCACCTTTCTCCAGTGACTCCAGTATAGCTTCAAATGGTGCTTTTGGATTCCCATCGTATCAACCTTCACCAAAGGTGAGTAAACGTTATCTGTTTGAACAACATTGACCACGTTTATACGCACATATTGTTACGTTGACCACATTGTATAATCAAACTCAACTACTACACTGTCAATACCACAAAAAAACTAACTCAACTTTGACTAATGATCAAATGTATATCGCCTCATTAGCTAAATTCGCACTGCACTTTCCAAACTAGACTGCCTTCTCTTCGTTGTGGTAATGCTTATAAATTTCGAAGGACGTCTTTGAAAGCCGGTGGAATAATTGCAGGAGTAATCCTGTAAATCCTTGAATTTGTGTCATAAGGTTTTAAATGAAATAAGAGCCAGATCCCTAGTTTTTTGGCCATTTATTGAATCAAACCGAAATCCTATACGTCAATCAGAATTTTTTGTATGACCACTTGCAAGGAGCAAAATTCATCCTTTTGTTCAGGACTTCCAGT
The DNA here is from genome assembly GCF_000500325.1 of Leptinotarsa decemlineata. Lineage (NCBI taxonomy): Eukaryota > Metazoa > Arthropoda > Insecta > Coleoptera > Chrysomelidae > Leptinotarsa > Leptinotarsa decemlineata. The sequence continues at coordinate 144,208 of NW_019290127.1, read as the reverse complement.
TTCCCATAATAACTTTTTTTCTCTGATAACTAACACATTACTCTGCTTCCATGAGTTCCTATGTTTTGTTTAGATCGTTTACTCGGTACAGTTTCAAATCCAGTTATTTTCATTTGCCAAAATGCGGTACATTCTTCGCAAGTTCAAAATTCTCAGTAAAGTTAAACTGAACATAATTTTGGAAAATTGAATTCCGAAAAAATGTTTTTAACAACTTTATTGAATATTCCTACTATTGATGTGCATTTTTGGGTCAATATTGTAGGTTTTTGTCTCAAAATTCTCAGAAATGTCGTGTGAAATCGGAACTCGATAACTTTTCTGATGACATTATATTCAAAACTAATTCTTCCGTTCAAATAATAGTTGAGTTTCGGCGGATCGAAATCCAAATAACCTTCGAAGCAATGTCGAACTAACACATTATGAAAACTCGCGTCTACAAATCATAACAATCATTTCAAATTATTGACTACACGGTGTAATTCGCGACTGATTCATATTTAGGCAACAGAATCCATTGTTACACTTCAATTTTCGTTTCCGATGTTCTCGTGGGATATTTTTATGTCATTGTTTTTCGCAAAGTCATCATTTCACACCAAGGTTATGTAATGTATGTGCGAATTTCAATATAAAATAGGTACGTATTTTTGTTTGTTCCCAAACTTTTTTTGTGACGGAACCCTTTTGAAAAGCGAAATACTTGACGTAACTCTACAATAAAACAATATAGTTTTCAAAAGTGTATTCACTGCCGAAAGTCGCATGTTCACAACTGTAGAGTCTAATTTCAGAGGCGGCTTTCATCGAAGGGACTTCGCGCTCACAAATACACACATCGGAAAAGTCTAGGGATTACACCGTCTTTCAGCAAGGCAGCGGTAGCTTTGTCTCGAGCGGCGGCTCGTTTGTGTCGGCCTGACGAAGAATGCCAATCATTTGAATAAACAAAGTATACAGTGCTGGGTGGCGATTAAGTTCGGCTGCGCCTCTTGAATCCTCATTCGCCGCGTCAAAAAGGTCGACCAGAGAAAGGTGTTTTGAATGTGTTTCTCATTTCTTGCGGAACCCCTACGGAACCCTAGGGTTCCGCGAAACATACTGGGAGTATGGCTGGTATAGAAAATATGTGCTTAGATTTTATGGGGATATTTCTGTTCAAACTGGAATATATCTTGAAATTATCCGATGGTTATGGTAAAATTTTTATCTAACTGTAACTCCATTTTCATTGAGTCTCAGATTCACTAAAAACCAATACAACTATAAATTGATGGATGTAGCTGTTACTACGTGGTAGGAAATCATAATGAAGAAAAGAGAATTGAAACTTTCTTTCTTTTACCACTTTTATTTGTCGTGAAAAACATAGAAAGTTTTAATTATCTTTTCTCCATACAACTAACTTGTTACAGGTTATGTTAATAACCCGTCAATATGACACAGTTTATATAAACGAAAATACATTTGTAACGGGTGATTTTTTAAGAGGTGTAGGATTTGATTTTCAAAACAACACAAAAAATTTGAAAAAAATTATGAACTCTTTATTGGAATCGATAGAACGATCAATATAATTTAATGCTTGAAGACGATTTCATGCAAATCCGCGGCTCCGCTTTAGATGGCCCATGCGCAAGGTCCAATTTTGGCACACTCTCTTCAACATATCGAACGGTATTTCACGTATAAATCCTTCAATATTGGCTTCCAGAGCCTCAGTCGTTGCTGATTTATCCCTGTAGAGATGAGCCTTAACATGACCCACAAGAAATAATCCAACGGCGTTAAATCACACGATCTAGGTGGCCAATTGACGGGCCCCAAACGTGAGATAAACTGTTCACCGAAGGCGGCTCTTAATTGGGCCATTGTTTCACGTGCCGTGTGGCATGTGGCATCGTCTTGTTGAAACCATATGTCAGGCATATCCAATTCTTCCATTATGAAAAACAAAAAGTCGTCATCATCACACGGTAGCGCTCGCCATTCACAGTAACGTTCCAGCCATTGTCGTCTTTGAAGAAGTACGGCTCGATGATGCCACCGACCCATAATCCATACCAAACAGTTACTTTTTCGGGATGCATCGGTATCTCTTGCAAAGCTTGTGGCTGGTTTTCACTCCAGATGCGGCAATTTTGCTTGTTAACGTATCCATTCAACCAGAAATGAGCCTCGTCGCTTAACACAATTTCTCGATAAAAATGTGGATTTTCCTCCAACTTTGCCAGCGCCCATTCATCAAATGTTAGACGTTGTGGGACGTCGTGTGGCTTCAATTCTTGCACCTGCTGTATTTTATAAGGTTTTACACCCAAAACCTTTCGCAAACATTTTCACAGAGGCCTAATTGCTGCGAACGGCGGCGAATCGACATTTCACGGTCATCACGAACACTGGCGGATACAGCCGCAATATTTTCTTCGGTCCTCAATTTATGTATGCGTGTTGGTGGTTTAATGTCCAATAATGTAAACTGGGTTCGAAATTTAGTCACAAGCTTCCAAATAGCTCCCTTAGTAGGCCGACGAAACTGCCCATAAATTGGAAGAAGTGCACGATGCACTTTCTTCACCGAGCATGAATTTTGATAATAAAATTCAATAATTTGCAAGCGTTGACAATGACACAAGACACGATTCACGCGTGATCTATTATAAACAGTGTTGCCAAAAAAATCACTGATTAGTAGGCGGATTAGTCTTCAATTTTTAAATTTCTGGTGGCTCCTTTCCTTTATTATCGGTCTTGGAACAAACATATTCATTCAGTGATATGTTATCAATACGGCTCATATTTCATCCAATTTCTTTTAATACCCTCTCTCTCTCTCTCTCTGTCTCATTCAATGGTCAGTTACATTAATCCTACATCTATACCGAGCATGAATTTTGATAATAAAATTCAATAATTTGCAAGCGTTGTTCATTCGAAAGTCGATTCATGGTTAAATTATAGACCAAACTGAACAAGTTTGACACTGACAGAAGACACGATTCATGCGTGATCTGTCAAAAACAGTGTTGTCAAAAACAGTGTTGCCAAAAAGATACCAGCGAAAAAATCACTCATTAGTAGGCGGATTAGTCTTCAATTTTTAAATTTCTGGTGGCTCCTTTCCTTTATTATCGGTCTTGGAACAAACATATTCATTCAGTGATATGTTATCAATACGGCTCATATTTCATCCAATTTCTTTTAATACCCTCTCTCTCTCTGTCTCATTCAATGGTCAGTTACATTAATCCTACATCTATTTCATTTAAAAATTCGCATTGAATTCAAGGATATCATCATAATAAAATCTTATAGTGAACATAAACAAATTATGGAAGAATGTGTCATTTGCTCGTGTCTAATAGATGTTTTCTTGCATAACGCTTTCCAGCGAAAGTCGTGTTCAACTGCAACATATTTCACGAAAAACAATCAAAATAACTAATAAATTTTGTTACAAATGTAAACGCGTAATTACAAATGCGTTCTATATGAAAAGATATACAATGTGTCACTTTGAAACCCTTTTCCACAATTTTGTAGCTTTTTTTACTTGCGAACTATTTGAAAGCTCAAATTCCTTCATTAGAATTTGCGATGTTTTATATATATACACGGTGTCCCATATAAAACTCCACGGGTATATATCTAAAAAATGAAAAAGAATATCCATATTTCGTGAAAGCAGATAACTTTGGTGTCAACGACGCCAATTTTTTCAAATGGTTACCCAGTATTTTCAATTGGTTTTTGAATTCTGCATTAAATTCTGAATTCAGCTATATAGCACACTTGTAGTTTGCTACTGAATACTGAAGAAAAAAAAGCAATTTTATTGCGTATTATAAAGAGGGTCATGAATAAGTCAAAATAAATGCAATAATGTATTTATCGATCTGTCAGAAGGACTGTCAGATTTGACGAAAGTGTATTCAGTTTTGTGTTGGCTGTTGTTGAAAAATGGTTCAATTTTCAAATGTAGAAAAGTTGGATATGATACGCATTTATGGCGAAGCAAGAAGGAATTCAAAATAAGCAGTGAGAATATACGCTAATCGGTATCCTGACAGAAAATTACCGTCAGACAAAACATTCGCTGGCTTAGCCAAATCTTTGGTACGAAATGGATGTTTTAATGAATAGAAGCGAAAAAAAAAAACAAAACTTATAACTTTAGCGTCATTTTGTTGTACGTACAAATCTATTTGTGATATTTACCTTTCCTACTCTGTAACTGGTCCATGGTCTAATAGAGTTTGTAAATAAATAAATAAATAAAAAACACGGCTCAACTGATGAAGCCAACGATGAAGCGAAACTTGCCGCGTGGAAGATTCGTCGCAAATCATTTCCAAATCAAAGTTACACAGGTGCCTGATGATTTGACTTCAACTTTCTGCGAGGCATCAACTGTGTTAGTTGTTTTTCCGTCGGGTATCTGCCACACGTACCTACGTGAACTAAGATTTCGTGATAGAAGGCATTAACTTAGTCAAAACAATAATTTGGAAATCAAACTGATACTTCTTGATTGCGAATATCTGTTGGTCTTGAAATAGTCCGCACAATTTTTTTAAGAGCCGGGCCCTTGGCGGTCCTTTAGCTCTGTATGCAGTTGACCAATCAGTTGAGACGTTCAATCAGTCTCAAGTTCTTTCTTTCATTAATGAACAATTATGTTAATTTCAGATAAAATTAGGGGATGAAGACAGTACCGTGAGCGATTCGAGAACGTTCTGCCGATGTTTCGATGTCGAAGCAGGAGGAACTAACGAAAAACGACAACTAACGAACACAACCGAAGGACTTTCGTGGAGAAGATTACATATGTCTAGGGCGAAACTGAAAGCAACAGCAACAACATCGGAACTTTTGTCCGGTTTTGCAATGATAGCCATGGTGAGAATGAGTGTTTTTAATACATTAGTGTTGTAAAAATCAAATGACAGGACATAGTTTGCATATCGGGTATATACTTTGTAGAGTCCTTCGGGGATCAAGTCAAGGACTAGATATTTTTCTAATACCAATACATAAATGCACAACAAAATTTCTTGCAATACTGAGCCAAAAATTCTGTTTTGATTACTAAATGATTATTATTACGATCAGTATCTTCAAAAGTCATTCCCAAGAAACTGTTATAATTTGTTACCATTTTTTTGTTTGTTCATACTATACTGATATGTTATGAATATGTCTGTCTTCATGTATGTTAAATTTTGGTAATATAATTATTGAATAAACATTATTACTGTTATTTTGAAGTTGACTAAATCACACTGCCTGCTCATCCGAAGGTTATGTTAGGTCAAAGGTGAGTGGGTTTATTCGACCCTCCATCGCAATACGTAAGGGTTTATTGTGGCTCACACCTATTCAAACTCGACGTAATAAACCCAGCGTTTTGGCGAAGCCGATTAGTTTATATAGCGCAATTGCCTGGTGGCCGTATGCTTTACAGAAAACGGCTCAGGAGAAGCTCTCTGGCTTAGGCTGCACCTATATTGAATCCGTACTTCTCCCGACCCGATGTAGGACGACCATCGGACAACATCGGAAGAAAAACAAATACTAAAGTTTTGAAGTAGGTGCCTTCATTGGAAAGGGTAGTCCGATACGACGATAAACGATCACTACTGATCTGACCGACGAGTTGTCAAATCAAAATTGTTTGTTTTTAGTCCGATCTTTCATTCCGATGGAGGGGTATAATAATGAATAATAAAATTGATAAAGAGTTTTTGATAATTCTTGTGAGAGATGAACCTCGCTTGTGGGACCAGCAAAACAAGGATTACCATAATAGTGATATTGAGCCTAAACTATGGGAGGTTATTGGGGACCAATTACTGGTAAAAGGCTGATGCATGCTCTGAAGTCACACTGGCCAGTTATGCCGTTTTTTATGCCTTCAAGAATATAGTAAAATGTTTCCAGTCATACAATGCTACTCCCTGAATTTATCCGGGTAGTTTCTTATAAGTAGGGAAGTTTTGAAAAATTCCCCTTCAGATTTACCTTCATTAAACTGATGCACCCATACCTTTTCCTACGTCTCCTATAAGGAGAACATTCTTTTCTTGTTTAAGCCACCACAAAAAAGTATCTTCAGAGTCGCTCATAATAACCCCCAAAACACAACTTTAACTGTTAACCTATCGGGTCGAACCGAGTCCAGTGTAGGCAGTTACAACGGACTGCATCGGATCGCGGGGCGTCCGATGGTCGTTCTACATCGGGTCGGGAGAAATACGGATTCAATGTAGTTGCAGCCTTACAGAGACAGGCTTGTCTGGCTATATGTGGTGCCATCAGTACCAAACCATTAGAAGCCATGGAGATCCTCTAGATCTACCTCCTCTCCACACTTTTCTGGAAAGAGATACTAGATGGACTGCATATTGACTTGTGCACATTGCCAATAGCACAGATCAATCTAACGCAGAGTACATCAGACTGCTGATGATCTCTGACATTATGTCTCCAAATGTCAACTACGAACTGCCTTATAAAGTACTGTTCCCGAGTAGAGAGGACTGGAACCTTCGGTAGAAAGAAATATTAAGAGCAGATAGTTGTTGGTTCACAGCTGGATCAAAAACACCTTCAGGTTCTGGTGCAGACCCAGAACAGAGATATCAGCCTGCCTAGGGACCTATGCGACCGTATTTCAAGCGGAATTGTGTGCGGAGAGATTGGTAGAATCCAACCTCACACACAAGTCAAGTAAATTGACAAAAATGACTCTCCTCACTAGGAAGACCTAACAAATTGTCTCTGGTCTGGATTCCTGGCCAGACTGGCCTGGAAGGCAATGAGGCTGCTGACTCCCTTGCAAAGGAGGGTGCTGCAAGCAGCTTCATCAGACCAGAACCTGTCATTGGCATAGCTTTAGGTTTTGCCAAACAAACATTGAACACCTGGATGGCATGGAGATTTAAAGACTTCTGGCAAAATCTTCCAGGATTACCTCACTCCAAGGCGTTCTTTCAACCTTCGAAGCTGGAAACACAACAGTTGTTGGACCACAGTAGGGATGAAATCGATGTCTAACAGGTCTTCTAGCAGGTCACTGTCGTCTGAATCATCATTTGCAGAGACTCGGAAGACGTGTGTGTCGCAGAGCATATACTTTGTGCCTGCCTCGCTGCGGACCGAATCAGATTTTGTAGAACCACACTCTTACCATCTGACCTGAAAGATCACTCACCATATAAACTCTCTCTCCATAAAAATTCTCTTTCTTTTTTTATTATGACTTGTCGTGAAATGAAACAAAATCAATTTCGGTTTCTGCTGATGAAACAACAGACTTTTCGAAAAGTGAACAGTAGTGCTGCTGCAATGGAAGGTTCCTTCAAGGGAGTTCAAGCGTTTATCCAAAAGTCATTTCCTGAAGCTTTGTATGTTCATTGCTGTTTACATTCTTTGAATTTAGCCATATGACATTCATGCAATGTTCAACAAATTGGAGATTGTATGGGAATTGTTAAGGTAATGGACAAGTTCCTCAAGAATTCTGCTATAAGGATTAAGGCTTTGAATGACAATATCGAATGAAAGTTTCCCGAGACAAGGATTAAAATTTTGTAATCACACAAAATTCTGGAAAAGTAATCCTTTTCACAGACAGTCATCTCCACCCAATTTGTTAGGAGTTCATGTTCATTCTCACTCACTATAAGCCTTTCTGTTGTGTTCAGAGACAGGTACCCACACTCCTTTTCGTGGTTCCAATGTAGACCGACCAGCAGCTACAAGGAATCCGAAATTCTTGTTGCTAAAGATTCTCTGGGGTCCTTAGCTGACCTTAGACTTATTGTTTTTGTTGGCCTAAATATTGATTTTACGTCGTATTTCTCTAACGATCTGTACCATTTTTTACATAGGGACGGAGAGCTTTTCCCTTGACCAGCCTAGCTGGGGTTACTTAGGCGTTCTTCCTCTTGGGTCGTATGGCTCGCTCGAATTCTCCTTCGCTATACTCATTCCCGTAGAAAGCATTTTTCAGGTAACGGAGTTCCTCAGGAAGACTTTCAGGTTCACAGGTACCTCGTGCTCTCTCAACTAACGTTTAAATTACCCCTCACTTTTGTTGTGGCTGGTGGTTAGAGTTTTTGTTCAGGTACCTGAACAAAATTCAAAATTCCTGTTGCGGAATTGGCCGCGGTGGTAGTGCGCCCGACTCATGATCAGAAGACCGTGGGTTCGATTCCTGCCTCGACCAGATATTTTTCTCGAGAGAATTTATCTGGTTGAAGCTGGGACCGTGTTAGGAATGACACGTTAAAAGGTAAGACCTCGTTAGTCCTTAGCACGCACAAGTTTCTCAACTTCTGAGAGTTGTCGTTCGTATGGGGGCGATAGCTGATTAACGGAAAAACATATTTTAAACAGATAAACCTGTCTGTGTGTGTTGGTTTCCTGTATAATATGTGGCCCATCTTCCCGTCTGTTCACAAGAACAACCAAAAATGCTGAAGTGATTTCATTTTTTTGCTTGTTTTGACTGAAAACCCGTTATTTCCTTCCTTTACAAATAACTTCAGTCGTGAATAGAGAAACTATATGAACACATGTTTTGGTCTATTCGTGATGTAACTCAGTTTTTGTTTCAATGCTCTTGGTTTTGTTCTAGGTAGAACTTCAAATCAACACTCCAACTAATGTACCAGAATGGTTATTTGTGATGTTTGCAGTATGCACCACAGTTCTCGTAGCAGTTCACATATTCGCTTTGATGATATCGACATATATTCTACCCAATATAGAAGCAATAGCAAAGCTAGAAATATGCGAAATGGTTACAGAAAGTCCGCACGAACGAATGAAAGGCTTCATAGAAATTGCATGGGCGTTTTCCACAATTTTAGGTAATATACATTATTTTCTGTATAGTCCAAGTAAACGATATAGTGCAACCTACCTTCCAACAGTTTAGAAAAAACCAAGAAAGTACTTGATAAAAATAGCTGCGTAAACGCAAGCGAAACATAAGTGGAACCACCTATTGGTGTCACACCCAAGTCAACTTGCCAAGTTTTTATGTCAGTGTTGGTGGTTTGACCAATCAGCCGATAACTGCGGTAGCAGAAATTTGGGAAGCTAACCTGAAATGCCATCGGAAAACGAATCCACATGTTTCTAGAAATGATATGAAATCTAGAAAGGTTAATGCAGTCAAGCTGCAATGCAGGCTGAAACAGCTGTATACCGGTGGCTCTTATAAGTNTCCCTCGAAACCAAACTTGAGATGTAGATTCTTATATACATTGAAACATACTCTCCGTGTTTCAATATTCAAATGCATGCGAATCTTATTCACTGGTATCTCGTTTTCGGATTGTTTACCATCGCTATTGGAATCACTACACAGGAAAAAGTCTGCGTTGTTAACACACTCGTTATTACTATTAGTACTTGTCCAAGGACGCCACATTTTAAACAGATAACAAAAATTCTAAGTAATTATAACTGCACCAATATGGAATTTCAAAAATCAAATCGCGATCAGTTTCTGAACTGACATTGACAACATGAAGTGTATAAACATCCTCGCATTCTATTTGTCATCGTAACATGACTTCAAATTTAATTTTATGACTCTTCAGCCAATCATAAAACTCGGTTAGTAAAAGTTATCCAATAACCGCCATTTCTTCAGTCCACGTGGACTACATGGCAGCGGCATAATTTCTTTGTATTGGTTTTTTGGCCTTTGAGCTCGCCGATAGCTTCAACTATGCACAATACCGGTTACTACGACTATACCTACACCTTGGCAAATCTTGCTGTGCTGACATGCGCGAACGATATAGAAAAGATGGTAACTGTCTACTAGCAAATTTTCTCAGGAATTACAATTGGGAAAAGAATTTTGGCTTGACAACTACACATATATCAGTAAGGAACGGGAACCCCAATTCTTTCTTTAGTGCAGGTGGAAAATAATTGAAAGATAATGAGTGATATATAATTACAAATAATAGATACGTACATTCTCGTTACAGATAAATGAATTATGAGAAAAGCGATAATTGATGGATAATCTAATGCATACTAGTTACTAGAAATGATTATTAAAGATAGCATATAGATAATATACAAAACATAACTTGCAATATTGATAATAACATACCACTGTGTACATAGATACAATTCACATAATATGTTCGAAGAATGATTTCCTAAAGACTATAATATGGTTTATCGCCTACTGTTGATACCGTTGATACCATCTTCATCATCTAAGAAGCCATCCACATATCCCTGTTCCGATGTAAATCAATGATCAGATCATCCACCAGGCGCGCAGCCACGGGGGGGGGGGAACTAAAGGGGCTGTAGCCTCCCCCCTCAAGAATAAAATTACATTATGTTTTTGAATCCGCCAATAGAGGACGGACACATCGCATACTGAATATTGGTTTGCGGGAGTTACATTTCACAACAACTACGAAATGAATAGCTGCATTGCTGCATTCCTATTCCTATTATAAGATTAATGAAAAGTTTTTGCAGTTTGTGCCTCTAGAGTCAAAGACTGGCGAGGTACTTGGAGAAACACTGTTGAAAGCTCTTGAAGAATGCAATCTTGAAATAATAGATCTAAGAGGACAAGGATATGATGGCGTATCAGCCATGAGCGGAAAGGCCAAAGGTGCGCAGGTCCGAAGGCAGTATATTATGTACACTGCGCGTCACACAGCCTTAACTTAGCAATTACAAATGCTGCACAGGTCAGATCTATCAGAAATTGTTTTGGCACTACTGAAAAAGTATGGTCTTTTTTTAACACACCAAAGAGGCAAAATGTTCTCCAGAAAAAAATTGAAACCCTAGTACCCAAAGCTAAGAAACAAAAACTCAAACAGCTATGCCCAATCAGATGGGTTCAAAGGAATGATGCTGTCCTCGTCATGAAGGAGCTGTACCACCCAATCATTTGATCCTTAGAAGAAATCAAGTGTCAGGGGCCGATGTCCTTTTGACAGCTACTTATATGTCAGTCAGAGTACATTGTAGCTCTAGTATTTGCTGAAAAGCTACTCAGCTACACTTATACTACACCATAGTGTGTCAAAAGCTACACAGTCAAGTGATGCGGATCTCTGGGCTGCTTTGAACTATGCTGACTATGTAGTTCAAAGTCTGAAGTCACTAAGAGAAAAAGTTGGTGAAGAGTTTTCAGTCTTGTTTCAAGAGGCACAAAAATGGCCGAATTGAATGAAACTACAATTAGTGTTCCAAGGATTGTTGGGAGGCAGACACACACAGAAGCAATGTCTCAGCCGAAAGCACAGAATAATTTTATAGAATTAACGTATTCATCCCCTGGATTGAAAGTTTTATTTTCCTTATCGAATAACGTGTCTGGAAGCACAAGAACATTTTGAAAGGGTTTCACTGCTTGCTTCATACTTATCCAGAGAATAGTGAAGAAAGTAAAGACATGAAACAGGCTTTTTTGAAGTTGATTGAAGTTTATGAAGAAGATTTGGAAAACAACAGCTTAAACGTGTTGGTGGCAGAAATTCATGTTGGGCAAGCTTTTCTCCAACGAAACAAGGCGCACCACGTCAATGCAATTGATTTTCTAAATATTTGTGACAAAACAATCTTTCCAAACATCCATATTCTACTCAAGATTTTCATCACTATACCTGTATCGACCAGCACAGCAGAGCGCTCCTTTTTCACTCTTCGGAGAATCAAGACTTACCTAAGAAACACGATGTCTGAGAGTAGGCTAGCTAAATGGCTTAGCCAATCTTAATATCCACAGGGAAATTCCAGTTGACACAGACAGTGTATTATCCATACTGACGAAGACCCAAAGAGAACTCAATTTTGTTTTGCAAGACAACTGATATAAAAGGGTTTTGTCAAAATAAAACCTAAAATCTTATTTATATTCATTTGAAATGAAATCTTCTTCAAATTTCTTTGCTCTGATTTGATTTTTCGTTCCGTTCGCACGCAAACCCCTGTAGCCTCAGTTACTCGTCTTTGAACCTTCAAATTCAAAATACAATATTGGTCACAATTTCACTCATTATTACTATCACTTCTTACCTTGGCAAGGGGAGTTCTTATTCCATCTGCCGTTACTTCCGCTTGCCTAAATCTTGATACGCTGTTCACAATTTCTCTGCTTTGTCCGCTGAAACCTTGTTCTTCAGATTACTGTTCGAAGACATTTCCAAAGACAACAAATAACTTACAGTTCATCACAAAGAATGATTTCCTCACTTACTGTACTAACACGATGTTCGCTACACGAGTTCATCAATGTTAATGGGCTCTCGTCCCAGCACTTCGCCGGCTGAGCTACTGCGCATCCAATATTCAGAGGCACAACTAGATTTTCCAAACTGAACCATATGACTTCATTGTGAGGAACTGCAGAAATGTTGATAATAGTCTTGCACTCACTTGGATGTTACTTTGTTTGTTCAAAATCGGAATATGGTTTTTCAATATGGAGTTCTATTTACAATCAACATATTTTTTCTATTGAAAAAATCTAAGAAAAATTCTTGTAACTGTTAAGAATTGAAGGAACGTATCGATGAAGAGGTTCATATAACTTCGGGCTTTTGTTCAAGTTTGATTTTATGACACTAGAAAAACGTCGAAAACGAACTTCTGTATTGAATGCCCAAATCCACTGCTCCGTATTATTGTCTCTCATAAATATCTTCGTTCCTCGACTAACAACTAGAAGGGCCTGTTTTTTACTTATTATTACTTATTATTTAAAGCTCCGATAGACTTTATGTGCATCAATTTTAATGAAATATGCGACTAAAGTGACATTTGTACTTGTAATATTGAATAACTTGAGTATGCAACAAATTATTCTTTGATATTTTTTTCCAAATCTATACATTAATTTTTTCGCATTTTTTCCATATCAATATTTCCAATAATTATTGTACCTAGTGTCAACAAATTGCTTTGTAAATGGGTTTACTGTTGGGCAATACTACCTATATTATTGTTATTATTACTTGAGACTTCAGGGCGACATCTCAGAAGTTTCACAGGAAATTCTATAAAAGAAGTTGAATATTTCTAGTTCAAGAGTCAGTATAAATAATGACAAATTATAAATATGTAGAGGTTGTTTCAGAGAATCTGATGAGTCACAGTTTAATTTAAATTCCAATAATTTAATTACTATGATCTCTAAACATAAAGGAGACAACTTTCCTTAGCAAATAACGACAGATTACAACTTTATAGATTGCCATGAAGATGACGACTACTATATTACATGGTTGCCAATTCTGACATAACTACAACTACATCAGTGGCGCCCTCTTACGCCCAAAATAAATTAACTTATATTCCATCAATAATAATTAGCTTTTAATTTTTTTTCAGGTCTTTTCCTGTTCCTTATAGAAATAGCAATTCTCTGCTGGGTGAAATTTTGGGATTATTCTTTCACTGCAGCGATTGCAGCCACAGTTATCGTCATCCCGGTACTCATCACTTTTGTACTGTTTGCTGCGCATTTCTACCATTCTTTAGTAGTCTACAAGTGTGCTACCTCTATTAACGACATGGAAAAGTTGGAAGACATCAAAAAACATCTCGACGAAATAACAATTGCTAAGTAGCCGCCTATTCAGATACCAGCGAAATATTACATTTTGCCTATGTTTCATTGAAGTACAGCAAGCGCCAAACGTGATGGCGAGCCCCCATGCGCATAAACTCATTTTCAATGTAACCCCCCTACAGCTCTTGCAAGACATACAAAAGCTCTGTACAGAGGCGTTTTATTACTTGTCCTCCAATGCTGTTGGCGTTTGGCATTGTCTGAATAATTTGTATTGTTTCTGAAAAATGTCATCGCTTAACAAAAAACCAGTCATCAAAAGTGTATCAATATATAACATTTTAATGAACTGTACTACTGTATGAAGGCTATTTTCCGGGTGTTCTGGTCGTGATCTGCAGGTTTTTATGCCTGGCGTTTCGTCTACTGTTGCGGTAGACATTTTCAAAGGCGATGTGGTAACGGTCGCAATACCTAGGCTTGTGCTCTGGTTCTTGTTCCTGTTGTATCCACCGCATTAATGTACTACCCATTTATGCTTTGGATACCATAGGAACAAGAACCAGAGCACCAGCGAAACGTCAGGCATACAAACCTGCAGACCACGGCCAGAAAACCCGGAAACTAGCCTTCATACAGTTATCTCCGGCCGTGAAAGTTTACATTCTTTGATTAACTGTACTACTAGCTATAATACTGAATAAAATATGAAAAGAAATTACAAAGAAGTCATGTTCCATTTGCTACCCTAATTCGAATCTAATTACAGGTACGACACAGGCCGGCAAGGGGCTTATCGTAATCCAATAGTAATTTAGTTGGGAGAGTCTATACCTGAGCGATCGCTCGCCATCACGTTTGCCGCTTTCTATAATTTGAAAACGATAAATTTTGGGAAAGAAAGGTTTTAGCTTTCTCCTTCTCATTCTTTATACAAAAAAATGTGGGAATCTTCCGAAGAAAGTAATTAATTTCAAAATAAACTCTTTACAATGATGTGTAGATCATGCAAAGAAGTAACTTCAGACATAAACTGGAAGAAAAAGCTCTCTCGAAACAACTACTTTCATATAAACATACGTTATGGAATGGACTGTTTCGTGATTTTTGGTTTACAGTTCATTTGGTAGTAATTTCAAATTGAAAAATATTGTACTTAGTCTCAGCTCTCTAAATAGCGTTGTTTTCCCGTAATTAATTATTAAAAATCGTATTCTCTAGGCCCGTGACGTCATGAGCCTAGTCTCGCTTCTTGTTCGATTGACCAATGGGAACAATACAAGTAATGAACATTGTCAAAGTGTAAAATTCACGGAACGTATAAATAGTTTCTGATTCATTCGTGATTCAAAGTGAAATCACACTCACTTCGGACAACTAAATCTAAGAAGAAAGTGTAAGAAATGTATTGGAAGGGAGAATCAATTATACATGGGATCCAAATAAGATAAAACGCAATGAAAACGTTATTTTTGAAATATCTCCGACAGTAGACATTTTCATGTTGATATCACAGAAATTTCAATAATGGAAGTGTATATGAACCCGTTAACGTTTAAATTCATGAAAAAATTCTCCATATGAAATGAGATGTACTCGAAAACCATGGTTCTAAATAGAATTTAATGAGCAATATTTTTGAATGGTTCTCGAAGGCTCATGAACCCTAATAAGATAAATCAATTATGCATTCATGCACCCACCAAAAATAAGAAATTCAACGTTATATATTAGCCATATTTCCACCCAGTCAGCTATCTTTCTTCAATGTATGAGACAATGTACTCTTTCTAATGTTTCATAACTTCGTATTAAATGATTGGCACTTGGCAACACCGCTGTAGACACGATCAATTTTATTGGTCAACAGACACGCGACCAATTTAAATTCTTGCTTTTCGAATTGTTCTTTTTTCTGCAAATATAAAGAGGTATTGGGACCGATTAGGCTCGATAAATATAATATACACCTAACTCGATCAGTCTATAAGCAAACCAGTATCATGTTCAATAGCATGGAACAAGCCCATTGAATCAGATATCATTCACAGGATTGCTACACAATTTAGTATACGAGAGAGGTATAAAATTTCGCTTACATGAAACTATGTCATCATCAATGGCGGACATCCGATGTTTCGGAATGAGACACCTCCCTTATTTCCACTTCAGCATCAATCTGGATAACTTCTCTGGTAGACCTACACGTTTGTGAAGAGTTCATTTTGAGTTTAATTGCTTTCTTTCTTTCTTTGGAAGATTACCATATTTTTTGTATAAAAATAGATGAGTAGAAAACCAAAACCTTTCTTTCCCAATTCATTGAACTAATATAAGTATGAGAATAAATAGTAATTTTAAAAATGAAATCTAATCAGTTTCCTAAAACGATTGATGTGATTTGTATAACTTGAAATAAAATTCAAGTTAGTGATAGTAGAGAATAGTTGAAATGCATCCCGGATTCAAAACTATCTACCTATCAATAGGGTTTAAGTAGTATTACATACGTTGAATTTTGGCTTTTTCTGAAAAAGCTTTATAAGTAATTATTGCCATAAGCTGCAAGGCAGGCAACTATTGATTAATGTTTTAGGATATAACGCAATTGTACAATTGTTCAGTATTTTCTTATGAAAAATATATGTATATCTTGATTGTTTTGAATTTCGTCTCTTTCTTCAGTCTTATCCCTTCCCTATTATCAATTACTATTAATTGAAAGAATCCTTAACCAACTAGAAATACTATACAACAAAAAAATATCATTTTGATATATCTCTAAAATCAAATAACTGCAATAATTCAAAAAACAAATATTTGAAATGTTTATCATTCACTCCCTGACAATAATGAAGGCTTTTTACTATTTTTTTTTCTATACTATGAAATGTTCTTGGTGTAACATAATTGCAAACACCTCTTTTTCTATCCACGAGTTCAAAAATGATGTTA
The DNA here is from genome assembly GCF_000500325.1 of Leptinotarsa decemlineata. Classification (NCBI taxonomy): domain Eukaryota; kingdom Metazoa; phylum Arthropoda; class Insecta; order Coleoptera; family Chrysomelidae; genus Leptinotarsa; species Leptinotarsa decemlineata. The sequence goes on along the minus strand of NW_019290127.1, from coordinate 127,677 downwards.
CGTATTCTCTCTAAAACATCTGTAGGCGTCAGACCAGGTGATCTAGAGGGGGCTGTTATAAGATACCACGTTTTCCTGTCAACTGGTTTCGAAAATTATCAAACTTGAATGACTTTTCTACTAATAAATAATATTAGGTCATTTATTACGATCAGCTGGTTTGAAAGTGACTAGAAAACAATTACCCAAACCAGTAGAGTGGTAGGCATGGTCCCTTAGAATGACCCGCTGCGTTACCTGATATGACACTCTTAGATTTTTGTGAGGATTGGTGAAATCTAAAGTCTATGTTACAAAACCGCAGTCTAGACAGAACTCAAGGTTAGAATAAATATAGTTTAAAAAACTAAAAAACACGCTTTCAAAGAACATCGAACTAAAAAGTTAAAACTATTTTTTTTAACAAGCTTAAAGCTTAGTTTATTATTAGTACCTATGTATTATGTATTACCAGTTAAATAGTAAAATAAATACATATAATGATAAATCAACTGTGGATTATTTCATTTACGTTGCGTTACGTGGCTTCCGTGTGGGTAGCTCGCTGTTTATTCCAAAATTAACAAAGTAGCTCAACACATTGAAGAGGTTGGCGACCACTGCCCTAGAGGGAGCCTGAAAATTAGTTACCAAGACCAAGGCAGCAGGCGTGCAAAGGAGGGTTACAAATAAGGCAGCAGGCGCGCGTGTAAATAAAAAAAATACTTTTTTCAAATGAAGAAAGACATGTAAAGTGAGTTCGAATTACATCAAGGAGGATACGTACAGCGCCATCTGCCCGCGAATAGATCAAGCAATAATGTCGATATATCAAGGTTCCGTACAGCGCCCGCGTATCTGCCCGCGAATAGATCAAGCAATAATGTCGATATATTAGGAGGTTATGTACAGCGCCATCTACCCGCGAATAGATCAAGAAATAATGTCGATATATCAAGAACGTTACGTACAGCGCCATCTGCCTGCGATTATATTGAGCAATAATGTCGATAATTCTGTCAAATACAGATCCCGAGCTTGAGAATTACAAACAAACATACATATATGCAAGTGAAGCTAATGAAAGCGTGTTAATTAATAAAATATACTTTCTTCAAATGAAGAAATACATGTAAAGTGAGTTCGAATTATATCAAGGAGGTTACATACATACATTCATACAGGTGAAGCTAATAAAAGCGTGTTAAAAAAATATAAGGGGCTCCTCTCGATGGCAAGTGATGCACAGCAAATGATACCTTTTTACGTAATTTTTTTTCGACTTTTGATATCATGTTCCATTCAAAAATTGAAAGGGGAAACCAATTCAATGACAAGTTGGATAAATAAGTAAACAAAATTATGAATTACCGTTCGTGACATGAACACAATTCGAATCAATTTCTACTACAACCCTTTTTGATATAATTTTTTGACTTTTTCAACTAAATATTCCAAGTCTGATTTACTTACATTTTACAAAGTATTCACGTTGTCTGTTTATTTGGTCTTAGCTTAGGTGAATGGAATCTGCAAAGAATAGATTTTGAGATTCAATGATGTTTCAGAATTGATTCATATTACTTTGGGTTTAATATCTATTACATTTCTTGATTAAATAGCGATTTAAAGCAGTGTGTATGAAAAGATACCTATTCATTTTACTATTATGGAAACTGAGAATTATACTATTGTCAGATAAGTTTTATTGATATATCTGTTTAAACTTTGGGAAATGAAACACTCCAAAAAAATTGTAAGTAACAATGAACCCTCTAGAAAAATGTCTCAAAGAATACTGTCGAAAGCTAATGTATATTTAAGAAGGAAACCAAAAGCAATAGTAGACATTTTTATTTTGTTTACCAATTAAAATTATATTCTTATTGGACTTTTCTATTTGATAAAGAGGTTTCCTTTTGCTAGGAATTACACATCAATAGATAAGACCTTAGTTCACACAAGTTTTGACTTCTGAGGGTTGTGGTTCAGGATTATTGGAAAACCCCATTTCAAATATTTTTTTTTCAGAAAAAGAAATCATTATCAACTATGAAGATGTAATATTTGCATAACTGGAAGAAAACAGAAAGCATTGGTGTATATATTTTTATATTTTCTGTATAAAAGTCTAAAATAATTTTCAACGTCAATAAAATAGCTCTCAATATAATTCCTTAATCTAGTGCGACTTTAAAATTATAATTAGGTTTGATATTAATGTATTATGAAATATGTTGTGGAACTGTAGATGATGCCCATCATGCATCTCTTTATTTCAAGCGAGTTTGAAAAAGTTCTGTTCAAACATACCAAAGGTGAATATATGTTTTAGATAGCAAATTGGGCTATTTTCTATCATATGATAGAATGTGAATTATTTTTTCTATTAGTAATCATAAATATATATATATCACATTCTACAGGAATTATGCAAGAAATTATGCAAGAACAAAACTCAGCACACAGGTTGTTATGGATTATTAGAAAAATAATCTACTGCTTCTTGGTCGAGTAATGGGTCCTTGCTTTTTCTGCATCTCCATAATTTCTTGCTGTAATTTTTTTTCTTGTTTCTGTATTTTTTCCAGTTCCATCTCAATCTCTTTCATTTTCAAATTCTCTTGCTGCTTCTTTCTCGCATTTCTCACCTTGATATCATCCTCTCTTACCTTTCGAGTCTCAATTTGCCTCTGTTTTTCTTCTTTGTTCAACTCTTCCAGTTCTCTATCATATTCCTCAATTTTTCGAGCCATTTCTTCACGTTCAGCTAAAAGCTGTGTTTGTTCTTCTTTATTTTTTCTTATGTTTTCCTCAATTTGTTGTTGGATTGTCTCCATCACTTGCTTGACCAAATTTTTCCTGGCGAGCTCTTCTTGTCGCCAAATTTGTGTTTGTTGTTCATACACTGCTTTCGCTTCAGAATCAAACAGAAAATCCAAATATTTTTGCCTCTGCCTTTCTAATGCTTGTTGTTCTTTAACGACACTCAAAAATTCTGATAAACCCTCTTTGATTTCTTTTCTTTTCTGTTCTTCTGTGACGATTGTTTCCAACTCTATCTCTTTCAATCTTGCTATCAGTGATTTTTCTTGTTCTAAATTCTCCTGTATGTCGTGAGCTTTTTGTTTCAGCTTCAGTTTATGCTGTTTTATGTTGAACAAAGCACATTCTTTTTCTCTCCGGAGTCTTTCTTCCAGAATCCGTTTTTCTTCAATCTCTGCTATCAACATTCTGTTCTTAGTTTCTTCAGCTTCCTTCTTCCTAAGATTTTCACTGACTTGTTGCCTTTTTCTCAATTCTTCCATTTGTTGTTCCAAACACCTTCTTAGTTGCTGCCTTTTCTCTTCGGCATACTTAGTGAATTGTTCCTCCTTTTCTTTCTCAATTTTGAGTTTCTCCTCATTTTCCTTCAAAATTCGTCTTGTTTCTTCCTCCTCTTTCTCTTTCTGCATCCTTTTTTCTATTTGTTGGTCCAACCAACTAAGTTTCAGGTCCCTGCAACCATATTTTATTTCATACTGTCGAACTAAGGGATTATTTTTTCTCCATTGATGATAGAGTTTCAGTTCAGCTTCTCGTCTTCTTCTATTTTCTTCCTGAACTTTCAGACCTACATTAACCTCCTTTAGTACTGTCAGTGGAATATCATCCATTTTACTGGTAGATGGTTTATCGATCAAGTTTCTATTCTTATGAACCATCAGTTCAATGTCATACGTTTTCTGTTCCTCTTCCAGCAATTTCCTCAATTTTTCTTTTCTTTTAACAAGAAATTCTTCTTTATCTCTCTTCGTTTTTATTTCTGACATGAGTTTATTGTTGTCCTCGTAATACCGAGGAGATGTCCACGAATGAAATTTTGAATTGGCCTTGTCCCAGTGTTCGAAGTATTTTGCAGTACCACTCCACATCTTCTCGTAGTTGAATTCTCTCTCCCGACGTCTTATTATATCGTTTTCCACATGTATTCGGTGTTTTCCTCTCCCTTTTGGTTTCTCCATCTAAAAATATTTTGCACAAAATTAAACATTTACTTATGGGGAGTTCTATACAAAGATTCATTTTAATATTAGGTTGTCTCAAAAGTTTTTTCCAATTCAATGTCATGTGTTTTTTAGCTCCATGTCTCAATAAATAATTATTCTACTGTTGATGATTTTCAATGAATAAAAAAACAAACAGCTTTGTGTAAATAATGATCAACAGTGTCAATTTCTATATGATACTGAGTGATGGATGACATCACATAAAATCATTTCAAGGCTTACCAAAGTTGTTGACTCAAAATTGGATAGCAACAGGTATTAATAATGATATTGACGATTCATGACTCCACAGTTTTGCAAGGATGTTGATGGAAAAGTCATTTTATTTTTCAGCTCTTCAGATATAAATATTATTCATTCACAACATCATCAAGACATGATGATCACCAATATAAATATTGCTGAATTCAGTTGCATATACATAACACGAAAAAAATAGAATAGGCCATCCACAAAGCTGTTATTTTTATTTAACTGAACTAACGTTTAGAATAAACAGAAAATAGTCTGAATAACAAATTATAACCTAGAACCTAGAGTGTGAAGTTCGCCGGTGAAAGAAACATCTACGGGTGATCTACAATTTGCACAAAAAATAATCCCTGATATTTTAATTTTCCTCCTCTGTAAGAATCCCATTTTTTATAACTTTCTGTTTCACTGATTACGAAATTCAAGAATAGAAGGTTAAAACCGTAGTTTCTTTTGAATGCAAAACGCAACTTGAAAGTCTAAAATGTGCAAAATATTTTTAGATAGATGAATCGAAGGTTGACAAAGCTTATAAGAGCAAAAAAAAATGTTCAAGAAAATAAAAATACAACAAAGAATACAAACAAATATTACAATAATTCAAGAAGCCTGCATGTGATATTTAAATGGAGGTTGTTTTGTTACCTTGTAGTTGAATATGTTTTCTGTAGAACAATTTGGATTGAGTCGTCAAGAACTTAAATATTTCCTGAGAATTGTTTTGCTTTGATTTGAAAATTAAAATCAGTTCGAAATTTTTGACGTTTGACTTGATTGACAGATGACAGGTTGACATCGGACACATAACACAAATTACAGAAAAAATGAGGAAAAAAGAATATTCTCGTTTTTTGAGGGGAATTCATAGAACTTCCTCAATTCCAATTTTTCACGAGGAGGTCGTTTCAATTGTCAAACCTGAAGTATGCAGTAGCTTTAACAGATGATTTTTATCATCTTTGTAGATCGTGAGGTGGAAATATGCTAAATTTTTTCTATTGTTATGGTTGTAGTCGGATTTTTCTGTTTCTTTATGAGAGCGCTACCAGTGCTCTAGAGTTTGTGGAAAGTTATTCAAACTTGAAGGTCAAGGGATGATGACATTCCTCGTAACAGAGACACTATCAATGGGATCGACAGAAGACTCGATCCACGATTGTAGAAGAGGGATGAGGCTCCGCTAGGCGATCTACTGCTTTTGGTCATCGACTGCCTAAAGTGATTCGTCCTCTATCTTCCACTGTAGGTTTCACTATGAGATAATCAGATGAAACTGGAGCCCAAAAACAAGGCATTTGTGAGAGACAGCGTTTTTTAGACCTGCAAAGGTCTTTGAAAATCGTAGAATTTGTATTCAGTCCATCCCATAGATGGCGTTTTCGTAAGGGAGATGTCATCGCCTCCACTTTCTTAGGCTTATCCTTCAATAAATATTACTGGAGTTTTATCCCAACACCAAACCGTTATTTTCAACACCTTCAATAACAGTTGAGTTCAGCCATGCAGTCGTTGCTGAACTCAACGTTGCACTACTGATGGATGCTTGGTGAAGCGAAACAGTCTGTTTCGAATGGAGAATTATTTGTTTTTGAGTTCTGTTTCCATGTAGTTGCTTTGCAGTGGAAAGTACAACAAATGACAGAGGATAATCGTCATTTGGTTATCGATAACAAAGCTTAACTTTGCGGCAGATCTCCTTGGAGAGCCTCATTTCATTCATCTTTGATGGTCAATTAAATTGAGATATAACAGTTCAAAATAATCCCATAAAAATGGACGAGCTTTTGAAACAACCTTCACGCGCCATCGTCATGTCAAGCACTGAGACAGCACAACTTCAAAAAGTTCGTACTGAAAAATATGCGCTGAGTGCAATTCTCATTTACTTAACTCCTTTTCCGATGCAACATGTGAATTTAATATTTCAATAATAATAAGACAGTCATATTCCATACTTTTTAATATATGCAGAAAAATACATATTACAGGATTGAATGGATTACTTGAAATATTATGTGTTCTTAGACTTGAAAATATTTATGAATCATAGCTAATGGTTATTTATTGAAGCCATTTTATTGTCTCTGATTGTTTTACAAACTGCTGCAATTGATGTAATCATTCTTAAAACCTGAAAAAAATGTTATTCAAAATTTTTTAAGAAACTTAAGATACGTATCAATTCAGTAGAAAATGAAAACTCATCTTGGGAGTAATATTGAAAATTTATAGAATATGGCATAACTTCAATTGTGCTGAAGAGAGTAGTGAGTATTAGTTCAATTATAGAGTGATTCGTAGGAACGTAACCACTTTAATTTCTGTGAGACCTTCACGCTTGAGAAAGCAGGAGACGTGTTGCGGTTTTGTAAACTGTCCAGCGGAAATCTCACGATGGAGTGTTATTTAAATACCTTATGTATTTTCATCGAGTATAAACCAATTACATCACACACTTTCAGTGTCATCAAGAAATTAATTATATTATATTCTCAATTTTAACCTCATAGCAACACCTACTCGACTTCATAGTGTGTGATATAATGTATATTGTTGTACGTGTATATATCTAATTATAAACGACTGAGCAAACATTCCAAGAATTAAATATATTCAAAAGTGCCTTATCTAACAACTCACACGTTGAACACCTGGAATTCAAAACTAGAAACTTTTTGTCACAGACTGATCTCAAAGATCTCAACTTTTGAAATCAACAAACGTGAAGCTTGACTTCAAAGCTTGAACAGGGTTTTCCGTTAATACTCGAAATTATACGTGTTCTACGAAACAAGTTTATGACCCCTTTTAGTACAACCAACATATTTTTATCGCATAGAATATTTAATAACTCCCAGACGTTTTAGTTTCCATTATCTTGCCCTCAAAGTTATCTCAAGCAGTTATGAACAACCATTTTTACCAATCTTCAAATATTTTCCGTTACACCTTACCGACATTACCTTAATAAATTCGAAAGGGAGAACTTGACAGACTGGCTGCAACAAATATACTAATACCTAGCGAACACAATTGAAGGGTATGGTACAGTACACATTTGTTTGTATTATAAAATATCTGTCAATCCATTTTTATTAAAGATAAATGTCCAATTCGTAGAATTGTCGCTATATATCCAAACAGGTCTCAAGAATTAATTTGAGCTATGCTTATCAGCAGATATAACTTGAGAATCAATCAGTTAAAATAACTATCATATCAATTCATACATTTTTTGTACTAGATTACCTAACAGAGTCAAGAGTTGTGCTTTAGGGCAGTTTCAAAGGATAATGGATTAAAACTGAAAAATTTCTCCATTCAAATGTCAAGAATCTAAATGTATCAGGTATTTTACATGATTGAACTTTGACATTCAAAATTATAAAAAGTGTACGTCCTTTTTAGATTCAGTTTTTTGCCGTCGGACGCATATTAGTCCATAAAATATGTAGACCGCGGAAAGAAAGGATTTTAAAGATAGAGACATGTGCATATAGAAATCACATCAAGTGTGAAGTCTCCTCTACAACTTCAATTTCATCATAGCGTCTACTACTTGTGGTTTGTTCAGTGTTAGTAAGTGCAGTATATTTAACGATGGTAGATAGGTACTATGTTTTCCCGTCTGTGGCCATGTTTCCATGAAATCTTTGGACTTATTCAGGAATTGATAGCATTGGACCCAGGAAAAACAAAATTCATTTGAAGTTGAAAATATATTTCAGGCTAGTTGATTTCGCACGGGTAGAAAAACAATTTTTCGCTCATAGTTCAACATGAACTTGTAACTAATACTAGTGAGGCGGCCTGAATTCATTTTCTCGCGTGTTAGTTTTAATTTTGCAATAACTTGAATTGTTTGGTTTAAAGAGCAATTATAAATGTACATGACGTGTTTGACCCTGAATATTCATTTATTTTATTTTGGCTCTTATTGAAAATTCACTTACTTTAATAATTGTTACTCGTTTGATGATAACACTCTTTACTGGTGAAATATTCAATGATGGCTGAGTGGTCTGAATCATATAATTCAGAAGGATCTTCTGATTTTTCAAATTCCAGGAATACCATGGTATATTTTTCAATTGATCATATATGGCTTCAGTCTGAAAAGTAAAAATTAAACATCGTTGATATAGATAAAGTATGTAAAAATTCCAATGATCGATTTTACCGCATCGGATATTATCTGTCCAGTTTCGCAAAACAACCAGATCTGTATACCTATTGTTGAAGATATTGAAAGTAGGAGGTAAATATTCATATTTGGAGTCTGAAAAAGAATTTATCAAAAACACTGTTACTGATTAATGAATTGATTTTGCAGTATGTTCAGCAAAGAAATGATAAGAACCATAAATTGTACAAGTGATTGTGGATACAAAAGTTGATTTTACTCGCATTTCTTTTAACGTTTACGAAAAAAAAAGACTCGAATTTGAATAGCCATCATATAAATTTACCCGAAATGTAATTTTCCAACGTGCTAGGGATCCTAAAAGCTAAAACCTTATTAGTCCTCGAATCGCACAATTTTCGTCTTTTAGTTTCATGTTCTATCTTTGGGAACAACAGCTGCTAAGATAATAACGAAAAAATTATCCCATGGTACATATCTGTGATTTTAGATTGGATAAAACAATTTATATAGAATTTTTTGATTCATACTTACGAAGAAGAAGTAGAGGAACATTCCAAATGAAGTAGCTGGCAAATTAAGCAAATTAATCAAACAGGGTACTGTTTGTAAATCTTTCAATTTATCAGTCAGGATTCTGAAATGAAAAAACTCTCAGTAATTTGTCGCCAAGAAGGTTACGTGCTCATTTCCAATAAAAATTATTATTAGACTTGTGCTTAAAAGAACGCAGTTAAGTTGATTGTTTTATTGGTTGCATAACCCCAAAGTAAAATTTTATATCGACGCTTTAATTGGACAACACAGTCTGTTTACTTATGTACTGTGACACAGTACAGTAACATTCTTTACGAATACCAGACAGGCGACAGCTGGTCAACGAATGAATATATTTTGAAATGATTTTTTGGAATTTGGCATTACACAAGAAGCCTGAGACGACATAATAGCTCTTATTCGAAATTTTGCAAAATTTCAAAATGAACCATATCCCCTCAAAATATTTCTAACATACAATATGATTTCTCGTTATTGCTCTTTCATGACAATTTTCAATTTCGTTATATCTTTCTCTTGTACGAGTTCAATTCAAAATGATATCTACCTATCATATTACTGTCAGTGTTGTGCTCGAAAAAAAAAGTTGTAACAGATCATATCGAAATAAGTAACATTTGATAGATATTTGTATCTTTCAAATGAGTCGTACACAAAGTGAAACATTTCGCACCAGAGGTTGGCAACTGTCGTTCATGTATCTTCAAAAGTTATAGTTGACGTATCAAAATTGACAGGAGACGTGTGCAAATGCACATCATCATCAGATTTGAAACGTCAACTCCACAGAACTCATACCTCACCTCAGAGTAACTCTGGATATCTCACATAAGATATAATTATGAGTTCTGTGGCATACTCTCAGTTATGATATGTCACTTGTCAGTATTGATGCGTTTATTGCCAGTTCAGGTATCAGACGAGAGTTTCCCAAAATTTAACAAAATGGGTAAAAACGTAACTTAATGATTTTTTAACGTCAAAAAGTGATTTGTTACAAAAGTTACAAACTCGGTTTGACATTCGATTGTACAACGGATTGAAAGTTTTAAACCAGGCTCTGACTAGAGTAAGGTTTGAATGCTCCTGGACTTAAAGTTATCTTGTACAACTGGGCCTTAATGAAATTGTCACAATTAAATACGATAACTTTAATACTCATAACTTCTGGTGTCAAATGTAATTTGTAAACAATGAAGGGCGAGCGCAAGCCCATCAAGGTTTGAAAATGTATCTGCGAAATTTAGTTTGTAGTTGAAAGTAATAGCTATACCAGGCAGATGCGATCCATTAAACTTCAAAAAGAAAGTAGATCTATGTGTTATGAAACGTTATAACACAACTGAGGTGAAACAGAAATGGTTAGGATCTTACTTTTTCCACAACAAAAAATGATTCATATACAGCGTTATCCTCCTGAAAATTTCTTCTTGGGCTTCTTTTTCGTAGGGTAATTTCGTGGTTGGTTCCAGGTTAACAGATTGATGAATTTCCGATATCTTTTCATTGACCATATGTATTTGGAAAGTTGCTGATAAACAAAAGAAAAGCAACAAAAAGGACTGTTGAGTCGAGCAGAATGTTAGTATGAACAATGTGTATCTGTAGATCGGAATAAGGACGCCAGCGAATTCAGGTAACAGTTTACTGAAATAGTCCTCGCCGAATTCATCATTTTCATTCCACAGAGAAGATAAGAAAATGAAACCAACGGATATAAATTGTTGCGGCAACATTATATATTTGACCGTAGACGATATTTGGTTGAGTTTTCTTTGAAGTTTTTCGCTTGCTGAGCTCAGAGACCAACCACATTCAGCTCTCTTCTCGATAATATCTTCCACTAATTTGTAATTCCACAGCAAGACTGGGCAACAGGTCACCGGCTTAAATAAAAAATAATAATTCAAGAATTCATGATAGCGCAGATGAGTCATCTGCAAAAATGTTGAGATACATCTAAGTTTGCATCAAGGAAGCAACGTTTTGGCATACAGTATACATATGTTGAATTCATTCCCCAACACTCGAAATTTCGACTTTAGTTCAGAAATTTTTACTTCGAACTCGAAATTCTTTACTTCAATTTCGAAATCTCGACTTTAACCTTGAAATTTCGAATTCAAAGTCAAAACTTCTAGATTTAAGTCTAAACGAGTTCAAAGTCTTAATTTTGGATTAGAATTTTCAAACAGATGACTGAAAAAATACGTCGAAGTCGAAAATGAGACTTCAAATTTGAAATTTAAGATTTCAATTCATGAACAAACGATTGATAAAATACACATTCTATTACGCTTTCCAAATATCCACCTGAGCGTTCCATGGTTTCGAAACCATTGAAATTGAAAAAGTTCATGTAAATATAGATACTGGGTGTTTCATCGAAAACAGTTTACCTTCATATTCTTTGTAAATAAAATTTTGTTGCTAAAAACAACAAGAGATCAAGACATACATTGTGCCTTCCTAAATACGTCACTCTACTTCCAGAACCACCTCATATTTTTTAAAGAAAAAGGGGTCAATACTTCGATTGTAACTTGTTTTGACTCACTGTAGGACTTTGTTTTCACTTTGGTATTTTATAGATATTAGATTGTTTTATAGGTTGTTCACGTTAAGAAGAGAATGACGTCACAAGATGACAGGTTGCGGCGTTGCCAACATGTGCACTATTTCATACTTTCAATTTTTTTGGTACTGTTGATATGTTTTATTGCTATTATCCTTAGTAACTTTCAGTATTTGTTGGGACTATTTCGACAATGCTTTAGGCATATTGAATATACGCAGGTCTTATCAAAAGAAATGATTAGTTCTGAAAAGAAAAGAAAGACTGACAGTTTTCGAGTTATTTTCGATTCGGTAACGTCTGAAATTTTACTATCAATTGAGCAACTTACAAAATGAAATGTTACTAGTTTCATTGCTGTTGAACGCATTTCAGTGGGAATTTTAACGTTGTTATGTTGGATATACAAAATCACCAAAAATGACGTCATTCTCTTCTTAACGTGAACAGCCTATATAAGTTTTATCCTTTTTTTTGAGTCTACTTTGAACAGTAATATTTCAGAGACTATACGTTCAGTTTGATCGAAATAAGCGCCATTTAAATCAGTGCACTTTTGCCAACGTAACACAAGTCGAATAATTCCGCCAGCATAAAAATTGTGTGCTCGGGATTCAATGAAGTCGATGAAGGCCGTTTTTGCCTGCTCCTGATTGGCGAAGGTTCTACAGGTGAGAAAGTTATCGAAGTGATTGAAAAGGTGGTAGTCGGTTGGCGACGCTCAATTCGTTCAATTTTCGGAGGGTGAATTGTGAAAAGTGCGGACGGGCGTTGTCGTAGAGCAGGATCGGACCTCTTCTGTTGACCAGTGCCGGCTACTGCTGACACAATTTTCTGAATTTTCGGTTGCCCGGTTGCAGAAAGTTATAGTGAATCACATCAGCCGCTGACCACCGTTCGGTAACCATGGTCTTTTTTTGGTGAGCTTTCGCCTTTGGGAACTACCTGGGTAGCTCATCGGTTTCCAACGACTTTTTCAAATACAAAACACAGGCACCTTTCTTCGAAGTTCCAGATTATCAGGATATGCTTAGGGGCGAAGCTCCATACATGAGAATAATACTCCAAAGAAGGTTTGATCTCAGCTTTACAAACCATCAAAAGTTGCTGAGGTGTGTACGATGCCTGGGTTTTTGTGGTATTGAATTGAACCTGGTTAGCTTCACCACAATTGGATATCACTTCTAGATCATCTTTAAAATATGCTACTGCCGGTGAAGATGTGCATCTACGGCCGATGTCGTGGAATCGAAATGGAATGACGAGACATGTGTGCTGTCGTCAGCAAAGCAATATATTTGATTCTTGGTGTTTTCCAATAAGTCGTTGATATATTATAAAGAGAGGGTTGTAGACAATATTGATTCCTGGAGAACACCAGCGGTGATGGTAAAAGAACTCGAGAGATATTCATCGACGGCTACTCGCAGTGAACCTTCTTTCAGGAAGCTGGAGAGCCATACACAAAAATGATCTGACAAGCCATAGCATCGATGTTTAACAAGCAAACCGTCATGCCACACACGGTCAAAGGCCTTATAAATGTCAAGCGCAACAGCTCTTGACTCTCCATTTTTCTTGATTGCGTTATTCCAAATATGGGTAACATACGATAGAAGGTCGCTTGTTGATCTTTGACCCGGTAAATGCAATTCTTGGAATCGCAGTCCGCGTTTGTTGGTCTGGTTTTCGTGAGGCTGCTTCGGATAGTGTTCCCAGATCTGAAACAGGTTCTGATGTTATTTTTGGACCCAATCCTTCTTACCCTTTCCGACAATCCCCCGATGTAGGGAAGGACAAGTACTGGTTGTGGTGGCTTCTCTTCCTTGTGGAGTTCTTGCTGTCTTCTAGCTAAAGCCTGTTCCACCATCACTTTGGACTAACCATTCCGTTGAAGGTTATTTTTGATGATACCTAGTTCCTTCTCGGGACTTTCCTTTGTATTACAGAGCCTGAAAGCACGGTCTAGAAGAGTCTTGATAATTCCTCTATTATATAGTCGATTGATAATGGTTTGATTCCTGGTTCAGATACTCATCTGTATTAGTGGGTTTTCGATATACAGATGTTTTCCATTTATATCATATTAGACAATGGAAGTCCGAACTAATGAGATGCATTTTATGTGGCACCTGCAAATACATTTAGACACGGAAAGGTAATAATAATATTCAACCTGAATACATTTATTTGTATCAATTTTGTGAAATATAAAAAAAAATAAAAGACACAATTCGTTAACATAGATATTAATAATTAACAATTGAAAAAACCTTAGTTAAGGCTTTCGCGGCCGATATTTTCAGTGGTACTATTTTCTTTCGGGTTTGAAGGGAATGCAGTTCCAAACTATGAATGAAATTGGTAACACTGAATTGAAAAAACAGTTTCACATGAAATGAAATACTCACTATTGCACTCAGTAAGAATCCGGGACCATATTTTACTGTAAATTCCATTTGGAACGTCTCCAGTATGGAGTAGAACTTGACTAACCACATTGCTAGTTGGAAAACTGTCATCATCCATAGGAGTAGTTTCAAGTATACGTTACCCAACAGGATATTCCAAATCTGGGGTAATATTTTCAAGGGATCTGTAACGGTAAAGAGGATTGAATTGTGAAGTTTCAAGCATGAGGTTTGTTCAAAAACTTAGGAGAAAGTTCAAATGAATAATGTTTATAAACACAAGCGTAAACTACGCTTGAGGAAGCTATTACATAGCGAAACACGTGTCGCGGTTTTTGTGAAACCCTTTATAGTGAAAATCATAACTGTATTAATTAGTTTTTATACCTTTGGAATAAAAAGCAAAAAGTCAAATAGAATCTTATTTTGCCGAAAATAAGAAGTTTGCCCAAACATTTTGGTCCTTCGAGTTTTGGAAGGAAATCGTCGATTGCTGTCAAATTCGTAAAATCCCAATTGAAGTATGTCACGAGAAGAAGGTGCTGTTCGAAGAACTAGCAAAGCCACTCCTGTAATCCTGCCGTCAAAATATACGCCAAATGAATCAGTTGTGTCATCAAAATCTACTAAGTCATGTAGCTCAACTGCAAGTAAATTGAAAACATTGAAATTGAAGAAGTTGCAGGCTGAAAATCAACTACAGAAAGAATTAGAAGATAGGCAATTAAAATTGGAACAACAAAAATCAGAACATTTAGAACGTGAAACTGAAAGAAAGCATGGAGATTCAAACGTCTATAGAAGCAGAAAAATCTTCAAAAAGCATTGAAAGTAGTAGTGAGCAAAGTGAAAGTGTGGAAAGTAGCATACATAAAAAAAGCATTGAAAGAAGTAGCAAAATGAATTCTGTTCGACACGCCAAGTTATCAGATATTTCAATGGACAATACTCATGGCAAAGTTGTTGACTGGTTATTGGAAAATAGTTTTCCATATTCAAAGCAGTCAAACCCAGGAACCGAAAAATTAATGAATGAACCTATCACAACATATCAGTTAATGAAAGAATTCACTTTATCGATGACAGATGCATTCAAATCAGTAACCAAACAGAATCAAATCCATAATGAATCTTCTAAGGTATCCTGCAGGAATGTTGTGGGGAAAGAACTTCCTTATTTCTCCGGCAATGTTGAGGATTGGCCGATGTTTATTTCTCTATATCAACGATCCACTGAAACATGTGCTTACTCTGATGAAGAAAATTTGCTACGCTTACAAAAAGCCCATATAAATGAAGCTTTAGATGCAGTGAAGCCACTATTTGTCTCTCCAGATAATCTCAAAGACTTACTTAAGACGTTAGAGGCTAGATTTGGACGACCTGAATTCATAATGGAATCCATGATGAACAAAGTGAAATTATTACCACCCGTGAACACTCGTTCTCCAATATTCTTTATAAAATTTGCCAATTCGGTTCTTAACCTTACTGTCACCGCAAAATCGTTGAAAATGGAGACATATATCAACAATAGCCAACTTCTCAGTCAGCTCATTCATAAATTGCCAGAACACCTTCAGTTCCAGTGGGCAAGAATAATTGTCAAGAAATACAAAGACATACCTACACCATCGTTGAAAGAGTTTTCAGAGTGGTTACAAGCACCTGCATCAACAGTCCCGTATATGGACAAGAAAAATAAAACGAACGTTTTCATTGGAACAGAACATTCATCAATGGAAAAGTATTGCCGATTTTGCTCTAAATCTACTCATTTCATATACAAATGCGACCATTTCCTGCGTCTCGACACTAACAAGAGATGCGAATGGGTGAAAGAAAAAAGGTTTGCTTTTCTTGCCTCAATTCATCTCATCGTACTTTCAAATGTAAAAATCGAAGACGTTGTGGTCTGCAGAAATGCGAAAAATACCATAATCGCTTACTCCACCCGAATAATGTTGTAAATCCAAACCAATTGCAGGGATACAACTTGCAAACTCAGTTAGCCGATTCCAATATCACAGCTGTGAGAAGAAAGAAGAGGAAACACAGAATCCAGATTGTTTTAATAATGAGCATTTTCTTCAGATTCAAACCGAATATACAACTGTTTTACTTCGAATAGTTCCGGTCACTGTCATCGGCCCCAAAAAGTCGATGAAAACATATGCACTCTTTGATGAAGGAAGCACGGTTACTTTGATGGACTCCAACCTTGCCGAGGAGATAGGAGTGGATGGTGTAAATGATCCATTGAAAATGTATTGGACCAATTGTACTTCCTATACCAATCGAAACGTGTCAATTTGAAAATTCAGGGAACGCTCAATCAGGAAATTTTTTACATGTCAAACGTAAGAACAGTTTCAAATTTGAAACTTCCTGTTCAATCTGTAGATGTCAAAAATTTAGCGACGACTTGGAATCATCTGTCAAGAATTCCATTGGTCAATCTCAGAAATGCAAAACCGCTGATTCTGATTGACCAGGACCACATCGATTTAACAATAGTCAGAGATGTTATACAGGGGCCTCCCAATGCACCTGTTATTTCAAAATCCAAATTAGGATGGATGGTTCATAGAAACTCATCATATTTCAAACATCGAGTCGACTCTCACTATTCTATGACATGTTATATGAAAAATTATGTTTTTGAAGATGACGAATTGAAAGAACTAATGAATGAAATTATTCTGATGGATAATTTGGGAGTTGAAAATGACAAATTCAATCATATTTTAGAAGAAGACATGGAAGAAACATGTCGCCAGTTAGAAAACAACCACTGGGAAATTGGTTTGCTTTGGAAGAAAGAAAATATCAATTTGCCAGACAGCAGAGCTACCGCGTTGAATAGATTATTCACTGTAGAGAAGAAAATGCAGAAAGATAAACATTTTGGAGAGCAATATTCCAAAAAGATTGAAAATTTTGTTGAAAAAGGATACGCAAAAGTTTTGACTTGCGAAGAAGCCGAGAATCGAATAGCAGTGATGTTGCAGAAGGAGACATCGTCATTATTGCGGATGATAGTTTTCCCAGAAACTCATGGCCAAGAGGAAAAGTTACGCGAATTTTTCCTGGTCCCGATGGCAGAGTACGGGTGACTACAGCAACAGGAGTTTATCGTCGTTCCATCACAAAAAACATTTTGTTGAAGCCAAAGTAGTAAGTTGCGAGCTCCGGAGGATGTTGTGAATTAATTTCACATCTGGTATTGAGGTTGAGATTGTTCATTGTTTTATATAGTTACCATTATTGTTGTCAGTTTTGTTTTTGGAATGAAAAGCAAAAAGTCAAATAGAATCTTATTTTGCCAAAAATAAGAAGTTTGCCCAAACAGATGGTTAGATAAACTGTGAATCAGTTCAAATATGAAGCTGTCTCAATACTAACATCATCAATTCAGTATTTTCTTTCAAGAAATTGAAATGAATTCATGTGAAAAAATCAAATACCAAACTGAATAAATTTATATTTACTGCTACATTACTAGCATACGATGGCGATTGGATAAATAATCAGCCTACATAATAAAAACGATGATTTTGGAAAGGTGGCGATTTATTCCTCAACATAGTCTCATTCCAGCTCGATACACTTGACCCAGCGATACTCCAACTCATTTAACTCGTTTGAAAAATTACAAAGTACACCTCCGTGGCGGCGATAACCTCCTTATTCGGCTCAAATTCCTGCCCGGCAAGCGACTTTCTCAATGAAACAGAGAAGTTGCATGGAGCCAAATCTGGAGAATACAGTGGGACAGAAGCTCACAGCACAATTCAACCAATTTGACCGTGACGACGGCGTTGTTGTGGTGTAAGAGCACTTTTTTCTTCGGCAAATGTACCGTTTTTTGGTAATTTACCGTCGAATTGGCCCATTAATTTGGCATAGTAGAGCCCTGTGACCGTTTTTCTCTTCAGGTAGTTGATGTAGATCACCTTGTGAGTCCTAGGAAACGGTGGCCATCACCTTATATAGGTAATGACAAAGTTCCACCGTTTGGTGGAAATTTGTCATTATATAACTTACAAAGTAGGTAGAATTCGTGTAACGTACATTATAATCAAAGATGAAGAAATAATCATATTTGAGAAATATATCATGACATTACTACAAGTTGCTTCTTACGCTAATATTTATATACCTACCACAGGTAACTACAATTGAGACTACCTCCATCAAATCACCTAAACCTCTATAATTTTTATATACCTGAGGTGCCTCTTCAATTATGATTACCTGAAGCATATTAACTCACTTCTAATAATAACTTCCTTGGTTTTTTTAAAAAACAAGTTCAATAATGGTGATCTATTCAAATCCAGTTGGTAACTCATTACAATGTTTGAATTTTAAAGTTTATTAAATTCTATTGCTTCCAAACGATACAGTTTCAAACCTCTATTTTCTATATGTAAAAATTCGAACTCCTCGTTAAAGACATGATTTTCTTCTAAAAGATGATTTGAATATGTTGAACTTGTTTTCTTATTTCCATAGCTCATATGATGTTCCTGGATTCGAGTCCTGAATGTTCTGCTAGTTTGACCAATATATACCTTGAATTGAATATTAAACGACATTCTGTTGACAGACCAAAACTCTAATTGATATGCAAGTCTTCAAATGGACGGCAGATCATGGAACAATCTAATATATTTTATCATAGTGAATTATAAACTATTTCAACTGAAAAGGGAATACTTTCCGTTCATCAGGAAATTAACTTATCGGCATTTTACTTCATTATCAAATTGTTGAGACTCACTTGCGTTGCTGTTAGCTATTATTTCTGGAGGAGTATTAGTCAGTTTCTATTTTTGCTTGCTGTCTTTTCCAGCTATCAAAAATTATTAATTCACCAACTCCTATTCAAAATGTTTTGACTATACCTACTTCTAGCGAAAATACATCCGACGAGAAATATGCGGGATTTCTTTCACCAGTGCTCGAAATTACACTTTACAAACAAGTAAGAATTTATTTCTAGTTTGCGATTTTATTCTTTCAAATTTACCTTCATCTAGTTCTTTCTCAAATCTGTTTACGCTGGCATTTGGCCCAAAAAGCTTTCTGATTGAGATCATTTTTCTCAACTTATTTCTCTCTGAATATGTAATGATTGACTGAGGTGGTCATCAATAGTAGAGAACAAGGTTCATGATATGAGTCGTAAATTCTGATATTTGCGAATCATTTGAAATGCTTGTTCAGAAGTCTAACGAGAAAGTAATATCATAATATTAACGATGATGAACGTTATCAACGTTGCTTGAATAAATATTTGTCGTATAAGCGTAATTCCACATAAGTGAGAGGAGGAGGAGGACGCAGGATATCTTAATTCAAAGTCATTAGTCATTTTCACTGAACGTAAAGAATCATAAATATAAGTAACCAATTAAAAATGGAAAACACCGATACCACTGAAAAATCAACTACTGATTGGCACTTATATCTCCGACTAGTATCCAAAGAAAAGGCGACTGAAACCTAATGGAAAAATGATATTCAGAAAATCTTCCACTAAACAGTGATTTGGTACTGAGGTGCCTACTATTCAATCTCAATTTGCTAGTATCTCGAAAGACAACACAAAAGTGCATGCTGATTTAAATTCAACACCTTTGTTTCACATCTGAATACTATTTGACGGCATTGGCCGCGGTGGTAGTGCGCCCGACTCACGATCGGAAGATCGTGGGTTCGATTCCTGCCTCGACCAGATATTTTTCTCGAGAGAATTTATCTGGTTGAAGCTGGGATGATTCTGCAACCGTGTTAGGAATCACACGTTGAAAGGTAAGACCTCGTTAGTCCTTAGCTCGCACAAGTTTCTCAACTTCTCAGAGTTGTCGTTTGTATGGGGCGACAGCTGATTAACAGATAAACAGATTTTAAACAGACAGATTAATAACAATTGCAAATTTTCACGTTGTCGAGCTGTATGGCCACTCGTCAGTGCAAGGTAGTGTTTATCATCAACATGAAGTCAATAATTTCCCATAATCGAAAATCGCATTCCTTTCAAAGTATCATTCCTCGAACTAGGCAGAAGCGAACGACAAACAACATGTTTGCCAACGCTCCATCTGCCCGTGAACGAGGTAACCAACCGCGTATCCAAAATTTGCTCAATTCGTCGTATAACGTGCATGAATATTTGGATATGATCTATTCAAAGTGGGTGCCGCGCGTGCTCATAATCGACCAGAAACAGCCACAACGAATGGATGATTCTTAGCGGTGTTTGAAGCAGTAACATCATAAAAAACCCGAATTCATGCGTCGATATGTCACAATGGATCCATTACTTCACTCCGGAATCAAAACGATCGTTATCTGAGTGGATTGCACGGCTATCTTGAAAAAATAAAAATCATCAACAGTTATTGGAGAGTTTGAAGGACGAAATCGCGGAAAATGGCCCCATTTGAAGAAAAAGAAAGTGCTGTTTCATCAAGACAATGTACCGTGTCACATATCAATGAAAACGATGGCAAAATTGCATGAATTGGGCTTTGATACGCTTCCGCATCCACCGTATTCTCCAGATCTGATCCCCAGCAATATTTTCCTACTATCAGACCTCAAGAGAATGAAATTTAGCGTCGATGAATCGTCGAAACTGAGTCCTATTTTGCCGTGTTTTTCTGTGTTAGAAATCACACGTTAGAAGGTAATCAGTCAATCAATCAAACATTGAATCAGTTCTCCTTCAGAATCACATTAGACAAATAAAAACATAACATCATCATAGAATACTGGCTGATTCAACATCATATGAAGCACTAATTAGATAACAAATGATAACAAATGAACTGAAAAACCACAAAGTCGAAGACTGTCTGTGGTGTGCGTCTAGCCTATGGTAAATAGTATCGATTAATAGTGCATGAAACCAATGACAATATATTCCCACCTTCAAATTTGAATTTTATAGTAAATAAGCGTGTTTAATATGCAACTGAAATAGTGGTCACTTCATACAATACTAAAAATTACAGAACAAACAAGTAATTTAACATACAATTTTCCCAACATTAGGAAACAATACTATGAAAATGGTATCACTATAATCGTTGTATCGCAACTATATTGAATAATGGACTCAAATTTTATAAAAAACCTACGAACTTTGCAGCCCAACTTTTATAAGGAAGTTCGAACGTCCAACATTCAACTTATTTTTCATTATTTGGTCGTATCAAAGAGCGAACCTCTTTGAAATCACACCGATAATGCCTCACCCAGTAAAAAACTGTGTAGTCACCTGAAAATATCGGACGATGGTTATTTACTGCTCATATGAGATATGCCGTTATCTGAAAATTACACTGTACTCATAACAACACATAACATAACATCATAAATGCAAGATAACAAACAGATATCCATTTTATCTGGTCATTCAACAATTACGGAAAATTAAAAAAAACCCACTTCTAAATATTTCACGGTCGTTTCGAAATAAACAAGTGAGGTACTTTTCATAACGGGTCGTCTGGCACCACCAGGGCAGCTTAATGTATGGGGAACCACCATAATACCTGTGCAAATAAATCATGTTGATGTGAACATGAGATAATAATTCGGGAAAATCAGATGTGTTGACAGTGGGCCTCAATTATCTCACAAATAAACCAGATAAGCAACTCAAATTTCCGTAGAAACTGTAAATTCTCAATATCTTGTGCCTATTTATTTATACCATTATATGAATAATCACATCAGGAAAGCTTTATCAAACGGAGTGTGCCACGGGGGTCCATACTAGGCCCTTTTCTCTTCATATTTATGCCAATGGGTTTATCTTCATATATACATCTGAAACATGGTTTATGAACCCAAAAACAGAGCAATCATGATTTAACATCAGCCATATGCCTCATTAGTGGTATTGCTGGATTCAACTATCCTTAAAAGACAAGCTTGTGTGAGAGAAGGCGATGACATATTTTTTTGTTACAGAAACGTCTTCGCGAATGATTTTATTCCAATTGGAAGCGCAGGCGTATGAAATATATGAGGTCTGTTCAAAAAATGAGGTAAATTTTTCAATTTCGGGGTATATATTCCACCAGCGATTTTTTTATTTTTTTATATTGGTACACTCTTCTCGAACATATGTTCACAGTTTCAGCTGCTTAGCATGTTTTTTTGTTGGTGAGAGGCACAAAAGTCTGAAGTTTTTTGCGTGTTCGGCGATATTCTGCTATAGAAAAAATGTATCGAAGAACTTGCATGAAATTTTGCGTAAAAAACAAAATATGGTGCTCACAATCATTTATAATGTTGACAGTGGCATACGATGATTGTACTCTGAGTCAGAAAATGTTTACAAGCTTTTCACAGAAGGTCGAGAAGATGTGAAAGACGACGCTCGCCCTGGATGCCCCAACATATCAAGAATCGATGAAAATATTGAAAAAGTAAAGAAAATTGTTATGGAGAAGCGCCGGATCAATACTGAAAAAGATGCTGAGGATGTCGGCATATCGGTTGCTTCATGCCATGCATCCAGGAGATCCAATACCAAAAAAGCACGCCAAGATCCAAGACCAAAAAAAGTACGCCAAGATCCACCAAATATCTAATTTTCGGTCACTGTTTTCTTTTCGATTACCGTGGCGTAATGCATCAAGAGTTTTTGCCACATGGTCGTTTGGTTAATGAGGAGTATTATTTTGAAGTTATGCGCCGCTTGCGAGAAGCAAGTAAGAAACAAGAAAGCGTCCAGTGTTGTGGAAAAACAATTTGTTAGCTTTCGCAACACGATAATCTGATCACTCGACGTTGCTTTTTCGTAATTTTTGGCCGAACACAACACCTTAATAATCATGTTGCAGCCACAGTATTCACTAGATTTGCCCCCTGTGACTTTTTATTTTTCCCATGATTGGCGAGACCTATGAAAAGACGGTGTTTTGCGACGATTGAGGAGTTAAAAATTGAATCCGAAAGTGCATGTCAGAACTGCTTCGAGGACTATAAAAAACGCTGGCAACAAAATAGAAATTAATAAATATATAAATACCAACTTTTACCCGCGGCTTCGCTCGCATTTATGCCATTAAATAAATAAGTGTCTGTACAATAGAAATAAATCAATATGAGAACTATATTTTAATGTTTGGCTGGGATTATCAATTTTTTTAAATTAATACCTAACCTAACCTAACCTAACCTAGCCTATCCTAACATTACCTATCCTAACCTAACCTAACATAACCTAACCTAAACTAACCTAACCAATAAAGTAGCTAGATTTTGAGATTTTTTTGACAAACAATTTTTTATCCTACATAAAAGATATTTTTTCAAATAAAAAGTATCCTATGTTACTTCTAATACCTCCAAGAACATTTGTACAAAATTTCATGATAGAGATTTTATCGAGAGGGTATGATATAAAAATCAAAAATGAAACAATTAGTGGACACAACACTCCAAAAGTGGGGAAATACAATACAATAAAACATATCACGACAGTTGGAACAAAAATACAAATCTAGACAAGTATATACAATTTACAAAAACAATTTCATGAGGTTTTTTATTATAAACTCAATCTAACTCAAAGGTACTATTGGTGGCCAGGTATTAATCAATCCACAACACACAGTCACTATTTTATCCAAGATCGTATCATCTTAACCACAAACAAGCAGATAAAATTGGCACATAATCTGATAGAATCCTATATTTTTGACGAATGCAACCTATTACTCTTTCTACATGAATCCTGACATGTGCAATAGCTCTAGTTGCTTCTATCTTCTAATTCAATTAGATTCAACTGCTTCTATCCTTTGGTAAAAAAAATCTGTTTTTCCGTTAGTCAGCTGTCGCCCCCATACGAACGACAACTCTCAGAAGTTGAGAAACTTGTGCGAGCTAAGGACTAACGAGGTCTTACCTTTTAACGTGCGATTCCTAACACGGTTGCAGAATCATTCCAGCTTCAACCAGACAAATTCTCTCGAGAAAAATATCTGGTCGAGGCAGGAATCGAAGCCGCGGTTTTTCGATCGTGAGTCGGGCGCACTATCACCGCGGCCAATTCCACAACAAGCAGAAATTCACTAGGTATTTTGTAAAAATTCACCAATCACGATCCCCACAGCTTTCGCAATTTACAAGACAACACGTTGTAGGCATGATTTGACAATTTGTGGTAGTTACTTGAAAATGGCCTTATAAGCCGAAACCGGTCGTAACAAATAAATAAACACAGTAGAAACTAGACAAAAGTATTTTCTTTATTCTATATTCAACATGAATTTCTACGAAATAAATAAGTCATCAATCAAACGAGAGGCATTATTTTATGTTATGAAGGACGATTGATATGTAAAATCAGCCTCAGACAACCAATTTCAGCAAGCAGCAACACAATCACTCACAAAGCACAATCACTCACAAAGCACACTCACTCACTCACTCACAAGTTGATTATGGACTTTTCTGGTTTTATTTCCATTAGAACAAACAACATGTGTGCCTACAGGCGGCCATTTTGATTTAATTTTGACAGCATCTCAGGCAGGTCTAGCCAAGCATTAAAATATAGCTCTCATATTGATTCATTTCTATTGTACTGACACTTATTTAATGGCATAAATGCGAGCGAAACCGCGGGTAAAAGCTAGTATAAATATAAATGTGAAAGTTTGTGAGGATGGATGTATGTATGTATGTTTGTGACTCTTTCACGGCTAAACGACTGAACAGATTTAGATGAAACTTTACATAAATACAGTTTATACAGCAGAATAACATATAGGCTACAATTATAAAGGTTTAGTGTAATTTTGGTCATGGTACTGTGGCTGTCTAAGCAATGAAGCGTCATCGCCGAGAACGCGACCCGAATGCGGGTAGACGCGTGACGGCAGACGTCGTTGATGATTGTGTTAGTTTTACGAAATGTTTTTATTCGATTCTCGAAGCTATTACTTAGTGCAGTTGGCATATTTTTTCAGTTACTGTATTTTTGAAGTGAAAATATAAATTACTAGCTGTATATTAACATACAGCTGGAGCTACTGAACCTAGAATCTTGAAATATGCAGGTAGGTTCTTTGTATAGCGTAAATAAGCATCAAGAAAGGGAATCAGGAATTTCTACCCCAAAGGGGAAAAATAGGGGTTCAAAGATTGTATTGAATTTCGTCAGTTTTGAAGTTGGAAACCTGAAGCTTTGGGTTGATAAAAAAATATTTTAACCATTTGTTTGAAATGGTCTGTCACGAAACTTAATGTAACAAACCAAATTCTACGCGGCCGGGGCCGCGGGCAGGACTACAATTAGTCTACAACATAAAACGAATCTACATACAGAATTTCAGCTTCCGAAACGCGCCTCTTTCACCCCCACGGGGGCACCCCAGTTGGAATATTTGAAAATCCTTTCTTAGTGCGTATCTAAGACCTAAGAAGCAACTATGTGCCAAATTTTAGCTTCCCAGGACTTACCTGAGAGAGTGAGTGAAGTGTAGATTATGAGCATTCAGATTTTGTTTGTGAAAATCCCGTAATACAAAACTATTTACCAGTTAAGTCAGTCAATGCCAAGCACCAGATAATCATGAAAATATTATAATGATAACATGTACAGGACGACTGAATGTGTATAATAGATAGCGGATTTCAGTCATTATTTTTTACGTCAAAATGACCTGAAAGATATTTGAACAAACAACTTCAAATTAATTTCCATGTGATTTCAGTAATCATAATAGATTTCAATTCACAAAAAGATTTTCTACAATGATTTTGAAAATGACTTTTAGAATCAGACAGAGTACGCGTTAAGACAAAAGAAGACGGACACTTTTTGTCACCAATGACTCCTTTTTGTGAATTTACAAATACAATTGTTTTTTTTAATTGCCAATTGCACTCGGAATTGATATGGCAACTGAACGCTTTCACCGTTTTCGCATTCACCCGTTATTCACAACGTTATCATAATACCTGGACGGAAAAGTCCCGGGTGAAAGAAAGAAAACGTGCTTTTTTTGTTCAAACTTAGCTTTATTCAGCAACGTAATTTCCATCAAGAGCCACACAATCATCCCAGCGCCTCTCCAACATTTCAATATCATTTTTGTAGAACGATTTTTCTTTTGCCTCAAAATAGGCCTCAGTTTCAGACATAACATCTTCATTTGAGGGAAATTCCTTACCGGTGAGAATTTCTTTGAGGTCTGCGGAAAGCCAGTAGTCGCTGGAAGCCAAATCTGGCGAATACGGTGGATGTGGGAGCAATTCGAAGCCCATTTCATGCAATTTTGCCATCGTTTTCATTGATTTGTGACACTGTGACACTGTGCATTGCCTTGATGAAGCTGCACTCTCTTTTTCTTCAAATGGGGTCGTTTTTCCACAATTTCGGCCTTCAAACGCTCCAATAACGCTATATATTATTCACTGTTGATGATTTAAAGATAGTCAATGAATATTACACCACGCACATCCCAAAATACCGAGGCCATAACCTTTCCAGCCGGCTGTTGTGCTTTCGGGCGCTTTGGACGAGGTTCACCAGCTGCTCTCCACTCAGATGACGATCTTTTTGATTCCGGAGTGACGTCATGGATCAATTTTCACATATCGATGCAAAAATTCCAGTTTGTTATGTTTGAACATGGTCAAACTCTGCTCAGAATCATTAAGACGTTCTTGTTTTTGGTCAACAGTGAGCTCGCGCGGCATCCACATTGAACAGAGCTTTCTCATAGTCAAATGCCCATGCAATATAAAGCCAACATGTTTTTTTTTATATCTTTACAATGTCAGCTAACTCACGCAATTTCACTTTTCAATAATTCAAACCGAATTTGTGGATTTTTTTGTTTTCTGGCGTTCTCCATCATCGGTGTCTCTTCAACCACGTTTGAAGTCAGCAAATAGAATAGGATAGAATAGAATAGGATATAATAGAATAGGATAGAATAAAATAGGATAGGATAGGATAGGATAGGATAGGATAGGATAGGATAGGGTAGGATAGGGTAGGATAGGGTAGGATAGGGTAGGATAGGGTAGGATAGGGTAGGATAGGATAGGATAGGGTAGGATAGGATAGGATAGGATAGGATAGGATAGGATAGGATAGGATGGGGTAGGGTAGGATAGGATAGGATAGGATAGGGTAGGATAGGGTAGGATAGGATAGGATAGGATAGGGTAGGATAGGGTAGGCTAGGGTAGGATATTGTAGGGTAGGGTAGGGTAGGGTAGGGTAGGGTAGGGTAGGGTAGGGTAGGGTAGGGTAGGATAGGATAGGATAGGATAGGATAGGATAGGATAGGATAGGATAGGATAGGATAGGATAGGATAGGATATCTTAAATTAGTTGAAATTGTAAAATCTATACATTTGTACAAGTAAAATAGAGTAATTATACAATAATACCTAGAGTTGTAGAAATTCTTCGGTAGAATAAAATGCATTTTTTGTAAGGTAGTCAAGTTAAGGACTTTGGAATTCAGTGAAACTACATGTTTCCAAATAGCTGAAGTGCTTTATTATAGCAGATACTACCCTGATAACTTGAAAAACCCTGACCAAGAGCCAGTCGAGAGTAGGGTAATCGTAGTTCATTACCATTCCGAGTGTGATGTTTATGTATCATGTTATTTTTAATGAAGCTAGATTCATTTTTCTTGATATTCACTGTTATGATGAAGATATACAGGGAAGGCAATGTTAAGAGTGCCAGTTCATTGAAGGTATTTCTACAGGATTCTCTGTGACGTAGACCTGCCATACATCTTACTATCCTTTTTTGCAATACTTTTGTCATATGGGCGGAATTTTCCCAAAAAGCCAGCCCATAAGACATTGCACACTGCTTACTCGTCATGTTTTTTCGTGGTTTTTTGACCAAAAACAACACCGTAATCATGTATCAGCCACCGTATTCGCCAGATTTGCCCCCCTGCGACTTTTTTCTGTTTCGAAGATTGAAGGGACCCATTAAAGAACGGGGTTTTGTGACGATTGAGGGGATAAAAAGCGAATCACTGATAGAGCTCAAGGACACACCAAAAAGTGCATACCAGAACTACTGCGAGGATTGGAAAAAGCACTGGCACAAGTGTATTTTATATCTGAGGGGGGCTACTTCGAAGGGGACAAAAAAGAAATTGATAAATAAATAAATATTTTTTGAGAAATGTAAAATTCACATTATTCACCTTATATTTCATCGTTATCCAGTCACACCTACTAGATTAACAACTCTAAAACATAATCATGACAGTGAACCTTCAATAAATAATATAAACCATGACACAATTATTCCCTAGGCGTCCCCACCGTGAACCACCAGTTTCATCTCTGGTGAATTCGCGTGAATATATAAATGCTAATCACATTTTTTTAAACCATAATCCAGAAAATGATTTGGCGGGGTTTCGAACGAGTTTGAGCTGTTTTATTATCGCAACAAAATCGGTACAATTAAAATGTTTTGATAGCATGATTTTGACGTTACGTATAAAGGAATACATCAAACGTTTGTAGGTTCAAACTGAGTCCTGAGGTGAAAGCAAAAAGTAAAAATGACATTCCGCCAAACATTTAATATTTTGATTTGTTGTGTTATGTGTGTTGTGTTGAATATTGTGGCCTTAGGTGAGTGGTTTACATATCGACTTGTTGAGTACTTATCGTAAACAATGTACTAATCAATAATGATAGCTATTTTTTAGAAACAGATTTGCTTTATAAGTAGTCAACTGATTTCGAAATATTTCATTCTAACGTTTTTCTGTATAATTGGAAACACATACCGGATATTTTTCAATCAGTGCCGGGGTGTTGATATTTGTGTCCTGAAATGAACCAAAATTTGTGGAAGTTGTCTCTCTCAGTTAATAAAGCAAGAGTAAGTATGGATTTCGAACGATTTCAAAAAGTTGTGAAAAACTGGACGTACCAAATAGAAAATTGGCGAAAATTTACAGCAGTGAAGCGAAAGTAAAGACAATTCCATGATGCGAAATGGTATGGCTCAAATTACCAAACTGAAAATTCTGTCTGTTCGAGGTTTACTGAGTTGAACCTCGAAACGATGAGCAGCCACAATCCGTCGCGAATGTCTGATATCTTGGTGGAATCAAATGTGCTGTCACTTGAACACCTCCTGTGAAAGTATCTATAAAAGAGAGAAAAATCTCCAACATTTCTTCGATGTTCCAGACTATCAAGGTTACAAGTGATGTCCAATCAGGCAAATGGCTTTTTTCTGGATGGAATCCAGCAACTTCAGGGTATTCTTAGGGGCGGAGCTCCATACATGAGAACAATACTCCAAACAAGGTTTGATCTCAGCTTTATGAAGCATCAAAAGTTGCTGAAGTGTGTACAGTTTTCTGGTTCGGAACAGTGTTCCGAACCAGAAAACTGCCTTTGCAATTCCAGTGACATGATTATGCCAAGACATATTGGTGTCCATTTCAACTCCCAACAAACCTATCGAAGCAGAAAGCGGAATTGTCTGACCTTACATTATTATATCCAGTTCGGAGACATTTTTTTTTTGGAGAAAACCGATGCCTGGGTTTCTCTGAATCTGTAGAGTATGGAGGGTGAGTCTAGACTCACAGCACTTAGGCCTCATGTCACCCATTGTACATCCTCCCGAGGAGTTGTCCTCATAGGTCCTTCATTTTCTTTCCAGGAAGGTGAACAGGTCACTAAGAGACATCTCCTTTACATTGGCAGGTGTAGGTTAAGATTCGCCGAACACACACTCTCTTTGACAACCTTGAGGTGTGTCACGGTGGCCTCCGCGAAGGTTTTTAAATGTGCAGCGATATTACTGTCGCTGCGCGGCTTCTTCAACCTTCTTGGGGTTCCCCCCGTGGAGATGCACAAGTGAGGGAGCTTTCCTGCGGGGGCAGCCGGTTCCTTGCCTTTATTCAAGGCGGAGCTCTTGGCGCCTGCCGCAGGAAGTGTCCTTGCTGTTGGAGGTGAGCCTCATTCCAAGCGGTAGATTGAGGTGAACATTTCTGTTTATCCTCAGCCACCGCCTTAGATTGAGGTGAGCACTTCTGTCCAGCCTCGGGATTGGTTTTTGTTTTTGTTGTTTCTGTTTTTGTGTTGTTTCATTCATGTGTGTTCCTACGAGTAACAAGAAAAGAGTTGGTCACCTCTGGCAGAGCCCCGCATTACCAGAGGTAGGCTGATTACAATTAGGTTTCGCCCAGTTCCCCAAGGAGATCGTTCGTGACCGCATATCACCCTGCGACCATTCAGCTGTCAGCACGATTCCTTACACCTTAGCTTGGGTAGGCTGGTCCACGGTGGCTTGTTTTGCAAAGGCTTTTGGGGGGTTTTAGTTTCCCTCAACCTACTTATTTCTGCCACTGACCAGGGGTCCGGCAAATCCCTCCGTAAGGCCACATTGACTTCCCGACAGGACCTTCAGTCCCCTGGCCGTTCCCCTATCCGCCACCTGGGAACAAGCCATAACATCGACACATGGTCGAAGGCCTTAGAAATATCAAGTTCAATAGCTCTTGACTATCCATGTTTCTCGATTGCGTTACTCCAAATATGGGTGACATACGATAGAAGGTCGTTAAAGCCTTCCAAATATTTAAGGTTATGGTAGTTTACGGCTTTCTTCATGATTTTTGATATCACTGACAGCAAAACGACTGGTCTGTAGTTATTTGGAAGATTTTTCTTGCCATTTTTGGGAATAGGCTAAATGCGAGCAAACTTCCAACAAGAAGGAAAACCACCTTTCTTTTAAGACAGGTTGAAAAGTCTGCAAACAGATGCGAGTTCATTTGCTCACTTTTCAAGTACGATGACTGGCACTTTATTCATAATGCATTAATGAAGTAACTGATTTCAATTATTCAGATATAAAATATCTGCCACAAACAAGTTCACAAAACAGCTAGGTACACGTCCTCAGGGCTATAACATACTAATATTCTCTTATAAATTCTACCAATGGTACATGTTACAAGAACCATGAATATATCATTATGTAATTACCTGAATCAATTGTCCTTTCGAAGATTACTGATTATAATCAGTCAACTCTATAGATAATCACTACTTATCCCGAAAACTTTTTCCACGAAGATGATTCATTATATCCTCACTTATGATTACGTGGTTTATATACAAATTTTAGTATACAATAGAATCTACTTTCAGTATGTCATTCACTATGAAAAAGTTACAGTGATAGCGAAAGATGTGATATATTATATTTTTCAAAATAAAGTTTGTGAACATCAAATCATATGGTATAGTTTATGAAATTACAATAGATCTTCATCATGTAACGGCCAAATCAATCATTTTATGTCAATATTAATGTCTTATTCCGAAATATCAGCTGTGTTCTATGGAAATGAAATTTTACTTCATAAAGAGTGATTTTTTTTGCTGGTATCTTTTTGGCAACACTGTTTTTGACAAATCACGCGTGAATCGCGTCTTGTGTCATTGTCAAACTTGTTCAGTTTGGTCTATAATTTAACCATGAATCGACTTACGAATGAACAACGCTTTCAAACTGTTCAATTTTATTATGAAAATTCATGCTCGGTGAGGAAAGTGCATCGTGCACTTCTTCCAATTTATGGGCAGTTTCGTCGGCCTACTGAGGGAGCTATTCGGAAGCTTGTGACCAAATTTTGAACCCAGTTAACATTATTGGACATTTAACCACCAACACGCATACGTGGAGTGAGGACCGAAGAAAATATTGCGACTGTATCCGCCAGTGTTCGTGATGACCGTGAAATGTCGATTCGCCGCCGTTCGCAGCAATTGGGCCTCTGTGGAAAATTTTGCGAAAGGATTTGGGTGTAAAACCTTATAAGATATAGCTTGAAGCCACACGACTTCCCACAACGTCTAACATTTGGTGAATGGGCGCTGACAAAGTTGGAGAAAGATACACATTTTTATCGAAAAATTGTGTTCAGCGACGTGGCTCATTTCTGGTTGAATGGATACGTTAACAAGCAAAATTGCCGCATCTGGAGTTAATACCAGCCACAAGCATTGTACCGATGCATGCCCAAAAATCACTGTTTGGTGTGGATTTTGGGTCGGTGGCATCATCGGGACGTACTTCTTCAAAGACGACAATGGCCGGAACGTTACTATGAATGGCGAGCGCTACTGTGTGATGATTAACGACTTTTTGTTGCCCAAAATGGAAGAATTGGACATGCTTGACATGTGGTTTCAACAAGACGGGCCACATGCCACACGGCACGCAAAACAATGGCCCACTTAACAGCCGCCTTCGGTGAACAGTTTATCTCACGTTTGGGGCCCGTCAATTGGTCGCCTAGATCGTGTGATTTAACGCCGTTGGATTATTTCTTGTGGGGTCATGTTAAGGCTCATGTCTACAGGGATAAACCAGCAACGACTGACGCTCTGGAAGCCAATATTGAAGCATTTATACGTGAAATACCGGTCGATATGTTAGAGAGAGTGTGCCAAAATTGGACCTTGCGCATGGGCCATCTAAAGCGGAGCCGCGGACAAAATGTGCATGAAATCAAATCTTTTGAAAATCAAATCCTATACCTCTTAAAAAATCACCGGTATATACTATAGTGTATAGCAATCCTATGAATGATATCTGATTCAATTCCATAACGAATGTTTTGAGTACAAACTGATTAGAAAAAAAGTGTTCAATGTTCATATAATAGTAATAATAGTAATAATTCATTCACAACGATATAAAGGTACAGATTGTGAATAAAGAAATACCGAGCAAGCAGTACTGCCTGTGTGTGGATATACATAAAGATATAAGGCTGATATAGAGTAATATATCAATACAAACATTCAGAGTGATATTAGAGGTCACAATTAAAACAAAAAACTATGCTAAAATAATGTATATGTGAAATGTATATACATGTAGGTATAAGTTACAATATAATAGAGAACATATTTGAAGTTGATAATAACATGGCCTTTATATATATACAATATGGCTGAATTGATCACTTTCAACAAATGGGACGGTAGCCTGATGGGTTGACGTGGGTGGTTTGTTTTACACAATCAGTCGACCGCTGTGTGAACCGGTGGTTTGAGCCGCAGGGCCGGGCTATCGATTTTCATTTGCTATCGTCCAACACGTGTTAGGAGTCACATGTTGAAAGGTAAGACCCCGTTAGTCCTTAGCTCGCACGAATTTCGACGTTTAAAATTTGTCGTTTGTAGGGTGGCGACAAATGGTTAACGGAAAACAGGTTTTAACAGATTTTAACAGATTTTTAACAGATATCAATTTCTTACTCATTGTGTCCATTTGTTATGCTTTCGTGTGAATTTCGTTCTAAGCAGTCTTGGTGTTTCCACTATTGTTTTCGTTTTTTATACATTTTCAGAATTATCATAAATCTACATTAAACTACTCTAAAACAAAGTTTATTCTATAAACAATAGTATACATTCTAAGTATTACATTTTTGCAAGAGAAATCATTGAAATTGATTATTTTTGTTATTCTATGAGTTTTTTATTGATAGTGTTGTCAACATTGAAAAATGAAAGTCAGCTTACCACAATTCTGCATTCAATTCAATTCTTCTACAAAAATTATTTACGTAATTGTATTTGAAGGGGATCTTTTAAAATTTGCATTCTTCGAAGAACGATTTCTTTTTATACAATGCGAAACACCAATACTACTATCACTTATAGTCTAGTTCATAAGTGTCATTTTGGAAATCTTTAGTTCGCTTTTACAGAAAATTAGGATTTTGTTATCATTCGATTAGATTCAAAAAGAAGGTATGCAACAAGTAGTTGAAAAATTATTGAAGAAATGTTTGTTTTTTGGTACAATACAACATTATTGGTACGAATTCTTGAAGAGCAGAAAATTTTCTAAAAAAGGGTGTGTTATAAGGACTCCGCCTTATTAGAAACAACAACTAAACGTTGGTTTGCTGACTTCAAACCTGGTCGTGGAAACAGCGATGGTGCAAAACGCAGTGGACGTCTAGGAACACCAGACACTTTAAAAAATCCGAAAAATCGTTTTGAATGATCGAAAAGTGAAGTTTCGTGAGTTAGCTGACGTTGTAAAGATATCAAAAGAACGTGTTGGCTTTATATTGCATGATCATTTGACTGTGAGAACGCTGTGTTCAACGTGGGTGCCGCGCGTGCTCATTGTTGACCAAAAACAAGAACGTCTTGATGATTTTTAGCAGTGTTTGGGGATGTGCGTGGAGTTGTATTCATCGCCTATGTTAAAAAGGCAAATACATCAACATTGATTATTATATAGCGTTATTGGAGCGCGTGAAGAACGAAATTGCAAAGAAACGACCATATATGGCAAAGAAAAAAATGTTGGTCCATCAAGACAGCGCACCGTGTCACAAGTCAACTGAAACAATGGAAAAACTATATGGATTGAACTTTGAAATGCTTCCACATCCACCATATTCGCCTGATTTAACTCCCGGCGACTACCAGCTGATATACCTCAAAAAAATCCTCACCGAATGAAGGAGTTATTGCTGAAACAGGCCTAATTTGAAGCAAAAGATGAATTGTTCTACAAAATTGGCGCTGAAATGATTGTGTGGCTCTTGATGAAGATTACGTTGATGAGTAAAGCCATTTATGAAGAGAAAAGCGCGGTTTCTTTCTTTGGCTTGAATCTTGAATTACTCGTGGTCAGATTACGAACCGAATACACTCAATTCGTAGTTTTCCTGAAGGTAAACTAACATTTCTCGAAATGTCACTTGCAAACCAGACTATTGATTAAGTATGAACAGTTTTCCGGTTCTAGGTAAGAGCGTTCAACCGTCAATATTTTAAGGGGAATCACACTGAATTCGTATAATGTGGTCGTGTATGTAAACTCTACGTTGCTATTGGAATCTGAGATAGGAGGCCACTAATATAAGCTGTAAATTGGTGATATTCATTGCAGTTCACAACAAATCGTTCACTCGTGAATCAAAAAGTATTATTATTTTGAATAAATTGTAGGAAATAGGTTGATCTGAGTAATAATGGGTAAGTGAAGGCGAACTAATTGTTTTCATTTCAATTGTGCTACTATTATGTGGTAGCCACTAGATGCAAAATACTGAGCCATAAATATAATTAAATTGGATACTTTTTTACAATGCACATTTTAAAAGATCTGTCAATTTATTATAAAAATTCATACAATTGTCATTTTAAGTATTTAATATGGATAAACTTTGGCTTTTACACCAGGTTAGGTTAGGTCCAAAGTGAGTGGGTTTATTCGACCCCCCTCCGCAACCCGCAAGGGTTTCTTGTGGCTCACACCTATTCACACTCGACGAAGCCGATTAGTTTGTATGGTGAGTGGTCTTTCAGATCAAATGGTAAGAGTACGGCTCTGCCGAACTTTAAAAGCCTGATTCGGTCCCCAGCGGGGCAGGCACAAAGCAAATGATCTGCTGTTTCATCGTTAATGAGGTAGTCGGAAAGTCAAGGTGGAAGATTCCCTCCTTGATACCCGCGACAATCTTCCCATATGAGGGTTTTTGCACGTCAGCTACACCTGACGATGCCTTAGATTCAACCGTGCAGGGATTTTTCGTCTCTGGTTCTGGTGAATCATCACTTGAGCTGATGTCCAATCAGGCAAATGG
>NW_019290127.1:17858-91400 GCF_000500325.1 Leptinotarsa decemlineata | reverse complement strand
GGTTCCTCAATTTTAATATTTAGTTGCAAAAAACGATTGTTAATCAACAAACGCATTTTTTAGCAACAAAGAAATTTTTTTAAGAAACCATTTTTTTTCTAAAAATCATGATTCGGCAGTAGATGCAAAGCTTGTCTTTGCGATAACTGCCTTGGAAAGCCTTGTTTATCTTGGATACTGTGCTTTGAGTCGCATCCAAAAGATCCGTAATGTATTGCTTTATTTTTAGGCTCTGTTTTCAATCTGTCTATGTATTCTTTTCAGTAGTGAGTTCATCAATGGATCCGGTAATTGTGTCAAGGAGCGATTGGCATGCCAAACCTCCAAAATCCATAGAAGTCATGGCGAATCCAGTTCCTTACGTCGTCATTCACCACAGCTACCTCCCTCCAGCCTGTTTCACCACCGAAGAATGTATCAAAGCAATGCAATGGATGCAGGATCTTCATCAGATAAACAACAGCTGGGCGGACATAGGGTACCACTTCGCTGTGGGAGGTGACGGGAAGGCTTATGAAGGCAGGGGGTGGTCCAGGGTTGGGGCACATGCCCCTAATTATAACAGTATCAGTATTGGAATCTGTATCATTGGAGATTGGAGAGGTTAGTATTTTCTAACGTGTGTAGGTGTAACTTGGTAGCATTGAAAACCCTTTGATGAAAAGCTAATAACCTCAAAAATTTAATAGTAGGCTATTGTCCTCTGAAAACTATATGACTCACAGTATATGACCATTCATGGTAAAATTTGAAAAACATAATTTTATTGCCTTTTGGAGTCAAAAATTCCCATTTGGCCCTTGAAATCATGAAATAAATCCACATTTTCATCTAACTGTAATTTTCCAGAAGGTTTTTATATGTACCATCGCTTTTGTATTTTATGTAACTAGCCCCATTGAATATACAGTGCTAGTCAAAAGTCCCCTCCTCCCCTCGTATCTTTTGAACGGGTATACTTATAATAATGAAATTTGGAGTGTGGAAATAAACGGATGTAGGCTTCTTAACTGGTCATAACAGGTGACGCAATAGTCATAAATGACGTCACAAGGCCACTGTGACCAAAAATTTTAAATGGGACCCTATGGCAAGTGACAGCTCGTTTGAAAGGTATTGAAAATACCTATTCAGTCATACCAATTTTGTTTGGGTTTCGGCTGATTTTGATTGATAAATTGAAGAAATACGAAAATTATAGTTTCGCATTTAATTAATAAAGATTTAAGAACCAGTTCTTATAATAAGTGTTCAAAATGTGCTCCATCTACTTCCTGGCAGTAATGCATCCTATTGCTAAACTCTTGTCGTACTCGTCCCAGTGTGTCAGCGGAAATTGCCCTNTATCAATCAAAATCAGCCGAAACCCAAACAAAATTGGTATGACTGAATAGGTATTTTCAATACCTTTCAAACGAGCTGTCACTTGCCATAGGGTCCCATTTAAAATTTTTGGTCACAGTGGCCTTGTGACGTCATTTATGACTATTGCGTCACCTGTTATGACCAGTTAAGAAGCCTACATCCGTTTATTTCCACCCTCCAAATTTCATTATTATAAGTATACCCGTTCCAAAGATACGAGGGGGGGAGGGGACTTTTGACTAGCACTGTATAGCAAGATCTTTTTCTGATTCTCTTCCTATTTTTCCAGAAAGACTTCCTCCAGAGTCACAGCTCACAGCTGTACATCAACTTATCGAAATGGGGGTAAGGGAAGGAAAAATAGCCGAAGATTACAAATTAGTGGGTCACAAACAAGTGAGGGATGGGACTGCTTGCCCAGGAGAGAAGCTTTACAGTTCAATTCAGTCTTGGCCTCATTTTTATAAAGTTCCTAATCCTCCCCCGCCCAGGGCTCAACCAGCTGTCATTACATTGAAAGAAGACAACAGGTTGAAAAAAAGAACTGCTTTAACGGGTATAATTTGAACCCGGTTTTTCCAGAATTTATTTATTTTGTCAATATACAGAGTTATTTTTGTGTTTCAGTGTATCATTTTTTTTGACTTTTTGAAAAATCAATGAAGAGAACCGAAGACGTGCTTCAACAAATTGGCTCAGAGCAATCACAGGTCTATTCACTGGACAATCTGGACCCTGTCCATTGGGGGGTAGGTTGGGTTAGGTCACTTTTCATCTCACGTTACGATTCGATCCAAAAACGGATCGTTTTGGTTGCGCAAAAGCAAACCTCGAAAACAAAAGCAATTTCTGTTGATCACTCAAATCGTGGGGCACCCACTTTTCGAGCTTATTGGCCTTTCCAATACGTTTTCAACCATCAAAAACCTCATGGGAGGAACACCCAGTTCTCGTCCATCCCACTCATCATTCGTGATAGGTCAGTCTTCACCAGGGTCCTCAAATATGTGGCAGCACTTTTCTTCGACTTATCGAAGGCATTCGACATTACTGATCTGGAGATAATCAAAAGTAAATTATAATCCCTAGGTTTTCGTGGAAATTACTTGTCATGGCTGATGGCATACATGCGCTTCAGGAAAATATCATTTAAAATCGGAGAGCATACACCTGAATATTATGAGATGGACCGGGGAGTTCCTCAGGGATCGATCTTGGGGCCACTTATTTTTTTGTTATTCATAAACGATCTTCTGAAGTTACGAAATTCCTTGGAACTTATATAGATATTGGAATGAGTTGGGAAAATAATATTGATGCCATAAGCAAAAAAGTGAACACAGGTTACTATGGTATATTGCAATTAAAAAATATGTAATACAAATCAATTCATCAATGTATATTATGCTCTAATCTACTGCACCATATCCTATAACATCAACATCTGGGAATGCTCCAGTAACTCAAACAGAATTTTTGTTTCCCAAAAAAGAATTATTCGACTCATTTTCAATCTAAAACCAGATGAATCATGTCGACCATATTTTCAAAAATATAAAATTTCAACACTTTCATGTATTTATGTTTTCAAATGTATAATGTTATTTATGCAACATGTTGAGATGTATCAAACAGTTTCTCATTGCCATTGTTACCCAACTAGAAACGGAGACCTCATCAAAATTCCTGCACACAGCTCATCATTCTATGAAAAAAGCTCCTCATATAAAGGTATAAAGTTTTTCAGTCATCTTCCCGCAAACCTGAGAGAGCAACGGAATAAAAACTTGTTCAAATCAAAATTGAAAGTATATTTTCAAGACAATGTGAACAAATCTATTAAATTGTGATATTTTATTATTGTTGATTGTAAATATGTCTATCATCACACGGTTTTTTATTTGTGACGTATCCTATATCATGCTGTATGTGATCTGTAAGGATTGAATAAAGATTATTATTATTATTATCATTATTATCATAGGTCGCCCACTTCGGGGCTCATCTTTGGGGTAAACCAACACTGCGTTCATTAACACTATCATTGCCAAATGCCTGGTTAATTTTTCGAGCAGTTCATATAGATATTGAGCTACAAAACCACAAGGGACCTGTACAAACTAGTACAGGACTTAAGATTGTTGAAATGGGTGTCATGAAAAGGGTGGGAGATAAACGCAATACGCCTATGATGATGCAGTGTTTTTCGGGAACTTGGGAGAGGAACAATGAGTAGAAAAAAGAAAAAGTAAAACGCGTGTTTGGTAAAAGGCTCAGTGCAAACTCACAATGAAGTATTAGGTAGGTACTTGAATACGTTGGAGATTTTCATTAAGTATCGACCAATTCTATCGAAACTCAATTAGATAAGATTAAATTGTCCGAAAGCTAGCCCATGGCCAGATTCACTGCGAGTTTTTCAGATCTATTGTGATGCTTCTCAGTTCTTAGAGCTCATTGTTTAGCTTGATGAGACTTCATAGCCTCGACACTACACAACAACGAATTTTATAAACATGATTCAGGTTTACCAATGGGATCACCCCTTAGTCCACTTTTAGCAGACATATTTATGAACAACCTGGAGACCACTATAGTAAATTCCGACCTGGGTAAAAAAAAATCATTTTTTGCACAGATATGTAGACGATATTCTCGTCTGTTTTAGAGGTACTACACGACAGCTGAACCAATTTATGACATTCATGGATAATTTCAACAGCAACATTCAGTTCACACTCGAAACAAAGATAGAGAAACAGAT
Source organism: Leptinotarsa decemlineata (assembly GCF_000500325.1). NCBI lineage: Eukaryota > Metazoa > Arthropoda > Insecta > Coleoptera > Chrysomelidae > Leptinotarsa > Leptinotarsa decemlineata. The sequence goes on along the minus strand of NW_019290127.1, from coordinate 87,271 downwards.
AAAGGCCTGACCTGTACACACAATCACAATAAATTTGAGTTCAATGTTTTCAGAAAACCTACCTATACGGACATTACCATCTCAAGCGATTCTTACCATCCAGACAGTCATAAATTAGCAGCCTACAATTCAATGTTACACAAAGCATTCTCACTGCCTTTGTCTGTTTAAAATCTAGCTAGGGAAATTAATATAATTACACAGATAGGTCATAATAATGGTTTCAACGCAGATACTATCCAGAAGTTAGTCAGGAAACAAAGCTGGAAATTCACTTCCAGATTAATATACCCTCAGGTCAAACAACCAGAAATCAGGAAATGGGTAACTCTAACATATTTTGGAAAAAGAGTTGGAGAAATCTGGAGTTCATAAGTTTAAGTGTCCGGAGTGAAATAGTGTTTATGTGGGACAATGTGGCCGAAATTTCCAAAAACGGTATGCTGAACATGAAAAGTCTTTCAGACTAGGAAAAAATGATTCGACATTCCTAGGCATGCAACCACAAGTTCCCGAATCTAAACGATACGGAAATGTTGCACTATGCAAGGAAGGGTTACAAACTCAATTATTTAGAATCCTTGGAAATTCATAAGCATAAACATTGCAGATGCAACCTGTTAAATGATTAAATCGATTTAGTTTACTCACCGGTTTTTAAATTGTCACATCCGCATTGTAAACTGCGTATAGTATTTCCAATACCAATTGAAACAGCACAAAGAAGGAATTCCCGCCTCGACATAGGCGTCGGCATATTATTTTTCAGTGGTAGTTTTTCAGTTACTTATTCTTATAATCATAGCAATTGATTACCCCATGAAAAAGTTTAAGGTAGTTGATTTCCGAGTCGAAAACTCTAATCTACAATGAAAACACAAATAATCACACCGAATTCTCGTTAAACATATATTTACAAAATAATAGAGGCCAACAAAATTGCTAGAAAAATCAAAATTCTTCTTCGCTATATTCGGATGAGGTGGAATCATCATCGGGTTGAATAACGATAGGATTTATGGAACTTTGCACATAATATTTGTTCTCTTCTTTTATAACGTGGGCCACACAGTTCTTCCACACATCACTATTACCTACTTCATTCACCACTCGCCTTATATTGTCAAGCACTAAAGCATTCAAAGTCGGTGACTGATTACATTTCTGTAATTTATTTCATTGTGGCCCAAACCATTTCAATTGGATTGAACACACAATAGTATGGAGGCAAATGTAAGAGAATATTACCACGTGTTTCACACATCGAATCAATAATATACTCTTTTTTTGTGATTACGTTGTTTCATGATCGCCAATAATACCTTTTTCGTTGGAATCATTTCGGGTATTCCTATGTCATGATTTCACATGAAATCAACAATGTCTGCTTTTTTTGTGTGTTTGTTTGGTATTGTAGTCAATAACCGAGAATGATACGAAGCGTTATCCATAACAATAACCGAGTTTGGAGGAATATTTGGGAGAAGCTGCTCACTGAACTAGGTTTCGAATAAAGCCGCAGTTATATCTTCGTGGTAATCAGCAGACGAATCTTTTATATTTTTGGCCGACAGGAGCAAAGCGTTAGGTACGAAACCACTTTCACTCCCGTCTATTTTAATGACTCGAAGAACTGTCGAACGAGATAGTTTCGTTAACTCGCATATTCTATTCACAATAGCATTCTGTGAAGTGTGACAGTTTTCCGGTTTAAACGATGATTTTGGAACCTTTAGTGTAAAAGTTGAAAACTTTTTCCAGAGATCAATTACCCTAACACCAAACTGATATTTTTGCACTCGACGCGCGTTTCGCTAACAAAGTTAGCATCTTCAGGAGAAGCAAATTGATACTAAATCTGAAGACAAGGTTGCTTTTTATATACCTTAAGTTTTTTGGTCGGATTTGGACTTTGTTTGTTAAATGATGATTATCCTACTTGATTTTTCGGTAATTAACATTGTGGAACCAATACCTGCAAATTAATTCGTCCGCTTTTTAATCTATTGGCTAACAGCCAACCCTTGTCTTTAGATTCAGTATCAATTTGCTTCTCCTTAAGATGATAACCTTGTTAGCGAAACGCGCGTCGAGTGCAAAAATATCAGTTTGGTGTTAGGGTAATTGATCTCTAGAAAAAGTTTTCAAAAATCGGTTTGCAAAACCACTCACTACCTCACCTAACCCCACGAACACACGGCACTGATAAAGAAATATTGTGAAACGGACAAAAAATTAGTATTCAGCCAGTCCAGCTAGCATAGCCTTTACTCATCAACTACATTTGATAGCACCTTTACTAACTATCTGGGCGACTAGGGTCCACAGGCAAAAAATGTTTATGACTGTACTCTTATTTTTATTGCCGTTCCAATTGGGAATGGATAGACTATACTCAGTCAAGCCAAGTATCGCTATTAGTACCTACACAGGTACAGGGGTGGTACAGGGGTGGTATATAATAGCTAATGTAATGAGCCATTGTTAGTTTATTGTATAAGTTTGAAAATGTCCGTATAGGACGAAACTGCAGTAACGTTAGTTACGAATAAAAGTGTTTAAAAAAATAGAAAGTTTCATTTCTCTTTTCTTCATTATGATTTCCTACCACGTAGTAACGGCTACATCCATCAATTTATTTATAGGGTATATTTTTGAATATGTTCAAGCTGAAATTCGAAATATCCCACAAAATGAGAATCTGATACAGATTTAGAAATAATTCAGTATAAAAATACAACAAAAAACGAGCAAAACTCAAAACTAATTCGCTAGGAACACAATAAAAAGTGTAGAAATATACGAAATATTTGGAATCAGTACACGTATAAGTAGCAGAAGAAAACGTCAGCGGATCCAAAAATAGTTTCAGCTATTTCAGACTTACGCACCATTCTGAAAATGTCTGCTGTACTGAAAAACAGCCAGAAATCGCGAAATCTTCGTTAATAGCCACCGTGCGTCTCACAAAGCTCGATAAAAAACGAAAAAATCATTGAAAACGATTTTCAGTGGTAAAAAATATTCAGGTAGTGAAGGGGTGTTTTTTTTTCTGTAGTACAAATATAGAGATATAAGTCATACTCTAAATCAGTGTTGCTCGAAGAGAAGGAATTTTGTGAGTGACTATCAAAATTTTGGACTTTCGAAAGGTAAGATTTGTAAATATTAAAAATACTGCAAGATGCAGATATAACAAACTTAACTCACAAAAATAATTTTTGTGCCAAAAATAAGTATGGCGTCCTCAAATTTCACAGCTGCATAGATTACCGAGGTGACATATATTAGTAGCTATTATTTGATTTATGTAGATGAAAGAGTGCCAAAATAAACTACCAAATATTAACCATGAAGTACATCCCTAGTTGTTGGACATTTGTTACTTTATTTAGAATTGATTCACTCAAATCATATATCAAATAAGGTTTTATTCAAATGCCTCCCATGAAATATATCAAAGGCAATATTTCTCGATTGTTGATTGTGAGAACATTTTGTCATGAATTGCGATAAATTCATAGTCTTCGTAAACAACCAAATCATTTTTCCTGAAAAAAAATCAAACCATCAATCTGAGGTATTTGGCAAAACTTCTGATATATCTGATGATATATTTGTTTATTTTCATGTCTATCTGAATGGTGTATCGTAGCTTCATCTATGAAGCTACGGTGTTGGAGCCACTCGTCTTGAATAAAGAAAAATTCTCTAAATTGTCGAAATATTATCATCAAGTAACGAGTCAGTCCATTCAGAATCTAGCTTTAGTGAATTAATACAGACCGAGAGAAATAATTGAAAGATTAAATAAAACAAATAGAGCTCGTATATTTGGATAATTGATGTTTAGTTAGTGAACCCAAAAAATATATTCAGAAGTTAGATATGATAATGATGATAATACATTTATCAGCAACCAATATATAAAGTATTACAGAGTAATTTTTCAATGGCAAAAACTTCTAGTGAAGGTAAATAAAATGGGAACCGTTAGACTCTGTAGCCAATTCTTTCTCAGTCTCCTTGAAAAGCCAATAAATACAGACACACATGTAAAGAAAAGTAAATTGTAGATTCTCAAACTCTGAAGAAATATTTGGTTCTCCACCTATGGTCGATGAGTAGATTTTCATAATTCAGTCAACTTTTGTTGACTGAATAAGAATCGTTTATGTCTCGTAAGACAACGAAAAGTTGGATAGGTACATCCAGAACAACGCCTAAAGTCGCTATATGTGTTCAAAAAATAAGTTGGATGTTCAAATTTCGCGCGCTACCGCTACGTATATTCGATTAGAGATTTTTTTATGTTGGTACACCCGTCTCGAACATATCTTCACAGTTTCAGCAGCTTAGCTTGTTGAATTTGTTGATGAGAGGCCTTAAAATTAGAAGCGTCGCAAGCTGGATATCTTTGAGAAGATATTGCAAGACAGAAATTTACTCATTTACTCCATTGTCTGATTATGATATAAAATGATCTGAAATCCCTGAATCAGGGTTTTCACGAAAAGTATGCCTGCTGGCAAAGAAGGTGACACGAATTCAGCCAATGGTGCCCAACGAACCACGTTCAGGCCGCCTTGGGTCAAAGATGGCCCGAGTCCTTTACCAACACCAACAGCTCCTTGGACACTGAACAAAACCAACAGGAGAGACAGCAGCACAACTGAAACTACTTCAGATTATAATCCATTAGGTAAAAAGTTGATTTTGAATTAGTTATTATTATCTTCGAAATGATGAATCACTTTTACTGTTTTCTGGAAAATGGAGAAAAAGGTTAGTAGGAGATTACAGCCGGTTCTTGGTCTCCCCCCACCACCACGACGCAATTGATAGCATTCTTGTGAGTGATGATGTTATCAACATGACCTTGAAATGTCTGGCCTGTGTCTGGTGCATAGGTGTGATTGATGTCATAGAACCATCCTCCTCACGACTTTCGACCTTGACTGCCACACCAAGGCAGAGATCTCTGCCGGACAAATGCAAAAAAGTATCTTTGTTGGCTCATTGCGTCTGCTTTGGGCACATAATTCTTGGAAGTCGGTTTTCACGTAGCAGTCTTAGCAATTTCAAACATTTCCTGAGACATGTGGAGTGACAACATATTTTTCTTGTCTACAAAAGTGAATATGTGAAACGTGTTCCCTGAATCGCGTTATTATAGTCTGCTCAGTTTGACCAACATACTTTTTTTCGTAATCCTGGCGGCTTATTTCTCAAATCCTAGACTTTTCTATTGTCCTGTCTTTTGGCTTTCCCAATATTTTGAAGAATACAAGCATTTCTGAAACCCACCACTATGTTTATTCTGTCAAAAATTCGAATCAATTCGTTAGTGTATTTTTGTTTCAATTGCTGTAATCTCATGCTACTCGTAGAAACAATTGTTGAACTTGAAGCGTATTTGTTTCAAGCATGTGTGATCTGGATGTACGAGTACTTTCCAACTATTTCACCACATAGATCATCATATCTCAAATTTGTAGAATATCACCATCTCGTAACCTTACATTTTTATTTTTTCAATTAATTATTTTTAATTTACGACAAAGAAGTAGCAAAAAGTACATATCGGCTAAGGAGTGTCTTGTTAAATTCTCGGCTTCTCAAAAAAAATACAGACATACTTAAAGTTCTTTGAGAAATTCGATATTATTAAAAAAAATCACTAGATTTGAAATGTTACAGTTTTCGCCTAAAAGTGGAGATGAGTCAGAATCTAGATTGAATGCTTGACGCTGCACTTAGAACTTTGGGCACTGAACTAAAAAGTGTTTCACAGTCACTGGAATTAGACATCTGTCGTACGCTCTTACTTCTTCTTTTTTCAATAAGTGCCCGTGAGTGTAGCAGGTGTTGCTAGTACGAAGACGTGTGAGGACAACTTGGTGGAATCTGATTTAGGGTGTAATTTTCCACGATTTTATAGTGGATTTTACTTCTTTCAGTTTCGATTGAGAGTTCTGCCATTTGGAATTCCAGGAATCCTTCAATAACTTTTTTTAGTAAGCTCTTCGATCGCTGTATTCTAATTTCTCTTCGAAATCTATGTTTTCATTCGTAGTGCTTCACGGGCTGCTTTATCTGATTGTGACATGTCATGGTACCCATAGAAACATGATATTGCATATATTACTTCCTTGATGTTTATTAAGATTCGATTATCCGAATACATTTGTTGAATACCTAGAACAGCACCCAATGAATCCTTAATGACAAAAGGATTTTTGCAATCTTAACCTAACTAGTTTTAACAAATCGGTTACTCCACCACTGTTAATACAATAATACTTTCAAGCACAAGAAAAAGGAGTTGCTGCAGCTTTTGTGAACAACAAGTTTGGAAGCAATCACAATGGGTTGTTCAAACCTCCAAGCATATTCTAGAACATGACACAAAATTCAGTTTTTTCATATGAACCAAAATACACCACTGGACTACTGCAATACGACACGCGTGATGAAGAAAGTTTGCAACTGCGTTGGATCACTTTCAACGTGATCCACAAAGTGGATCACGTTGAAAGTGAAGATCTCATATTTGTTGTGTGGTGTCTTGGTACTTGGTACTTAATATTTCAAAACTTGAATCTAGACTTGTGAAAATACTTTTGGCAGGAATAAAATGTAGGCAAATATGCGAAAGAAGCTGAGGTGGGTCGCCGCCAGCAATGAATATCATGAATGGATCCCTTTGAAAACAAATCTTGATAGATTTATTCGCAGGTTTTGCAAATGTATTATAGTTTCGAAGAAAACAGTAAAAGTTGGTTCCAAATTTCGTAATGAATCAGTGTATTTGAACCAAGTTATCTTCTGAAACTGGTTTAGAAGCTATTTTGTAAAATTTCTGGCCGATCTTAGAAACGAATTTGCTACAAAATTCCAAGACATTGCAGAGATCAGCAAGCTATCTCCGCTCGCAATTTAAAGTTGATGTAGCGGCAGAATGGAGAGTTGTTTGAACTGTCAAAGCCATCACTTCAAATAGAGATAATTGATTTGCAAGAAGATGTATCTTTGTAAATGTATAAAACGGTATCCACTGAATAATTTTGGACCAAACATGTCCACAAAAATATGAAAATTGCAAGAAACACTGTGTTTGGCTCGACATACTTATGTGAAACATCTTTTTCAAAGATGAATTTTTTGAAAAACAAAAATCATTCGAGATTAACGGACTCCCACCTAGAAGACACACTTCAAATTTGCCGTTCCTCTCGAGAACCAAACTATAAAAAACTGGCGCAAGACCGTAAGAATAGTTTCTCACATCAATTTTAGACCTTGTTTTATGATTCAGAATTTGATTTGAAACTAAAATAATACATAGCTAGCACTTAATTATTATCAGTTGTCTTTTGCCGATCACTGATCTAAAAATTAAAATGTTTTTGAAAATTGTGTAATAATTATCATGGATAGTCATGGACGGTCAGTCCATTCATAATTTGATGTTTTGGATGTTATGTACCTTAACTGACAGCTGACTACTCTTGAAAAAGCATCCCTAATTCATGCCTAGTCTGTAATAGTGAAGGTCTATCGAGTTGCAATGATTTATAAGTAATGTCTTATATTCTGTAAATAATTTTCAGGAGTAAGTGATAGGCAGACATACTGTCCTTAAAATGTTATGTTATTCATGAATTCTTCCAAGTATTTTAGTAGTTCACTCCGCTTTCATTTGCTATCGCTGTAGTATTTGGACTGAAGCTAATTCCTTCGTTTGCTTTGCAAACAAGACCTGCTTCCGGAGTTTTCTCCACATCTAATATTGTTTCTTGGATTCTGATTACGTTTTCACCAATCATTCCTTATCTCTCCAAAATGGTCATGAACCCCGCTTTCCATCTTATACCGCACTTACTCATATACATTCGAAACATTCGGTATATCTCCTGAAAATTTTGATTTTCACAGATGACACTTTCCTTCTAACATAAATCTTTATGTGTACTATCGATATTCTCGAAAGTGTGCACGTGTTATTATTTTCTTGGCCAAAAGCCGAATGAAAGAGCAATTTGGAATATGATTACGTTGANTTTACTACATGTTTATTTACGGAATGAAAAATAAAATGTTAAACTTGTTTTCGATTGGTCATTCTGAAATGAATTCATAATAAAATAGTATTGACAAATGTGCTTCGCCCCCATAAGCACAACACTTGCCAACAGTTGTTTTGGAAAATCGCAGTTGTCCGTTTTGTTAGATGAAAATTTCGGATATTTGATGAAAATCAATAGCTGCTCCATGCTTTAATTATAGAAATAGGACTATTTGAATTTTCTCACAATCAATTCCTGAATGTTGCCGATACATAGCCAAGTGGTCATAATAATGTAGGTATTGTTCGATGTTTCCGAGTTTATTAGCCGTGGTCTGCAGGTTTATATACTCGACGTTTCGTCAGCTATTGCGGCAGCGCCTTTGATAATGTCTGCCGCAGTAGCAGACAAAATGGCTGGTCTATAAACCTGAAAACCACGGCTAATAAACCTGGAAACATCGGACAAATTGTTACACACCGGCCATGAAAGCCTACACACTATGGTCATAATAATAGTCGAGTTCTTAACGAAAAAATCTGAGCTCATCATTCTCAGCTCCTTCGACCTTGTTTCCATGGATCTCTTGGTGGTTCCGATGTATGCCTTCCCACAAGTGCACAGTATATAATATACCCCTAGTGCTGATAGTGGTTCTCTTCAGCCAGCCTGAGCCTTTGTTGTATCTTCTTAGTGGGTTAGTGTGATACATGTAAGATACGCATGTGCAACCATCTGAACCTCCTTCCCGTTTTGAACAGGAGGACTTTTCCTACAAGTCAAGGATACACTTTCTATGCAGTATAACAACCCATCCATACTTTTGGTAAGTTTGTTAGGTTCAATATAAGAACATATTAGGCTGGAGTCACTATTAAAGAGGACCAAAATCCGGGCTGGTAGGTCAAGAGAAGAACTGACGAAAAATTAGATCACACAGTTCATCACAAACCTACTGATAACCATCGGTAACTCAATCTCTAGAACCATGCAAGGCAAAATCGTACTGGAAACACTTGTTGATCTTGCCACCAGGATTTGAAGATCACATCTTCTTGCGGAACTTCTTCTAGACCAAGCTCCACAAGCCAACCAAACGTTCTCTACAACCTATGGAAAAGAATACTTCAACTTTGACCACGATAGAGGCGCCAGTGGAAGGCACAGACAATTTCTTTACGTTAATAAAGTCACGGAACGCATCGGAAAACTGTTTGAAGGTCACCGTATCAAGACCATCCACAAGGCAACTGATCAACTACACAACTCTATCAGATCGGTCGAAGACAAAAGAAATCCTCTGACATCCGCCGGTGTTTACACGAATCTCTGTTCCTGTGGCTTTACATCGGAACTACCAAACGCAGTTTGAACTCCAGGATACAAGAATACGTGCGTAGCTGCCGCCTCATGCTACCGGATAAATTCGCATTTGCGGAACAAGTCCTAGGAGAGACGTAATAAAATACGAACAAAGTGATGTCCTTTCTAATAACAACGAATTACAACACACAACTATAGGGAGGCTACTGAGATCTCTAAAACAACTTCAACAGAAAAAAGAAGGTATACGGGTCAATAGAACATACCTCTCAACCACGGGAACCAATTAGAACGACCCAGCAAAAGTGTGGACCAATCAGAAGTGAGTTTTTACATAGACACTCCGCCATCGTCCCCACCACCGTCTCCACCATCAGTACCTCGACACATTAAAATCATAAATACGAGTGAAGACGTAGCTCGCCAGTTAGTCGTTCGTTAGACATTGATATATAACCTTCGGCCTCGCAGATGACGCACGTACCACTGATGGATGCCTGCAGCGGTAGCAGCGGCCAAGGCCTACCAGCGTGGATTTGGTTGTCTTCAATCTACTGAAAATGTATTTCCCCCGGCCTATATGGAGTGTTTCATGAGTCCAATGCTACCTTAAATTTATTCTGGTCATTAAATAGATACTTCATTATGTTTCATAAGAGTAGCAGACGGTCCCGTACTATGTGAATCACGAGTTAAATATAGACTGTTTTTTATTTACTCTGCCCACTTAGGTGAGCCAAAAAATGTGAAGTGGTTATTCATATCTACTGATACACTTCATACAGTGAGGTCCTAAAGTAACGGAAATATTCTTTTTCTATGGAATTATCGATGCAAATGAAAAATTCAAAGTTACCGATGTTTTTGACAAGATAAATAATAAACTAGTCAATCGTGACAGATATTTGACTCGAGGGCTCTTTGCTTATATGAAATAAAACTACTTTTTTCTTGAGTATCTAAATTCAAAATTCAACGGGCACACTTGAAGACCGGTTTCGGGCTATTTGGCCTCTCTTCAGTGCAAGGTAGTGTCCATCATCAAACATGAAGTCAATGATTTCCAATAATTGAAAATCGAATTCTGAGTATCATTTCTCGAACAAGGCTGAAACGAACGACAAACAACATAATTGTCATCGCTCTATCTGCCCGTAAAAGAGGTAGTAACCAACCGCGCATCCGAATGGCCAATTCTTCGTATAAGGAAAAAATATTTACATATACTAAGGGGGCATACCTGAAGACTGGCTGTAAATCAAATTATCTAAAAGAAGGTTCAGGCCAGTCTCAACTCACCTACACTGTAGGTTAATGGACTGACACCGCTCAGAAGACAACTACACCCCTGGCTGATACCACGAAGGACGTTGGATCATATCCGACAGGAGTCAGTGCAAGATTCTTCACACAATTAATTCCTGCATATGCTGTTGGCGATAAAACTGGCGGGATCGATTTTCAATTATTGGAACGGAGAGGGATTCAAAAATACATGAGTTATCATCATTTACTAATATTAGTAACTCCAATCTTCAATCACTTCATCTTCATCATTTCAAGAAAGAGAAGCAACATATCTTTCTTAAAATGTATAGTAACTTGATAACAATATTATTTATCTACGGATTCCTGGATGGCAGAAAACAAAAGCAGTTCAACAATTTCTGGATCTGATGTCACCAAACAAAAAAATAATTGCCTATAAAGTACAAAGTGTAAACTTTTAAAATGCACAGTGCAAGCTAACGAATGGAATCTATTTTATTTGGTCTGCACTTATTTCTGGATAGAGAATTCCCCGCTATATCTAAATGTAGAATCCAGAAATATCCAGTCATCATCAATTTATTTCAACTCACTCGAATGTAGGGCATATCGCTTTGTGGAACTGTTGAAATTCCATCTACTGAACTGTTATCATTAGGGCCGTTTTGTTTTCTTTGCACCAGTTATTATTTTCGTATGATCATCAAGTGAATGCTCTTATAACCAACCATGTACTGCATGCATCGAAAATGATTTCAACCCTTTTATTCTTACATTTGTAACGGAAGTGAATGTTTATATGATGCAATTGGTCGATACTTGTTAAAAATCCATAACGCATTCAAGTAAAACTCTATTGTGTGGTTTTCTTTGAACAGTTTACAAAACGGCGACACTTGTTTCGCTACGAAGCGGCTTCGTCGGGCGCGTTCATAAAGTTTAAATAAGCCTAATGAAACACGTGTAATAAAAACACGTGTTTCGTGAAGATCTCACAATGATGTGTTACTCGAATAGTGAATATTAATATTGAATGAGTGACAACGGGCTTCGTGATTGACAGTTCAAAAAAAACTAATTAGTACAGTTTATTGTATGATTTTTCACTATAAAGAGTTTTACAAAAACCGCGACACGTGTTTCGCGACACGTGTTTGCTTTCTCAAGCATACACTGTTTATGCTTGAGAATCTGACTGACAGATCTGAGATCTGACTATTTATAGGTCGTTCGAGTGCTTCCATCTATCCCCTCTTCCCCTTCACCGCTTCATCGGTTTTAGCGGGAGATGACCGTTTGGCGGGAGTTGGTCGTGTTCCGCTTGATTAGAAGTTTCCATATGTTGCGAATCTCTACGCTGGCTTGTCTAAATGCGTTGTTGGACAACATATACGCGGCTTCTTTGAATTTTTTTCTATACCAGTGTTCCTCCTTGTGAATGATTTCAGCTTGAGCCCACTTGATGTTATGTTGGTGAGCCCAAACATGCTCTGCTATTCCTGATTTGCTGGTTTCTCCTCGCTGTGTGTGTTTTTTGTGCTCGGCAATGCTAACTTTCAATGGCCTCTTAGTTTCACCGATGTATGATTCTCCGCACTCGCAGGGTATCCTGTAAATGCAATTCTTGGGATCGCAGTACGCGTTTGGTGGCCTGGTTTTTGTGAGGATGCTACAGATAGTGTTCCCAGATGTGAAGCAGGTCCTGATTTTATACTTGGACCCAATCCGTCTTATCCTTTCCGATAATCCTCTGATGTAGGAAAGTACAAGTACTGGTTGTGGCGACTTCTTTTCCTTGTGAGGCTCTTGTTGTCTTCTAGCTAAAGTATGTTCCACCATCACTTTGGCATAATCATTCCGTTGAAGGTTATTTTTGATGATGCCCGACTCCTTTTCGAGACCTTCCTTCGTATTACAGAGCCCGAAAGTACGATCCACTACAGTCTTGGTGATTCCTCTCTTAGTCGATTGATGGTGGTTGGATTCCTGGTTCAGATACTGTCTTGTGTAAGTGAGTTTTCGGTATACACATTTAGTGTCGGTCCTCTTCACCAATACGTCTAAGAATGGCAATTCGTTGTGGACTTCCTTCTCCATTGTGGAAGTGATGGAATGACTTACGTTGTTGTTCAGGTTGTTCAGGAAGGTGTCTAGTTCTGCATTTCAATGGTTCCATATTATGAAGGTGTCGTGCACGTATCTCAACCAGACTCGGGGCTTGTTGTGGGTTTCTTCAATGGCCAGAGTTTCAAAGCACTCCATATATATGTTGGCTATAACCGGTGAAAGTGGCGATCCCATTGGCGTAAAGAATTCGTCCTTCAGTTGGAAGTAGCAGTTTCATACACAGCATCCTAGTAATTCCATGATTACTTGTATCGGTAAGTTTATTTTATCTTTCAGGTTCCCATTTTCGGATAACTTCCTCTGTATGATTTGAAGTACTTCTTCGACAAGAACGTTGGTGTAGAGGCTTTCCACGTCGAAAAATTAATCAACATTACCGCAACACAGTTTAAGGATTATTGAGTGCGGCACTACATCCTTTAAATAATATTGTGGTCAGCCCAATAACGTAAATTGTGATAAGTTAATATGACCATTCAAGGTAAAAGTAGATTCATGGAAAATGTTCTTTCTCACATTGTTATTGTCATTGTTGGATATACATTTTGTTACCCCGTAAAATTCGTCCTTATACTCAAAGAAGGTAAAATAGATTTGAAAATAACTTACTTCATCTATCCTTGAATAAAAAATGATCACTATTGCTTCAGTTGAACGACTTTTTCACACTATCCACAAGAATCAGATACATTTTCGATAAAAATCAAGAATCTTAATATTTTTTGACAGAGCAACTCAGTTCGAAAAAACTGAGAGAAAAATCATAACGAGTTTTAATTATTTCTGTGAGAAAGCTGAATATTTTCCGCATTCTATATCACATTGAATCCACCATACGATTAACTTCCGAACAACCCCATAGTTTTTCAAATAACCTATGATATTTTTGATAAATCACATATTTATTGAATACCGTGTATATTAACGATTATTTTGAAAACAGTTTCTTTTACACTCTACAACTTTTACTTGTCCTTCAATATAAAAAACATCACTTTCAGTTCCAAATAACGAAGCAACAAATATCCAATATCTGTAATCACAAATTTTTCTTTCACAAACAATTGAAAAAAAAAGATGTATTTGTCTTCTCCCAGTGATATTGAATTACATTGAATTTGTTTTTCAAATTTGAAGCCAAACCAGATATCATCATTCATTGAAAACGCTTACAAACAAAAGAGTATTAATATAAAAGTTTATTTACAAGATTCACTTCCACTTTCAAACTGGACTGGTTCTAACTCCTTACCAGCTGTAAATTGATCACTTTGGTAATTCTGGAAAAGTTTCCATTTTTTATGTACTGAAAGAAAAGTTTGAGATCAATAATACTATCTGTAATTATTTAAGAAGGTGAGGCCCAAAGAAAAACATCCACAGTTTCAGAATTGACAGCGGACAAACAACAGATGTGGGAGTTTTTCGCAACTAAACGCTTCATTTGTTTATCAATTTTTACACGAGTCGATCTATTTACGGACCGTGTACTTATTTGTGACCATACGACATTCTGACAGCTGTAAACACTCATCTGCTCACCTTCATGCATTCATTTGTTTCACAACACCATTCATTTTTCAGCATTTCAGACGCACTTCGCAAAATCACATCAATAGCGCTTTTGTAGAATAGAGGCACCAAGAATCCTAGCTTCGCTCTATCATGTAAGTGTTTATCTGATTGTGAAACTATAGCTCATGGATATTTTGTATTCTAACAACAATAACCCATCAAGTTTTCCCGTCGTTTCCATTGAAATGTTAAAGTTTTGAATTAGGTTGCTGCAATGTTTACTGAATGATGCTTGTTATTTTTAGCTCTTCCTGTCAATGGTTAGCTTTGACATTGAAGTTTGCTATTTGAAAAATTATTAACGATTTTGTAATGCTATTGACAACCTTACTGTAAGAAACACTGATTTTCCAATTGTATAAGTATTGAAATACATGCTAGTTTTGTGAAAATTTCTACTCGATTCTTGGCAACGCCTACAGATCATTTTATTTTCGGTCGTTTCATTTTCACTCGCGCATGAAAATCTGGCGATATCCGCAAATTCCTGATAGATTAACAAAGCGAACAAAATAATTCATATCAACAAATATATGTTGAAAGTAAACAAGATGGAAACTAGATGATAATTCAAGATTGCAAATTCTAGTTTTAGTTTCAATTAAATTAAATTCTCCTTATGGTACATACTTTAGTAATGACACTGTATAAGTAAACATTTTTCGTGAAATTTGACAAGAAATCAACTCCTGAGAGTCATAAATTATAATGAATCCTACGCATATCCTTGTTCTATATAACTGCTTCGTCATCCGTAGATTGTAAATACCAGGCCCGCACTTACCCATTTGTAACAATATCAGTTGAAAATAATCATATTTGTAGACATGATACTGTATGAATTGAAGACTTCTTGATTTAAATGAATGATATATCGAAGTGTGTGATATGAACAATTAGTGGAAGGCAACATTGTCATTTTTCATAAAATGATTCAATAATTACAAGCCAGAATATCACCTACTCATAATGTTTTTTTTTTCAATGGAGATAATAATGATTTCAGGGTTTTCACGAAAAGTATGCCTGCTGGCAAAGAAGGTGACACGAATTCAGCCAATGGTGCCCAACGAACCACGTTCAGGCCGCCTTGGGTCAAAGATGGTCCGAGTCCTTTACCAACACCAACAGCTCCTTGGACACTGAACAAAACCAACAGGAGAGACAGCAACACAACTGAAACTACTTCAGATTATAATCCATTAGGTAAAAAGTTGATTTTAAATTAGTTATTATTATCTTCGAAATGATGAATCACTTTTACTGTTTTCTGGTAAATGAAGGAAAATGGTAGTAGGAGATTACAGCCGGTTCGCGGTCTCCCCCCACCACTACGACGCAATTATTGGTATTTTGAAGAGTTATGATGTTATCAAGATGAACTTGAAATGTCTGTTTCATGTCTGGTACATAGGTGTGAATAATGTCATAGAACCATCCTCCAATGCCAAAGAACGACTTTTGGCATTGACTGCCACACCAAGGCAAAGATCTTCGCCGGAAAAATGCAAAAATGTGTCATTCTTGACTCATTGCGCCTGCTTAGGGCACATAATTCTCAGAGTTCTCAGATCCAGTGATCACTTACACCCACGGTGTGGAAAGTAGTTAGTTGTTGATGAGGCTGGCTTGTACTCCTGAATTTATCCGAGCTTCTAAATCAGGACCCTTCGGTGAAAAATGATAATAATAATAATAGAATGCCTTCATTAAAACAAAAAATAAAAAACACATCAGTGTTCGGGGACGGAATCACAGACGAAACTTTCATATCAACAATACCCACATGAATGTGGGTATATAAGAATAACAATTAAAGAGTGTGAACTTTTACAGTCTGATATAACTGTGTAAAAAGTTTCTGCTGGGTTTGCTGGCTGTGGTATTCTTGAGGTTTCATTATTGTGTCTCAATTCCTAATTGTTGTTAATAACTACTTTATTCACTGGTTTCTATTTCCAATTACGTGAGGAGTTAACACCGGATCGTTTGGAATGTGACTTTTATCACTGTTCATAGACCGCATTCCATATTTTCCAATTTGGAAGCCTCATTTATTCTGTGGCTGTTTCCTAAGGCATGTGGAGTGACACCATAATTCTCGTATCTATGAAATTGAATATGTGAAACATAATCCTTGAATCAGGTTATTATAGTCTGATCATTTTGACCAACATACTTTTTTTCGTAATCCTCGCAGCTCATTTCTCAAATCCCAGACTTTTCTTGGTCTACTGTCCTGTCTTTCAGATTGCCCAATATTTTGAAGTATACGAGCCTTTCTGAAAACCATCACCATTGCCGTACTCTCATGCTGCTTATAGAAAAAGTTGTTGAACTGTTCCAAGCTACTACTTCACCACATAGCTCAGTAATCTCCAGAAGATCCTTCAAATATTCCATTATTTTCATTATGGAGATACTTTGAAATAACGAAGATACGTCAAAAGTTTTTAGAATATCACCACCTTGCAACCTTACATTTTTATTTTTTCGAAGAATTATTTTCAATTAACAACAAAGAAGTAGCTAAAAGTATCGGGTAAACAGTTTCTTCTTAAATATTCGGCTTTTCAAAAAAGACAGACACTCAAAGTTCACAACACGTGTGATGAAGAAAGTTTGCATTTGTGTTGGTTTTGTTTTACGTAGTGAATGGCGGTAAGGGTAAAAGCCTTATATTTATTGTGTGATGTCTTGGTAGATCGATACTTTAAATTTTTGAAATTTGATATTTTGAAACTTGAATCTAGAGTTATTGATATACTTTAAACAAAAACAAAATGCAGGAAAATATGCGAACAAAGCTGAGGTGGATCGCTAGCAATGAATATTATGAATGGATCCCTTTGAAAATAAATCATAATAGATTTATTAGCAGGTGTTGCAAATGACTTACAGTTTCGAAGAAAACAGTAAAAGTTGGTTCAAAATTTTGTAATGAATCAGTGTATTTCAACCAAGTTATCTTCTGAAACTGGTTTAGAAGCTATAATATAAATACTAATAGTTCGCCCAATTTCGATAGTATCTTTAGGCACCTTTCATTCAATAACAAATCAAATTCGACACTGAAATTCATTACATTTCACTCACATACTCACACCAAAAGGACCAAAACATGTACATGAATGGATTTACAGCGGAAGTACAGTTGAGAAAGGCCACGCTTAAAAAAGCGCCCTCACAAGAAAATGGAGAAAGAGAGAAAAAGAATAAAATTCTAGGTAATGTAAAAGTGCTTCAATGAAAATTTGATGAATATTCGTTCGTAATTTAAAAAAAAATTAATTTTGGCTTATGAATGTGCTAACTGAAATAACAATTGGCTCAATGAAAATTGTTTGAACCGATAAGACGATATAAAAAAAGACTAACTCAAAAAATGTGAACTAACTTTTTCTAATGTGAAATATGAATATATAGTACAGTGTGTCGATTTTGAAACGTAGCACCTTCTTTATTTCAGATCTCATAGATAATTCAAAAATATGCAAAAACACGTCAAACTTTTTTTGAGGGGGACATTTTGTAGGCCAGTTTTCAAGTGAATCACATCAAGCCTTCAGCAGGGGCGAACAAAGCCGCTAAAATCTTAAATACGATTTTTTTTTAATTTGTATCGCCGTCGGAAATGATTGTTACGTTTACCTTGTTGGTTTGACGATAATTGACTACACTGTATAATCAAACTCAACTTTATTCCACTACCACACTGCCAATACAACCCAAAAACTTCAACTGAACTACAGACTCATACTCAAATGTCAATCGTCTCATTGGCACACTTCGTACCGTACTTTCAACTAGACTAGTCTCCTCTGCCAGTGGGTAGTGCTTATATATAGATGGGAGTCTTCGGAAGCCGATAGGAATATTTTCGAAGCGACGCGACACCTAGAAAAAGCACAAGTAGAGTTGAGTACGATCATGGCCAAGTCACAGTCGATCGATGAAGACCAGCGGCGGCCGGCGTTATTTTTTTCAAGGGATGATTTACAAAATTATCATTTGAAATTATCCTATATTATTACTTGTATGATAGTCACGAATTCCAAGTTAGTTTTAGAGTTTTCAAAAAATAAAGAATAAACGTCAGTTACTAATTTGGTCTCAGGTAAAGCATTCTTGAGTTTGTAGTTAGATCATTCTTCATTTATAATTGTCAAAATGATGATTATGATTGCCAAAATTACGTTATTGTAAAATTCAGTTTTGCGAGTTCCTAAATTACGTTTAACAAGTGTGTTAATACTTCGTATAAAAAACTGAAAAACACAAGAAGAACGATACAATGTTGAATGTAAGACAGCCCAACAGTATTTAAATCAGAATATGTCCTGGAATCAGTTGCCAAGTTTGGTGAAACCGGTTTTGTCGCTAACAAAAAAGAATGTCCTTGAAAATAAGTTTGACGTTTTTTGTATATTTTTCGATTATCTAAGAGGCCGAAATATAGAAAAATTACACCCTGTATACTAAATAAGTTTCCAAGAAGAATTTTCAAAAGTTTTTCGAATTGAACCTTTAAAAAAATCGAAATGTTAATGATCCATATGATTGTCATATAGGATAATAATTCTGTAAATATCAGAAAAAGTACCATTTTTATGAATCAAGATTGTGTTACTTCACACACTTATTTCAGGATGAATACTAATAATGATGAAATACTATTCAAATAATCCCTAAATATTTTCTTGAGTATATCTTTTTTCAAATTTTATATATTTACCTAAAGGTGTCGTCTCATTTAGACAACACTTATGAAAAACATTGTGTTATTCAGGTTTTTTCGCCCATATATTTGATGAATATTCTGAATATCCTGTTACATAATGAGTTTCACAAGTGGCCTAAAAAAATTAATTCAATCTCCCTCTATATAAAATATTATAACCATGTTATCAATCGGTCATAATATTATCGCCGTTCAGTATAATAATGTGTTAATTACAAGTATACTTGAAACACAATTCTACCTTTTTACAGATTATTCAAATTCCTCATTATTTTCAACTCGAATGAATTTCAAACATGCCGACACTGTCTTTGAGTCTTCTTAAGAAATCATAACCTTCTACTTAGCAATCAAAAACACTTACACCAAGATTATCATCTAACACAAAATATCCTAACTTGTTGCTAAGAAACTATTTTACAGCTGGAGTGCAATTGAGAAAAACAAGCATTCAAACTAAGGAGCCTCAAGAAAATGGTGCCAAGGAGAGCTTTTTCCAGAAACCTGCTCTCAAACCAGTGCCACAACGGGAAAAAACGCCTCCCAAGAAGGATTACAAACTGCACAATCTGCCCCAATTACAGAAAGTTTCGGAAAGAGTTTTGAAAAGCCCTCCAAGGAAGCCATCCGTTGCGAGTGATGACACATTCTCATCTGATGATGAAGCAGAAATTGATAAGGTGAGAAAAAATTGTAGAACCTAAGACAGAAGATATTTGTAATTAAATATGAGCAAATACAAAATTCCTAAATATAAGTTCTATAAGTTGTTGACAAAGCATGTTAATGAGTACCGGAAGTCAAAAAGTTTCTACCAAAAATTCCTTTAAAAACTTCCATAAACTCAAAGATGGTGTTCTCTTCCTCTTGAAGATGATCACTTGATGATCGAAACACGTTTCGAGATGGTAAACTAACGGAAATAGCGTTACAGTAAAATTCAAAAGCCGTTAAATTAATATGGCGACACAGCTGACGAGTCATCCTGATTTCATCCAGGTTTGGAGACCAGCTCCCCTACCCTTTTGGCTGATTATGCTTCCACCTTCTAGGGAAGTGTCTGAGGGCCAACGAACTGTTGATTAGACTTAACAAAAATTCCTCCTCCATAGAAGCCGGACGGATGTCGTCGTCGTCATCTTCCCTGAGAAGAATATGGCGACACAAAACAACTAATGACGATCAATATCAAAAACAAAGATCCTAACCTTTCAAAATGAATCTGCTGCCATCTATGCAACATCGACACAACTAATTGATACTTCCGGGGGCTTCCGGTGACTGTATTAACGAAATATACAAAAAGGGCGGGAAACTATCAAGATACATCTAAACTTAGTTGTTATTGTCTATTACAAAGACGGTTCGAATAAAAAATTCGTACAGAACTTCAGTTCTCCATTATCAGTCAACTAGATTGTACTAACACCGAAATCATTATCAATGAATCTGTGGGAAACGTTCAAGTTCCTATGTTTAACCTTTCAGTTGCGTCTTAAGGAAATCAAGTAAAATAAATTATAAGGTTTTTGAGAGTTCATATCACTTACGTTTCATCATTATCAAGTCGTACTCGTTATAAATCACATTGAATCCTTCTAGTTATTCAGGGAATCTCTCTATTATCAGTCTGTATACTCAGATGACCTGAAATTGAAATGGAACGGATTGTTTACGTCTCATGTGATGCCATTAGCAAGCATCACTCGGTTTATTTTCATTCAGTACTTCAATAACTCGATACATTTAGCGTCTCAATCATCTATGACTCTTTATGTGCCAATGGCAGATTCGAATCTATATTTATTCCTGCTTCCTGCCGATCAACTTCAATCAGTTCGGCGAAAGTGAGCCGTAGAGCTTAAGTCTCGCAAAAAAATCACAAAATAATCGTCCTTCAAGTTTTTATAGTGATGCTGAATTTAGTGAGGTAGTTGAACAACTTCTTTACCTATTTTTAAATAAATTCAAGGTAGGTTTTGTTTGTACACTCAAAAGGGTTTATTAATGTTTGATAAACGATATCTATAATGTACGAATATGAGTCTAATGTATGGTGGAAAGGAACAAGTCCAAAATAAGTAAGAGGTTACACTCATCAGCGAGAGAGAGCACTACTAGTAATCTCATTGAAAAGGTTAAGGGTGGCAAACTGTTTTCTATGTTAATCTTTCTTCAGTTTCATCACTCTTTCTTTGTATTCGTGAGATAGACCCTGAGATGAACTCAACTCACTATTTTTCAAAAAAGTGATAAATGTCTTTACCAGTTTCTTGGGAAAAATAATTCGATTAAATCTTCCTCTTGAAGATGATCACGTGGTGATTGAAATACGTTTCGAAGTGTTAAAAATAACGGTTTGGTGTTTGGTGGGACAAAACTTCAGTAATATTAATTAAGACGATGCTTTTCAGGAAGTTCCTACCAAACGAAATGCCCTTGTCAGAGAGGCGTCCATGAGACGATTGTCCAATATTCCTGCACCTCCACCACAACCAGGGATGCCTCCTCCTCCACCAATGATGCCAGGCGAAATACCCAAAAAGCGTCTCAATGAAAAGCAGAAAGAAAGGCTGGATAAGCTCAAGTAAGATATGCAACATCAGCACACAAATATAAGTACAAATTGAAGCGTTTTTGTTTTTTATTCGAAGACTCTAAAGTACAACGGCAAATCATAAGTACTTAAAATCACTTCAATCAATTATATCACTTATTTACTTCGCTTTGCTCTCGCTCTCGTGGCGTAACTCAAAATACCTAAATTATTTCCAGTGAGGTTTTCCATGTCGAACAACCTCTTGAAGGTCAAAGAAAACCAAAACCTTTTGTCCAATCATTTTTTTGGCTTTGGGGGTATTCAATCTGGAGTGATTCAGTAATGAGTTATTGTTTAATGAATAAGCTGGTACTGACTTCGAAATGTGCATGAATCATATGTTTGTCCTTCTTAAGTAGTGTATACCACATTCTGTAGACGATATGTGGTATTCAGTACTCAAGAAGGCCTGAAATAGACTAGAATGTTGACTCCGATCGATATCATACCAGAAGCATACTTGTCAACAACGAAGACCAATGAGACCAACTTAGAATAAGTGCGGACCAATCAGAAGAGATAATTCGTATGGACACCCCTTCTCCATCCCTATCATTCCTCCTACCACGCCATGGAAGTGTAAATACGAGCGTACCGGAGCTCACCAGTCAGTTGTTGCGGAAGCTTCAAGATACTACTTTTGTTCTCGCCATTAACGGTTTCACCATAATGTGAGATACCAGCAAACACGTACCTAAGTTTATTTCTCCAGTATCTTCCAAATTAAGAACTTGTCGAAACTTTTATTATTGGTTTCTGAAATATGCACCCTCTCTCAGGAACTGAGATTGATTGAAACACGAACCAAACACCGCTGGATCCGAAATGGTGGATGGACAAGATAGGTCAAAGTAACCCCAGCTAGGCTGGTCAAGGGAAAATCGCAGTTACAGCGTTCGGAACAACGGGAACAACAACTCAAGCACCAATTCGGGTACTGAAACCGTTATCATATCACCTTTGGTAATGTCTACCGTCCTAGTAGGCGAAATTTCAGGCATAAAAACCTGCAGACCACTTGAATTGATATCAAGCGGTGAATTGCCGCAGTGGTAGTGCCTCAGGGGTCGTTCGATCTCAACTTCGCCCAGATATTTTTCACGAGAAAACTTATCTAGTTGAAGTTAGGATTATTCTGCAACATGGCTGACGTACTGCGAATAGTCATGATGCTCCCTTGGTGGCTCGGGGAGTTATTAACATTGCCTACCCAAAACACGAAGCTAATGATCAATGTAGTCCATGCCCAACGACACCAAAAAAAAATAACAATACCATTTTGTAGATTTTCATTTTCATCCAGTACTTCAATTTTGACCTTTCCCAGAGTGAGTTATACAGTATTTAAAGTATCAACTGGATATTGACTACACTAGTTCGCCTTCATTCCATTCGTACTTACAGGTCAATAGTCCATCTGTGTCTGAGTTTCAGTTTGTACCGTTGTAGAATTGTTAATACTTCACACAACACAAGTCGTGAAATTTTGTTAGCCTGTTTTATGACTGACGGATACTTTCTGTTTCAAAAAAGAAACTAAAACGAAAGGAACCTCGACAAAACGGTTATGGCTTTGGCGGCCGGGGTTTTCAGTGTCACTGTTTTTCTGGTTTGAAGGCCTTCGATTTTTGGAATTTTTTCCTGACATTTCGCTAGCGCGAGTGCGAGAGCGAGACAGGACACTATGGACAGGGGGAGTCTGGCCAAATGCGCTCGACTGAGAAACAACGGCCAAAGAAAGTAAAGAAGAAGAAGCTAACTTTAGGGTGTCGGTTTTTCGTGACATTATGCGCGCGCATCGTAAAAATTTACTCCCATCATTTTTCCCTAACGCGCCAAAAGAAGTATAACTTCAAATGAAAAACAAATTATCTATATGAAGTAAATAATCATTCAGTAATGCTGTATTCCTGAAAAATCTTGCATTGGACAGACTCTCTTATGAGTTTTTTTCCATTTTGTTTAAATTCAGCGGAACTTTCGTAGTAAGATTAAAAGTTCAAAGTGGTTGTCGAGGTGTTTCTGAGATTGACACTTCATAAACTATTGACCTGTAAGTCCATTATCTGCAATTCATACGAATTCATATCCACACGTACAGATATTTATATCTCAATACTATTCATTTTACTAGTATTTAGGGTGTAGATACAGGTGAGAAGGAAAAAGTATGGATACAAAATAATTTCTTAGATGGAGTGAAGGCAATAAAATGTGGTCATTGTCTCTCTCCTCAGGTCTAGACCTAAAAATCGACCAGATTGGAACAACCTACTACAAGAAATCGAGTCAAAGAAAAAATTGAAACATGTAGTATGCAATGACAGGTCCCAGCCCCTTCTACCAGAAGCCAAAGCTCCGGATGAACACTTTTTGTACAAGAGCGAAGAACCAAATGTTCACAACGTGCTTCTGAAACAGGTAACTAACGGAAATACGGTGGGTTGTTGAAAATAATTCGAACTCTTGCAGATCGAAGGTGGAATCAAGCTGAAGAAAGTAAAAACAAACGATAGAAGTAAACCATTGCTAGATGGCCTGCGGAAATTTAGGAGGCAGATGACCATCGAGGAACAAATCCAGAAGTCTATTTCAATGGCTAGTATAGCACCAGTGAGTTACGAATTTCAACCATTTTTTTTCAGTATTAACGTTGTATTCTACTTCAGGAAGAAATTGCGGACGAAATTGACGAAATGGATGATATAGACAAAGTTAGAGACGATCTTCAGAGTACAAAACAAATGCTAGCCCTTGAACTCAGAAATAAAGAAGCTCAAGAGAGAGAAAACAAAAGACTGTTAGCAAAAATACTCAATCTAGAAGCAGAGTTGGAGAAAGAGAAAAGCAAATCCAAAGAGGGTGGTGCTGAAGTTTCTAGCAATACAGCTGACGAAAAGGTAATCACATTTGACCATGTGTAATTTTCCATAATGGAAAAATACTATTTCTAGGTCATTGAGTCGTTGAAGAAAGAAGCAGAAGAAGCCAGGAAAACGTCGGAGGATCTTGAAAAGAAATATATTTCTGCTGCTGAGGAACTCGATTCAGTAAAGGCGATGTTGGAAGATATGAAACGACAGAATCAGATGTTGGAAAGGAAGATACAGGAATCCGCATCAGGTAAGAAGAAAAACCTTGGTTTGGAAATATACTTAGTAAGTGATTTCTAATATATGTTGTGTATGGTTCGAAAAAAAACCCTTCACCTACAGGTAATATACCAATACAGATTTTTATCAGTATTTTTACGTTTTTACCCGAAGGTTGACCAATAATTGACTACATTGAATAATCAAACTCAACTTTATCTCACTTTAAATACAACAAACACTTCAACTTAAACTTCAACTATTATTTTAATGTCTATCGCCTTGCTAGATCACTTGGCGTACCGCACTGTAACGTCCACTTGACTGTGTCGATATGCTCGCGGCTTGCGTTTAAATATCGTAAACGAATGCCGTAGAAATTTCGCCGAAGTTCCGTCGGAATCGGAATGCATAATGTGCCCTGCCGCTTCTAGAGCGGCAGGGAACATTATACGTTCGCGCTCTCTTAGCTACGTCACGTTTGGTTTATGGTTACCAGTGGCGGCCGGCGTTATTTTCTTTCGGGCATGATTTACAACAGTATTAATAGTAGTATTGAAGTAAAAAAGAGGAGTTGCTCGAACAAGTAGATCATAAATTAATTGAAAAAGTAGGAAAAGAAGAGAGGGGAAAATATTAAGGAGTTGACGTCTAGATGATGAGGAAAATCTTGTCTGGGGTTCTTGAATTCAGGTTCATCTAATACCATTAGCGAGTCAAGTATCTGACTGAATATATTCTGACTGAATATATTCTGATGTTATTTGACTTCTTACATCTAGAGGTTTGGTTTTTGCTTTTCGGAACAAGAAGCTCATATTTTGGTCTCTTTGCACATTTATGAAAGTCTGATGTAATTGAACAATTTCTTAATGCATGAAGATTGGTAAAAATCAATGGGTGTCTTTATCGGTTTTAAACGTGCAGTTTTGTGGTGGTTTTGATACGTTTGCTTCGGAAATTATTATTTCAACAATGTTGACGTACTGATGCAACCATTAGCGTCAGTGGGGGTGGCACTAAAGTTATATCATTCGAAAGTTGAAATCTTGAGACATTTACTTACTTCTATAGTTACGCCTTCATTGTTTTTTTTAGTTATATGCCGATTGGGTCCTTGAAGTTTGTATAGGGTCTTGCATTAAGCGCTTTTTATCTTCAAATTTGAATAAAACAAAGCGTGTATCATAGACATTTTTTATTCGGTTGAAAGACCTGTTGATGCCATTATGTGTGGAATATACCTAACATTATTCAAATGTCCGCCACAGCTTCTCTGGATGGTTAGTGGCTCATTGCTATGCATTTGCGACCCATAAGAAAAAGTCTAACGGAGTCAAATCGCACGATCTTGGTGGCTAGTTCACCTCCCAAATCCTTCGTGCAGAATATCCAATGTGGCATGAATTGTTTGGCAGGTAGCGCCGTCCTGTCGAAACCGCATGTCGTTATTGTCCAAATCATCCGATTCAGGGCAAAAGTACCTATAGTGCTCGCCGTTGACAGTCATGGCCTGGCCAACATCGTTCTCAAAGAAATACGAACCAATGAAGCCGCCAGCCCAAAATCCACACCAAACAGTGACTTTCTCGGGATGCATTAGACGCTCTTGCATCTCATGTAAATCGGTATCGTTCGAAATTGGATAATTTTGTTTGTTTCATAATTAGGAACACTTGCCAACTGCTCCAGATACCATCCAGCAAACACCAGTCGTTGTCTATGGTAGTTACCTTCAGTTCCTGGGTCAGTTGAATTTGGGCGCAGGCCCAAGTCACGACGTAAAATTCATCAAGTTGTGGCGAAGGGCCAAGTTCTTGTGAGCGACGCGAAATCGACTGCCTCGAATTCTTCTGCACACTCTCACAGACAGCGGCGATGATTTCGACAGACGTTTTGTCGACGTACGGGTGTTGGTTGATCGTCTACTGAAGCAGTGGACTCACATTTATCTGCCACGTTGTGAAATAGACTAAATGAATGACAACTATTTTGACAGATGTAGCTTCAACAAAATGCCCGTTATCATTTCTCAAAGTTAGGAAATCCATGTTGAAAAACTATAGATAATAAGAAAAATATAGACTATTCCGAAAAATGGCAATTTTATTTATATTTCAACTTGGTAAATCTGATCCTTGTCGAGAAAGCAATAATGGCGGTGGTACATCCAAAGTATTATTACCATAAAGTCACCAAAGCTTTTGTGAAATGATAAATATTTTTTGAAGTGTTAAAACCTCGATGGATATAACCACATATTGCTTTTTGAACGGCCAGATAAAAACAAATTTGAATTAAAAAATAATGAAGGAATAGTTTAATGAAAATCTGTTCTTTCCGAAAATTGAACTAGGTTAGATTGAATACTGAATACGATATTGAAATAATGTTACTGTTATATTGGGATTATAATTTTTATGTAACTATATTGCTTGATTAACAATTTTTTTTTTATTAGGAATATCAACTCGCAATAAACTTGAAAGTTATTGGTTTGATGATAGTGATGACGAAGAAGGCGAGTACGAACATTCAATACAGTTTGTCTATAACATAAAATGTCCTTTCATCTGTGTTATAATGTGTTAACGACGATTTTTTTCTGTGTTAACTAGCAAGTTGGTATTGTTTGAATAACACACGTTCCCAATCAATATATCTACGATCAATGTATAACTGGTTTGTTATGCAAATCTCATGGTCTCATATAACTTTTTTTCAAAGTCTATTTCAACATTCATGAAGAGCAAATTATGTCTGCTGTTTGGCTATACCCAAGTTAGATGATACCAAATTTCAAAATCATTGCATTCATGATGTAATACCAAACAACAATATTTCAATCAGCCATAAATCTGATCAGTGGTTCTCGGCCGGATCATAATGAAATGTTAATCCTACGAAGGTGGTTCCAGAAGTACCCGGCCTCACCTAGAGATGGCGGTAGTTGTTAGAAAAATATCACTGTACTAGAAAGTACACAATCTATAAAACATATGTTTCAAGTTTGAAGTGCTGCGTTGTTTAGTGTTTGTTTGGCAGCCATCAATATCCAACGTTTTCGGTGAATTTGTGTAAATGGAGAACTCCAGAAACGGTGAAGAAAATCCACAAAGCGGTACTGAGAGTGCGCGAGCTAGCAGACCTAGTAGGCCTTTCAAAAAGTGCGGTACATCGTCTATCTGTGAATTTGGACATGAAAAAGCTGTGTGCAAGATGGGTGCCGCGTCTGCTCACACTCGAGCAAAAACAGTGCCGTGAAGTTGTTTCACAGCAACAAAGCAGGTTTCACAGCAACAAAGCAGAATTTTTGCGTCGTTTTATAACCATGGATGAAAATCTTGATGCAGACATCAAGTTTTTTATGTACTGACCGAGCACTTGATTTTCTGATCGTAGCTTCAAATCCTCTTGCTTCACGTTTTCCACTCTTTGAGAAAGATCATCTAATGTGTTTCGAAACTCGAGCACTTGGGATATCAGGCAAGCCTTTTCTTCTTGTTCGTCAGGACTAGAATCGGGTTCCAGACGATTCTGTTCGGGCTAGAACTCCCGTAGGTGAAACTCGATTGTATGGAATCCATACTTCTGCCACGCATTATACTAGGACATCCGACATCGAATTGGTTTCGGGTTCGTCAACTATGATAACATTGCGGATCATCATCACCTAGTGGAATATTATTATCTTCTTGTAGTTTGATATTGGACATCGGTATTTCTATTATTGGTATCTAATACCTCGTAGTGGCAGTGAGAATAAAATCGAGTCAACATAAATCAAAAATGGGAATTTGTTCCTTGAATATCATGAACACCCCGTTGTTGAGTCCCTCGTTTTGAGTCTGGCTCAAGTTTCCTGTCATGTTTGACTCAGAAGGGTTCTTGTCAAGGACAATCTGCAAAGAAAACAAAAGAAAACAAAAAAAACACAGAATTTTTGAAAAAAATTATTTATTTTTCAACATAATCTCTTTGCAGCTCTATACACTTTTCTCAGCGACGTTCGATACCGTTTTTGTGATAAGAACTCTTGCTCCAATTATTGACAATTCTCAATAAACACAAGCCAAGATTTAATCAGACATCAAAATTGGGTAGATATTTCGGAACCAACTTTTTCTCAAAGCATATGCCCCATACGTTATTTATGTTAATAAATGTCATTGTATTGTTTATGAAGTTCAAGTAGAGTGGAAGCTGTTTTTGAAATAAACAACCGTTATACAAATTATAATAATAGATACTCTATTCCAATCAGGGAAAACTACACCGTCTGAACCAGGACGCTTTTGGTTTGATGATATCGATGAAACGAACAATGAACAAGGCGAGTAAAAAATGTAGGACCTCAAATTCACCTGTTACGTCTCCTATTTGTTCTATAAATATGTAATTTCTCAATTAATTCCCTGATTATCACTGTGTTGATTCGCATGTAGAACCCATCGAGTAGGTACCTACATTATGGGCACTTCAAAATTTCAAACTTTTTTCGATGATAACCTCATTTCAAGTGAGATTCTATAATAGTAGGAGTTGTTTTTGAAATGTCCATTTAAAAACTATTATTGTGATTAATAGTCTATTTTAAATCAGGAGAAACTACACCATCTAAGTCGGGAAGCTTTTGGTTTGAGGACACCGATGAAATCAGTGTACAAGGCGAGTAAATCAATGTGACAAAAAAATGTGACTTCGTTTTTAATTGTGTCGTCTGTTTTGTACCAATATTCTCGTATAGGTACGGATATTAGAGAATATTTTTCAAATAATTTATTCAAGGCGATATTTCTCCCAAGATGCACAGACACCGCTTTTCCATATCGAATTTTGGTTGAATTACATTTCAACTCCTTGAAAACGTTTTTTGTTGAAATTTCAGGATCTCACAATATCCCTATCGGTTTTAGTGTTTCTGTCTACAACTTAACAGAATAAGTAATAGTAAATGCTACATTACCTGAAAATCAATCCAATAACCAGTAACTAAGATACCTAAGAAAAGTGTCCAGTTTATCCAAATTATGTTAACATAACCACAAATATTCTTCATTTGATCTTTTACTATAGGTTTGTTCTGGTTCAAAGTTTGTACCGTTCCGAATTGTTTAAAATCAGTGAGTCAACTGTGAACTGAACAGGTTCACGCGACAACATGCTCAGTATTCAGTTGGGTAATTGTTTTCTGACTGTCAGGAACAGTCCGGGTAGCGAACTAGAGCAGGCTTAAAGGAGTTGTTCTGGTACTACTGAAATAATTCAATACAATAAAAAAATTATTAGATGAAAGTTGGCCAATATTCTAGGCATAGTTCTTGTATCATAGTCTTAGTCTTAGGTACTGTTTTGTATAAACTCGTTATAGATTAAGAGAGACGAGAGAAATAAATAATACACATTAAACATAAGAGATACGATAGTTTTACATATTGGCCCTGAACTGGCTGTGGGACTATCAAAATGTTTGGTATAGATCAAAAAGTGAAGACTACTGGGGTAGTTATTATCTCATTGAGTCACTCATAGAAAAAAATTAATTTTGAACTAATAGATCCGACCTCTGAAAGGAAAACGATTTCAACTGAGAAAGTCTCAAGAACTTCATCTAGGCCATTAACGTATATAAATCATGAAAGTTCTTTAATCGAAATATTTTTTTTTTGAAATGTTACTTCTCTTCAATGAATTGTACCACGGAAAAGGGAAAATCACTTGGATTCATCTGGTATCTCTACAGTGCTTTGTCTAGTTGTTTTTGATGTCGAATAAGTTTGATTTTTTATTACTCTAATAATTTCCAATGCCTGTACAATTGACTTAATTGTTACAGGTAAGAAAATATCCATCTTAGATCGCAAACAGAGCAATGCTAAAGGTGAAGGAAGTGACGACGATTTCGAAGATGAAGAGCCAGAGCCAGAAAGCGACGGAGAAGATACTGAGGAGAAACGAGAAAAACGAGCTCAAAAGGAGTTGAAAATGCTGACTAAAAAGTTACAAAGCTTCAAAAATAAGGAGGATAATGCTAAAAAAGAGCGAGTAGCTTTAAGAGAAATCATCAAAAAACACCAAGCTGCAATCAAAGAAGAAAAAAAGAAATACGGACAACTGAAAAAAGAAGTAAGTCTATTTCAAGCTAGTTTACCAATCGTTCCGTTAAATCACATATTTTAGGTGGATAAAATGGCATCTTTGATGAAAGACGTAGATGAAGATGAAGAAGAAGAGGAGGAAGAAGAAAAAGATGTAGAGGAAGAAGAATGCGAAGAAGAGGAAGAAAGCTCTGAAGAGGAAGAAACCGAGAGTGAATCTGACGACAGCGACTCGGAGAGAAGCCAGAGTGAAGACGAAGATGCTCCTATCGAAAAGAAGAAAGCAAATCTGACTGCAAGATCGAAGAGACACGAAAATATACTTAATGCGCTTAAGAAGGGTAATTTCTTATTGAAAACAAATGCTGAACGGTTGCAGGACGATTTGAATAAACAGAAAGAGATGACTGCCAGTTTGCAAGAGGACCTCGATTCTGTTTTATCAGAATTGGGTTAATTGGTTACACAGAGTTTTTGTGGATTATTTAAGAAATTGGTTGTTAACATTCAATCTTGAAAACTATGAGAAGTGTATATAGTTTAAAAGATATTTTAATATTTAACGGTATTATATTGGCAATCATCTCTATTCCTTTGGTGTTATACATAACTTTGGGTTAGTTCTAAAATTTGAGTGTTGTGATTAAGTACAAATGAATCTATCACTGAATAGGAAAATAATTGAAGAAGTGATAGTGTTTATTCCATATCCCATAATTTTTGTTGATTCTCTCAGAAACCTAATATTATCTTTGGAACAGCCATTTACAGATATTAATTTCATGATTAAAGTTGTCAGTGTAAATATATTTTTGTCTAGAATTAAGAGAATAGTTGAAATTTTTATATTGTTCATATATCACAAAACGTATGTATTTATTTGCTGAAATAAAGTGTGATATGCTTCATTATTATTCGATTGCCGTTCACTTTAACCTATTTGATAATATATTAAAAATTATGTACTGACCAATACAGTACAATTTTAACATTTCAATTATTATTTGTATTTTTTCTTACACTGATACGTCCCGCCTCCCAAGTGACAGAGTATTTTACACGCAAACAAGGAATAGGGGCCCCGGATTCAAGGCTTGCCCAAGACCTCATTGGTAGGGTCTAGGTACAATAGAATGTTTCAGGAAGATAATGCGTTATTAATTCCAACAGATTTGATAGGTTTCCCAGTATCAAAGTAAAATATATTTGAGACTATTAGGTTATGTTATTCTTTCACTTCTATAATTGTTTATTCTGTGGTTTTGCATTGACGCCACTCTGCGTCAATGGTTCCTTCTAAAAGGTTTGTTTAAGTTCAGAATTCGATACAGTTTGATCATGTACATTTTTTTAACTAGAACTCATATGTTATCGTTTTTACAGTGTATTGATTTTTAGAACCAATTCGAGACTGATCCAGGAGAACGATATTCTCCATTTCGGACATTGGAGTAGGGATTAGTTAGAACTTCGAATTCGCACGTGCGAACTAATGAAATTTTTCATTTGTGGTGTATAACTCATAGAAATGAAGTTATATACTTACGACTAAAACGCACATCTACATGCGCGGATGAATGACGAAAGGAGGCAGCCATATTTCTTTGGGAATATAAAATCTGCAATAATTGAAATGATATATATACGTAGAACATTTCGTATCATAACGTAGTTCTTGGAAACAATTCCAACGAAACAAAAATTACTACAAGTCACTACTGGAACCTGGCAACGTAGACAAGAACCGTGATGAAACAAACAAAAATCCCTGATTATTGACGATAAAGATGCCTGTAAACAGAATTCCATGTGTAAATATCGTCATACGGCTATGCTGTCATCTTTGTTCCGCACACGTACTACACTGATGAAGTAATAATATACTCAACTTCAGAGATACTCTTTCATCCAACACATAATTCATATTCATCACTTAATTTGGATGCGCATTGGACTTTGAAGCATTTTAGACATTAGTATGAGATTTTATTTCTATGGTATAAATGTACAATCTCTTGTAATTACAATATGAAATGAAACAACAGAAAAATAATGGCAATGACCCAAATACCGAATCTTTGGATTTTTCCTTCGTAAGAAATGTTATAGAAAAAAACTGTTCTGTGCTTTGATTCTATGTCAGTTCGAACGGTAGTTGTTGTAATCTATGGTTCGAACAATTCCCTAAGAGTTTGAAATATAAACCGAAACAAACTAATAAAAAAAATAATAGGTGACAGATAAACTGACAGATGCAGTTTGACAGCAATATAGTAATTTCTGTTATTTAAAAATCGCCAAAAGGTGAAAAAATGGCCAAATATTTTGGTTTAGATAGACTTGTAACATTTTGGAATACTGTTAAAGAAGCTGGCGGCATAAAGGCTTCTTTGTATAAATTGTACAGGTAAGTATATCTAAAGGTTATGTAATTTGTTTGAAATAAGACACTCTCAAGTGTGAATAAATACTAGTACTAGGTTGATAATAAATAAATATATTCGTTCAAAAACGGTTCATTTAATATCTCATGTGATGACTTCATAAAGAACAAGTATTAAATAGTGTCAACATGGGATTCATTGAAAATTTAAATATATTATCAGGAATGCCCAATGGCATTCCTAACAATGTAGATTTTCAAAAAGTTTTGAACTTTTGCCTATTTTTTTGGTTTTGTACATTTGTCTAATAAGAAAATTTCAAATTCCAATAGAACTAAATGAGTCTATTTAAGGATGGATAACCTGCGTCCTGGACAACTTGTAGGAACCGACAAGTATGGTAACAAATATTACGAGAACCGCAGCTACTTTTATGGAAGGAATAGATGGGTAGAGTATGCACCTTATTATGGTAAGTTCGAGTAAGAAAAATTGTGATACGTGCAAGAATTTCAACCGATCATCAGCCCAACATTGATTTCATTTCATTTTTAGCCTTGGAATATGATGGGAGTCAAATTCCAGCAGAATGGTTTGGATGGATGCATTACAAAACAGACTTAACTCCAGACAAAGATCCTTCTAGGCCAAAATACAAGTGGATGATGGATCATACAGAGAATATGAGTGGTACACCTGGGCAGTACATGCCATATTCAACAACCAGACCCAAAATTCAACCGTGGATCCCTCCCAAGCATTAAGAGTCTAAGACATATTTAGTTTGTTTTAATTCTTGTAAATGTATAAAAAGATAATATATGTCCTCAGCAAAGTGTGTGCCTCATTGTTCAAATTATGTGAAGCTATGAAGCTTCATATAAACTGGTGACAAGTAAACCTGAAGGTAAACTGCTTTCCTCAAAAACAACCCTTAAGTCAAAATTCGAGTAGGAATTGAAGACGTATTACTTTTTATTGTGCAATTTCTAGTAGACAAATGCAACATATTATTTAGAATAACTTTAAAGGTGAACTTCTTTGAAATGATAGTGATGTAAAGTCTGTCAGTTTTTATTCAATATTTCCAGAAAGCATTAAGTTGGAGGGAAAAATGATGGAGAAAAAAAAAATTATAACTCGGAGTAAATAATTTTTCAATAATCTTTATAACTTTGAAAAAACCAACCGAGTTGGCTTCGTATGTGTTCCCAAAAAATCAGGAAAACTTCCGGTAACACAAAATTTGGTCAGAAAAACATTTATGTCATATTTCTGGTCACAGCCGAACAAATTAAAATAGTTATAATGAACTAGAAAATAAACCTCTGCTGAAAAGTTGACGACTATCCAAGTTTCAAATCGATATCTAAGTCTATTGAAAAACTAGCGTATGAAAAAGTCTGGTCCACAGAATTCAGCAAAAATCTCATCTCTACCAAGGCAACTAGGTACGATTATGGAATGCATTTTTCTACGAACAACTTCAGTGCAATAACTCTCGCTCCTCAGTTCACAAATATGAACATTTCAATGTTGATTTGAATAAAACAAAAGTATTAAAAACAATTGTATATTTACTTCATATCACATATTTTACAAACTTACAAGTTATATTTGACTAAAATGTTTGATATTGAAAAAATGTTTTTAAATAAATATATCCATCCGATCCTCATGTTGTTTTATCAGCCTCCACTGTTTTGATATGAGTGTTTACTACGTGCCTAGTTAGCGATGACATATAGTGATAGGAGCAGCCACAGATATCACAACTGAAATAAACTATTTTCATTTGTTGTCCCAATCAAACATTCTGTGTAGGCGTGAAATTCCTCAAAGTGATTGCTTTATATTGTTGAGTTTCTCATGAAACTTTTGTCAGTCACAAAACAATAGCTTTGTTTTTAGAAAAAAAAGGTAGAATTTTTTTGATAGGAAACAAATTATTAGTCTTGAATCAAAAACTGACCGAAGTTAGTTCTAAAGAAGTTACTTTGTAGTGAAATGTAAATATGTAATTGGATCTCAGTATCGATATGCACTACATAAAAGTTTTTATCTGAGCAACTCTCACAACACAATATTCTCTCAGAGGAAATCATAAAAGTCTCCAAAACAAACAAAGATTTTCAAAATCTTCAGACTGGAAAACAAGCTGTTTAAAACAAATTACCTGAACATTTCTGCAGATCCTTTGTGTATTTCAGCATGTCTTTGTAAATTGGCATATCTTGAAAAGGAACGTTTGCAAATCTCACAGCCGTAAAGTTTACTTGTATGAGTTATGTTCTTATGAAAGTTCATATCGCGTATACTGCAGAAGGCTTTACTGCATATTTCACATTTATATAATAACTTCTTCAAAACCGGTTCGCTACAACTGGAAAAAAAAACAAATTGAAATGGTATCTTCAATCTAATCATAGCGTGTGATTTCAAAACTTGGACATCCAAAATTTTTGATTCGAAGATAAATCAATAATTAACACTCATTCATTTACTGATATATATATTGTTTAATTTTCGAGAAGCTTGACTGGATTATGTTTTCTTTCTAACCAATTGATTTTACTATAAAAATGAATATTTCCAATCGACATTTGAAACATTAACCTTTCTCAACATTCCTTCACGGTAGGATCCGGCAAGTGCATGTCGAATAACAACTACTCACTTAGCCAATACCACGACGAATATTGGATTATATCCAACAAACCATTTTTGTTTGGGCTTCTCATTTATCCAGCAGCAAATCCCCGCTGAAATTAATTGAATTATCACCTACAGGTCAGTATCTAACTGAGATAACAGCGCTGTCTGTTACGCAGCTGATTTCACCAATTTTCCACCGCACATTAAAACTCTTATCTGAGACAAGAAGAAGTAGTCCATGTACCAAAACTCTAAAAAAATCCTAGTTTCTCATTTCAATTCGAGATATTTATTCAGATTCATTTGAAATCAATTTGACTTTGTACCAAGACTCTTACTTTTGTAGAAATGTAGACAGTGGCATACGGTGGTTGTACTCTTGAGTCAGAAAAATGTTCACAAGTGGTACAAGCTACCTGCGGAAAAAAATTAAAATTCAACAAAGTCATTACCTGTAATCTTGAGTATCTTGCTGCTCCAAAGCCTCCAATTTATGTGTTTTAGTATGTTGCAACAGCAGATCTTTACTAGCGAAAAGCTTATGACATTCATCATTTGCACAAATAAATAATTTCCCCGTCTTGGTATGTTCCTGCTTGTGCTGTCGAACATCTTGTATACTTTTGAAGCTTTTCTCACAAACGGAACACTGAAAATGTATATTCTCCAAGTGATCTTTCAAATTACGATTGCTTTGAAAATCTTTATGGCACTTGAAACACATGTTCTCCGGATCTATTACGACCCGAATCAGTCGTTTGTTGTTTTTCTGAAGGGTATTGATTAAGGATACATTTGTCACATCTTCATATCTGAAAGAAAAATTCGCTTATAAAGCTTTAGTTGCTCTGTGACAAAAATTATATATAAAAATGTTTGAAAGAGTTTTCAACTATTTATTCAAACATTTGACAATTTGCTACACTGAGTGCACGTACTAAGTCAAAATAAAATACAAAACAACAGAAGAGCAGAACATAACAAAAAAACAATAGACAATGTGGTTTTAATTTACGTCATCAAAACTTTCAGAAGAGAGATTTGGATAAAAAAATATAAATGAACCACAATCGTAGAAGCTATACTAACAAATGCTTTCAAAATGCTGGAAGTGTCATCCGAAAAAAAATATATAAGATCAATATTTTTCGCTGAACTTTGAAAAAAGGGTTCATTCATCAGGAAGTACCATCAAAGTATTTCCATTTCCAAGGAAAATCGAAGTTTCAAAATTAACTGTGACGTCACTACCATTGAGACTTATTCTCCCTTTTAAACCACATTTCAAAATGTTTATGATTTTGGTAACGTAGAAAAATACATGAATGAATATACGAATGAATGAATATACAGTAATACTCAATCAAATTACTCAAATAACAAATACTACTATGAAAAACAAGCTGGCAACTCAGAACAACAATAATGGAGGAAGAAGAGGAAAATTGAATTATGCAATATGAATGAGTTTTACAGTGTTACACTCAATTTTAAACTACTGACAAAAAAATTGTCAAATATCAGGTCCATTCAAAAAAAAAAACTTCACAATGAAACCACTGTGTGAAATTGATATTTTTTTAAATAATTTGAAATTGACCTTGTCTAGGACACGTAAGAAACTCCATATTGTTTGTTATAAAGGGGAGTTTTTTACAGTTCACAGAGCTACATTGATAGTGTACACTAGTAATGTTTATGAATAACTTAACTGGTTTAGTGATCCAATAATTTGTTATAGAAGGGTTAGTTTGATAACAGAATCAATTTTTCTTGAATAAACAATTGTTTTCTTGTCAACGTTTCGAGTTTAACTAAATTCTTCTTCAGGACTTGAAAAGGAGTTTCTTCGTGTTGAAAATATAATTATTTTAAAAACATCAGACATATCAGATATATAATAAAAATAGAAAATACTAAAATAATAAAATTTTCAAAACAAAACTACACAAAGGAAAAAAACAAACAAATGTACGAATAACCTTGTTACTTATTTTATGTAAACCATGTAATACAAGTCTCTATACTCTTCAAGGAATTGCATTGGTTGATTCATTGAACTTCATTTCCATTTTGGTATAAATTTGTTGTGTGGCAGAATAAACTCTTTCTTGCATTCATAAAATAATTCTGTCATCAATTTTTTGTCGTAACGACAGATTCATATATGAGATTCATAGATTACTCACTTGCAAGTTGAAGAATTGATTTTTTTGTCCTGAAACGATCTGCTCTGAAACAGTTCCTCTACATTATGATAAGGTACAAAAGACCAATTTTCCAAATAATTCCCATGTTCATCATAGCCAGACTCAACTTCCATATGACCGCTGCAGTGGAAAATATTCTTGGTGGGCTCTTCGGAGGACTGATCGTTTCCTTCTACAACGCTGATCATTAGCGTTTTTTCTTGCAGTTTGGTCTTCAAATTGTCGGTACTCATGAGGTTCGTAAGAGTATCTGCCATCTGTCGAAAAGAGGCGGAATCTTGAGAAATTACATTGAGCAAAGGTGGGGGTTCCACCATGCTTTCTATACTTCGACTGTACATACTGTGGTCATTGTTCACTGAATCTATTCCACACGCTGTAACAATGAGAAAGACATATACAAGGCGGATGGCTTTCAAGAATTTATTAATATTTTGTGAGTAAATGCCTCATTTTCGAAATACATGGTTATTTCCAAAATTCCCTGACATATTTCAAAGAATTTTGAAACATTCAATGTAGCACGAGGTGTTCTCTGATATGAGTATGTTGCAATTTTGCTACTTTCTGCATCTTTCTTCAAGACTAGTAAACAAGTACAATCCATTTCTGAAGTGCTGTTTGAATAAAACTCATCCCCCAATATAACAATTCATGCTGAGTCCTTAAGTTTAGTCTAGTTTATTCCAGCACTGGTGTTTTCATTTCAGTCAATTCTATTATTAGCTTAGCTTGAGAATCCATTCGCTAAGAAAATTATTACAAACGGATTTGGATGTAATATACATATAAAACATTTTATTAAGCTAGTCACAAACATAGAAAAAGTTAGAGAAAACAAAATTCGGGCTGTTAGGCCTTGGATGAATGGTACCAAGAGTTTCGTCCGCGACTTCGACATCAATGGTATTGATGTTGTTGAGACTTCGAGATATAATCTTCGTCTGAACAATGAACGAACATACCACTGATGTCTGTCGCAGTAGCAGACAAAACTTCTGGTACAAATTTTCATTCGACCACTGTCTACTAGCTTCTTTAATCGTCTTCCAAGCAATAAATACTTCGATAACGATAACTGATTGAGCTTTAGAGTTATAGGGAAGAATAGCAAACCAGGAGCAGGACAAAGGAATATTTCATTATATTCTTGCTAAAGTTATGGTGTGCAAGTAATGTGAAAATCTGAATTCCATTCAGTTCAATTCAAACAAAATGGTTCATTTCTCGAAGAAAAAGTACGATAACTTATTCAGGCTATCAACTGTTAAAAGTGCCTGAAGAAAATTTTGTAAAGTGAAACACGTTTTGTTGTTTTATAAACCGTTTAGTAAAATTACCACAATGAAATGAATTTTCATAAAGTATAGACAAAATCCATTACATAAGTTAGAAATTGATTGAATGTGCAATTTAGAAACCAACGGATAAGTCGAAAAGGACATCTGCGGTCTACAAGATCAGATGATCTCACATCATCAATTTTTTTTTTGATTGTGAAATCATACATCAATGAGTCTCTCATACAGAGTGCAGAAGACTGTTGTTCATATTCATACAGCTGTAGCAGGAATATTAGCAATTCCAAACGTGTTTTAAAATGTGGGATAAAGAATGAGATAAAGGTCTGTGCTATGTAGAAATTTGGAAAGTGGTCATTTCAAGCAGATGCTCTAAAAATGTTTGTTATGTTAAAAAAAAATCTGAATTTTTGTATTGTAAAATGTATTATTGAATAAAGTCCCCACTACATCCAACTGAACTCGTTTTTCATGGTTTTCCTAATGAATCTTCAACCTAAAGTAGGTTCGAAGATCGAAGTTAGATATTACTTATTTTGCCATTTTCTCAAATAATAAAGATTTTTTTTCATACTCAATCGTCATGAAGTATTCCTACTACAAGTCAACTTCATGAATGAATGATAATGATAATTTTATTAGTCTTTAGAAACACACAGTTTTTAGACACGTTTGAGAGGATAAGATTCGTCAATACAATTTAAAAAAAATGCTTGTAGATACATTAGATTTACAAAAAAAAAACATAAACAATAAACCCTTGCGGGTTGCCGTGGAGGGTCGAATAGACCAACTCACTTTTGACCTAAAATGTAAAGCCATGAGTATTTTACAAATTATAAATCATAGAGACACATTATATCTATTATAAGTTGAGTAGAAGTTCCTCTTTCTTCTTGAATAACTTGGATGTTTGGTTAATATTTTCTTCAATAAGTTTTTGAATCTTCTAAATGGCAAGTTATGAAATTCGACAGATAAGGCATTGTTTAATTCCTATATTATCTGTTCTTTTCAACCTATTAGCTGTAGGAACAAGGTTTTATTTATTTCTCGTATTGTGTTGGTGTATATCCGTGTGAGAAACTTTATTCACAAAGATTTTCATAAACAATAACTGAATATAGAGTCATTATTTCAGGTTTTAGTTGACACTTTTCATCGTAATTGGCAGAGATTATGCAGATTTTTGAATGGCAAATATTCTATCAAGACGTACCTTTGATGCATTACTCCAATTGATTATGACATACCTAAGGATTGAATAAAAAATTGAATATGTTGCAAGTGCCTTACTTTGATTTACTGTTTTTTTAATTCTTCTGATAGCAAAAACTGTCTTTCTGAGTTTACTACACATGCTATTTATATGGTCTATCCATTTCAGAAGTTCTGAATAATGAAAATATAACTATGAATTCCTGAGAGGAATATTCTGTATCAATTTGGCACATATTTTTAAAAAAAAAAAGGTTTATTGTTCAACAGGAGTAATCCCAATTACAAGACAAATATAATTAAGTTCACAGCTATGACTAAGTATGAGTACAATGGAATATAACGAATAGCATATAAAATCAGCAGAGTAATAGAGTAGTAATAATAATAAACAGCTTTATTTCAGAGTAGATTACAAACTTTTATTGCAAAAGGTCGGTAACATAGAATGAAATGGCGTCAAACAAGAAGGTACAGATTTTTTGTTATAAATATTTTTAAATGAATGTTCCAGTGAGATATGCGTTCAAATCACAGGGCTCTAAGTCTATGAGAAGTTTTTTCAGTTCTCTTTTGAAAACTCCAATTTTCTTAGTTAGTTTTAATCTGTTAGGAAGATGGTTGAAAAGCTTGATTGACATATAGTGGTCACTTTTTTCAGTTACTGTTAGTCTATGAAGGGGATATATATATATTCATTTGTTCTAGTGGGATACTTATGAGCAGGTATATTTTCAGTGAAGAGGTGTGAATTTTTATAAATGAACATTAGGCATTCATAGATATAAATCGCGTAGATTGTCATTATATTGGTGGATTTGAATACTGTTCTGCAAGTTTGGTTATAATTTAAGTTGTTGATTCCTCTTATTATTCTTTTTTGAACTATGAATATTTTTTCGATATTTCGATTGCTACCCCAAAAAATAATTCAGTATTGAGCAACCGATTCGAAGTTAGCCGTGTATATTGTTTTTATAGCCTCGTTGTGCAGATATTTTGATGTAACTCTAATTCCGTACGATATTCCTCTTAGTTTGTTTGTGAGGTAATCAATATGAGAAGTCCAATTCATGTTCTCGTCTATGTGGATTCCTAAAAATTTGGTGTTGTGGGACAGTTCAAAAGAAGAGTTTTGAAGATCCACCCTAACTGGATAATCAATGTTGTCTTGGTTTGTTCTGAACAAAATCATATGTGTCTTCGATTCATTTAGTACAAGTTGATTTTTATTGAACCAGTCCTTAGTTTTGTTGAATAGATCTGTACTATTCAACATCATCTCTGGGAAAGTTTCACCACCTGATATCAGACTTGTGTCATCTGCGAAGATAGTTTTGAACTGTTGGTTTAGGTTTAGATTACATAAGTCGTTCAAATAATATATATATATTCTAGCTTTCTAGGAAGGATTTCGCCAACACTTACAAAATCTACAAAAATTATAATATGTAACACACTTATATTACCACATTTTGTGCATCGATAATATATACTGCCAATAAAAATGAAATGGATAGATTACAAAAACAACAAAACCGAGCCATGAGGATCATATTAAGAAAACCAAGAGAGACACCAATCAAAGCAATGCTGAAGGAATTGCAATGGATGGCTGTGACAGATCTCGTATATTACTATACAATGATAATGATATATTTTATTAACACGTTGATCCTAGGCAAAGACAAATAGAAAAATATTTCGTTTCTACTACTTCGTCTCGGTACGTGAAAATCTAGTTGAGATAACAAATCAGGGCAGTCAACCAGATTATGAATAAATTTATAAATGAAGATACAGGCATAATATGTTCTTCTGTTTTCTAAGGATAAGAGGGCAAATCTATTTAGCAACACTCTATTATCAATTTCTTGGGATGGGTAAGCTCCATCCAGTTTGTAAGCCATGTATTTCACAAAGATTCGAGTTGCTGTATATGCACATTGTATATAGGTGACCAAACCACCCTGCGTAAAAAATTGAAAAATATGTTGAAATAATTACCACCAACAGCAAGCGGTACAGTTGTTAATCGGTCCCCAGAAGCCCCACTGCAGCCATCTGGGCTCTTGCTCTGCTGCGAAGGTATTTGAATGGGCCCAGCATGTGTTTCGTTCTTGCAATCGGGTAGAAGCTTTTTCTGATTTTCTTTTTTACTGGATACTTCCTTGGTTCCTACATGAACTACTTTTCCAACCAATCTTTTACCGCTAGACGTCACGCCCAAATTCAATTTCATATTCAACAACCCTTTCAGGCTCTTTTTAACCCTTCGTTTACGGTTGTTTGACTCTTCCCCTATAAGCGTATATGGATTGCATGTCCCAATTTTTTTCGTTATTTTCTCAATATAACCCTCCAGTGATACAGATTGGCCAGTGAGGAGATTCGTTCCTCTAATGTTCGACACATCTAGAGTTGGCACGTCAGAACATTCCAACTCACTTACTTGACCTGCTTCAGCCGGAACGGTTTGAATATGTAGATTGCCATCTTTCAAAATAGCGTATTGGTACCTGATTGAAAATTAGGGTGGTTAGAAATATAACTTGAGCCATTTTATAAACATGAGGTGTAAGCAGAGATGAGAAATAAAAATTGAGAAGGATGGAATTGAATGAATAATAAATAATATGTTAAAGCTACTTTCCAGATGTGTGACATGGCTTTTTTCGACTGGTTCAACTAAATTACCTGATACGAAATTATTTCTGCCTTCCGCCACTGCTGATTCATCGGTATGCCCGACTTTTCGTCTACGACTGCTGTAGTTTCCCTCAAAGCAGAAACTACAGAATTGATTTGGTGTGGCTCCATCTCTATTGTTTAAATCAAATAACCTGGTACCAAAACAATCACGTTCTGGTAGCCATATTTTATTAATGTAGATTCCAAACGTGGAATGGTTAACAAACCCAGAAAACAGCTTCAACAGTTATTTTTGTTTACATTTCATTCATCAGTTTTAGAGATTACAGTTAAAGTAATATTAAAAAACATCAAAGATTACATATGTAGTCAATTCACATACCACATTCAAAATTGACAATTTTGAAAATAATATAAATTAAAATATTGAGTAAAAGTGGAAGAGTATAAAATTTTTCGATACTATAAAACATTTTCGACACAAGAAAAATTTTGAGATATTTTCTGAATTTGAAGTCAGTAGTTTCCTTTTTAGTTTATTATGGGAGCGTTTTATAAATCCTCACACCACTGGGGATGGATCCCCTGAGAGTTACATTCAAATTACTTCAAGGTGTTTTTTTTTAGGCGGTGAAAATTTACACTCAATTCAATTCTGTCCAATAGATGGTGATGATGACATCCTTTACAACGCCATCTATGGAATTGGTAGAAAACTCAAAACATAAATATTAAAGATACAGGAGGGTGCAAGAGAAGCTCCTTTGGGACATGGTG
Source organism: Leptinotarsa decemlineata (assembly GCF_000500325.1). Taxonomy (NCBI): domain Eukaryota; kingdom Metazoa; phylum Arthropoda; class Insecta; order Coleoptera; family Chrysomelidae; genus Leptinotarsa; species Leptinotarsa decemlineata. The sequence continues at coordinate 43,181 of NW_019290127.1, read as the reverse complement.
AAATAAAATGGGTGATTCTTTTAACTATAAAATGTGTTGAGGGATTTTTGTTTTCCTAAAAATAATGGATTCATTGGAATATACTTCTGATACTCTTCATGCATCAACATGGTTAATTCAATGCAATGTATTGTTACATTTTCAAATCACTTTGAATAACATTATTCAAAACATGGTTCTAAAACGAAATTTGGAATGAGGATCAAGGAAAAGACATTTTTTCAGCTTTCTCAGAAACAGTTTCATAATTTACTGTTGAATCTTCACATTTATCAGTTATTTTAAACAATTTCAACATTCTCCTCGATATTGGAACATTTTACTTTTATTTAAATATTATCAAAGTGACTTACTCATTCTGATCCAAAATGTTTGCAAAATATTCTTCACTTTCTTGTTTTGTCAATAACTGAGAGGGATTTATCACTTGAGTTTGATAATTTTCCTCTTCAGGCTCAATAGATTGAGCTATCTCGTAATTTACCAAGTCTTCTTCCTTGATGGGAACGCCATCTTCGTTTACATACAAAATGTTCGTAGGTTCGGATACAAAATTTCCTTCGTCATCAATGTATTGAATTACTTCAGTGTCATCAGTTTTTTGGGCATCTGTTGTATTTTCTGTATCTGCTATTAATATTCCACCTATAAAATAGTAACATCTACAGATTTTTATGTGTATTCATTTCCAATTTGGGAAACAATCTGGTAAAAATTATTATCATTATGTACTAATTGAATTGTGATTACTGTTGTATACAATGTATTGAAAAATAATTTGAAGTACCAGCTTTACTGAAGAAGCCACTGTGTCGTAGAACATGTTTTGATTAATGTCCTTAGTGTGAAAATTGTACACCTATTATCATGAACCCCAATCAAGTATCCATTACAAATTCAAAAAATCAATAAACCATTTGAGTACTTCCTTTACCAAGGAAGCTACGATGTTAGCAAAACGTGTCTAGAAATTTTATTGTTTGTGAAATTTGTTTAATAATTATCATGGATAGCGTTATCAATTTTTATCAAGAAACGAGTCAGTCCATTCATAATTTCAAACTATTATGTTTAATATCCTACCATCATTAGTATTGATCAGGTATTGACTAATGTCATCTCCTTCTTGTAGAAATATGGTTTGTGGGTCTGACTGCAAAATGTGTCCATTTACAAGTATAGCTCTAGTACCATCTGAAAGGATTACCTGAAAGAAAGCTTTATCATGACGAATTAGGAATACTTTTACTTGATTGAAAAATATCATGAGTAGTACCTACTTATATACAAGAAGGAATATTATTACCATATTTTCAAATTATATGTACCAATATTTTGAAACTTTAAATGGTTTGCTGTTTTCCATTTGTCAAATAAATTTACTTATTTCCCACTTACATCATTCAGGTCTTCACCTTCATCAGTTGTATCTAACACAAAGTCATCATCATTGAGAATATATTGAACTCCTTCATTTTCTTCAGTCGATATTTGAGACATATTTCCTTCCCTGTTTTCTTCTTTTCTGCAAGGAGGAAATTGATTTCATTGTCGAGAAATATTATCATCTCCATTAAAGAACTGAACATATTAATTGCAGTTAACTTGGAAAATAAAAAGAACAAAATTTATACAGTCAGAATATTCGAACATTTTGAAATTTGTTCGATCGGTAAATAAGCTTGCTTACCCAGTGAAAAAATAATGACAGACAACCCCGTCGGTATAAATGTATAAATACAAAATGACAGAAAACACGAAAATTACCAAAGATCAAAAATTAGAGTAGAACCATGATTGGAACACCCAATGTTATGTAATGAAGGAACACAAAAGATGTGTTCGTTAAGTCTGTTGAAATTTGTTTTTTCGTTAACCAGCTGTCGTCCCCCTACGAACGACAACTCTCAGAAGTCGAAACTTGTGCCAACTGAGGATTAACGAGGTCTTACCTTTCGACGTGCGATTTCTAGCACATACATATCTAAGTACTCAATTATCTCGCTTCGCTCAGTAAGCGTTGGATAATGCAAATCTGTTATCCGATATGAGTTTATTTTACCTTTCCATCACTATTTTTCGAAAATTATTGTTTTCATTTAATCATTATGAAGTGGTGCTTTTACACTTTTGATATCACATATTGTAATATCACAGTAAATAAATGAATAGAAATAGTTGATATTTAAATATTTTTCATTACCGTGTCTGCCAATAATCAATATTTTCCCCGAGTTTGATATTTGAATTATATAACTTAGATATCGTCCATTGCTTGTTCCAAAAATTCGCCCCAGTGCAAGTTTTCCTTCCAAACCAAAAAAATTCTCTATATGTCAAATAATCTGTGATTTAAAAATTGTTGCCAGGTAGATATTTTCATTATCATTTCTGTTTTATTGCTGTTATGTTTTATTGAGCCTACGATTAACACTTGTACTGGATTTTCAATCGAATATGTGAACTGATACTTTTTTTACCAACGGATAATAAAATTTATACTCGTCTCGCACTGGTTTTACCAATGAAACACGCTAGACACAGAGGAAGAAAAACTTTTGCAACGTTACATCACAGAATAGTAAACAATGACATTTATTGTTATAATGCCATTTCTATGGCCATGCCACAGTCCCACAGTGGAAAAGACCACTGTGGTTGCTCACAATCTCCAGTCTCAAATCACAAAAATTACGTTTGTCCAGTACATGAGACTAATGACAAAGTAGTCGATGCCATTATGTTTCTTCTGGTTTTCAGTTTGTACTGTTTAGAATCAGTGAGTCAGTTGTCGACTGAAAAGGTTACCACGACAAAATATTCAGTATACAGCTGGGTGACTGTTTTCTCACTGTTAGGAACACTCCGAGTAGAGAACCAGAACAAGCATATTGACAATCAAGGAAAAAACTTACTAATTAGTTGGTAGTCTCTGCTAATTAGTAATTAGTATCTTGTCACTGGACCGTATACAGGAATAATATGACTGAAATGCAGATATTTAAAATTTTGTTGAAAGAAGGTGGTAATAACAAAACCTTCGATTACCCAAAACAACAAAAAGACTCGGCAGACATCATTGCCAAAAACCTCACAAATATTATATATGATTCACTAAAACAAAAATCTTCTGCTAGTAATATCAAAAGAAGAAATGTTCTGGTAAGAAATTTGTAGATCAAAGCATTTAAATTATATACTTTTTTGTAGAAATTCCTGAATATTATAAGTGAAGTGAAGGAACAACATTCTAGTGCTGATGATTGGATCCAAACATGTCTTTCTAAAATTCGAAAAACCTTTGAAAATGTAGAAGTATGTAAACTCCTCAATGAATGCAATGATGAATTTCGGTCTTTCAGTTCTAATACCTTTCCTGATAACATGATTAAATATCATGAAATGAAAAATATCAAACGAAAAAAGAAGAAAAAGTACTTGGGTAGGTTAATATCTTTAAAACACATCTCACCCAGATGGATGAGTATTTATTTCTTATTTAAACAGACTTCATAAAAGAAAGGGATCAACTTCGATTAAATTCCAAATATGACATACAGGTTGTGAAGAAAATTTCTCATTATGAAGTAAATGAAAATTTGATCAAGAGCTTTGCCCAACAAACAGACAAAACTTCAAAAATTGTGAATACTTTGTTTCCACAGCAAACTGATAACAGAGAGAAGCAGATAAAGTTGGCATATGCTCTTCTTAATGTGGAGAATAGAGCGGATGGTATTCTAGAAGGCATCCTCTTAAGATTAGCCTCATATACAGTATTGACTAATTATGAACAAACTTTCTTACAAAATCTCTTCGATACAGGTAAGAAGGATGCCTAGATTATTCCAGAGTTGAAGTGAATGTTTTTTAGGGTACTGTCTTGATACCAAAATAGCAGCATTCATGGACCGTTTCTTTTTTGTATTGGAGAAAATTATATTGGAACACGCTACAAATCTCGTTTGTAAAGAAAACGAACTGGATGTGTGCCAGTATTATGTGAATCTGGAAGGTGATTACAAGTTTTTGAGGCTAAGAGAAATATGCAGAAAAAATGATATAGTTGGATTGAAACTGAATACCTTGATATATGAATTATATTGCATGAGTTGCTGCAATGAAAATATTCTAAAGTTGAATGATTTAATTTTATAAATATGTGAAGAAAAGATTATATATTGTTCATTCGTTACGATAATTATGTGAAACTCAGGTTTGAATATGCAGTCAAGTGATGAACTGAAAATATGGCGTAGTATAAGACAAAATTTGTTTTCCCACATCAGACAAGTGGTTTGAAGTTGATTTATATTGATTCACAAACTTTTTTCCTTTTTTATATTGAGTTTATTCCCTAGGCATGTGCTTTCTACCTGTTACAACTTGTAAAAATAAAAACATTCCTCAACAACGTAGATCCTGGGGCTAAAAAATATAACTGTAATGGATATTCAGTTTGAAGAAATATATTTATTAATATTATGTTTTTTAATAAATACCATTGGGTTCTCTTTGATATGATTTGCTATATTAGTTTTCTTAAATTTCTATCAACAGGCTTGTAAAATGAATAAAGACATTATTTTTCGTGAAGAAGTAAATGTTCTTTGATCATTTCGGGACTTTTAATTTTCCACAATACTTTGAAAAAAAGCCAGGTATATTTTATTTATAAACTGACTGATTAGGTTTATATTATGCAGACACTTTCCGGAGTGAATTCTGTCTCTTATTACACCTGAGTAGATTTCCTGTGATCTAAATTTTACAGATTTTGGGAGGTTAAAACATCAAAAAAGATCAATAACATAAAATACCATTTTTTGAGCTTTATGGGAGGAATCTGACACTGTTCTAAAGTATGGCACTGGTATGTCACTTGGCGTGACAGGTTCCAGAAAGTTTATCAGTCATTAATGATTTTCGTAATTGTAACTTTCTTATAGTAGTCAGGCAATAAAAAAGACATTTTATTGAAACAACGAAAAAAATAAAATAATAACTACATTAAAAATTACAATAAAAATGAAATTCAGACATCCCATTATAAAGGTAAAAATAATCGATTTCAAAATAGAAAAGTTTAAAACAATGTAGACATTAAACATTGTTGAAAAAAATTAACTTATGTCCTGTCAAGAATTAACATAGGTTTATTTTCATAAAGAGACGTGAATACAAACGAACGAAGTTTGTACTGGTTCTATTGTATTTGCCATTTTTTGCTTTGATTGATTCGTCATCTGTCAGAGTTCCTACAAAAATGGCGTCTATCTTGAAGTTGTCGCAGTCTCTGGCAAAATTATCGAAAAACGGTAGTGTTATTAAGGTAAATTGTTGTTACTGTTTTCATTTAACTTCTTTCTACATTCTTTCCATTTATAACATTCTTTGAAAGGAAGGAAAAAAATCATTATATTCGTTACGTAACGTAGTTCAGATCTGTAGTACTGAATATTTTACAGCCCTTAAAAAACCTCAGAAATGCTTCGACAGCTCAAGCAGAGCCTAAACAAATTGTTCTCAATGTTCCACCGACCAAAGTTACTACTTTAAAAAATGGTAAGTTTCAAAGTATTATTTGAGGTTATCTATCTGTCATATTCTTTCTGATTATGTCATGATGCAAAAATATTTTTTTTAATTTTAGGCATCAGGGTGGCCACAGAAGATTGGGGTTCACAGACTGCTACAGTTGGAATCTGGATAGATGCAGGAAGTCGCTATGAAAATGCCAAAAATAATGGGGTAGCCCATTTCATGGAGCACATGGCCTTTAAGGTAGAATATTTTGCCAAACTTTTCTATTGGGAATCGCGAGATTTTGTCACTTTTTTCTTATGGCTTACGTAATTAATTTTCTGAAAAATATTATGAATCTGAATGGTTAGGAGACAAAAATATGTTAATTATGGACTCTTCTTTAATTTTCGAGAATCTCATATTTTTGTATACCTCAAAAACTATATTTAATTTTTGACATCTTAGGGCACTGGTAAACGAACACAGAGTCAACTTGAAATCGAAGTAGAAGACCTCGGTGCTCAACTGAATGCTTATACGAGTAGAGAACAAACTGTCTATTACTCCAAATGTATGTCAAAAGACGTACCAAACGCCATTGAAATTCTTGCTGATATTGTGCAGAATGCCAAGTTGGGTTCAGCTGAAATTGAGAGGGAGAGGGGGGTCATTTTGAGAGAAATGCAAGAAGTAGAGTCTAATCTACAAGAAGTAGTTTTTGATCATCTTCATGCCATTGCTTATCAAGGTACCCCCTTGGCAAACACTATATTAGGTAAGTTTGTTACAATTTACTTACTCAATCTGTGTTAATATGTATTTAACTGTCACTCAAAAGGATGCAGAAACTGAATTTAGGGATATTTTTAGGTCCTACTGCAAATATCCAGTCGATTAATGCAACTGATCTAAGAAATTACTTAGACAATCACTACAAAGCTAGCCGAATTGTAGTTGCTGGGGCAGGAGGAGTCAGCCATGAAGAATTAGTAAAACTCTCTGAGAGTTGCTTCAGCCAGTTAAGTAAGTATATATTTGATCTTCTATTTATTCTATTTATCTAACTGGCAGCATTCAATATACAAACATGTTTTTACAAAGGTGTACATATATGCTCACGATTGAGATCAAGAATGATAACACACCTATAAACTAAGATCAAAACCAAGGACTATTAATGAGTGTAATGTGATACACATATATACATGCATCTATGTATTGTTGTTTTTTTAGAAGCGATGTCGAACTTTAATCTGAGCTACTTTCAGAAATATTGACTCAAATTTCATTAGCATTCGACACAATTTTGGATAATGGTGTGTTCCATAATTGCATCTATGGAAAACAATTGCAAACATCTGAGTATTTGAAGTTACTCTGGATGGAACATGTAGACCAATTAAAGAAAAGAGGTGTGGACAGTAAACAGAAGAGTTGAAAATCTCATGTAGAAATCCAATGTCTGCATAAACTCTACGAGTACTCAGTTTTACTTTTTCTGTTATAGTGCGAACTTCTCTGTGTGTTTTCAGTTGAAGGTATCTTCAGTTTATGAGCTAGATATCCTATAAATTTGTTCTGTTATTTGTATTTTGTTTATATGGGTTTCATGTGTTGGCGACTACACACATAAGCAATACTCCATTATCAATCTAACCAAAGAATAACAAAGGGTTCTTATGGAATTAACACTGGTGAATTCTCTTGTGATTCTGTACACAAAGCCCAGCATTTTTGTCGCCTTATTGACAACCTGCTCCTAGTGGAGATGGAAATCAACCTTAGTGTCAAAAAGAACACGGAGGTCCCGAACAATATTTGTCCTTGTGGAAAGTTTGCCATTATGCTATAACCAAATTCATTATGTTCAAGTGATCAATAAAAAGACATAGCATTGCATTAATTTATATTCAGCTCCATTTTTGGAACACCATTTTACAATTGAGATGAGGTCTCTTTGAACATTATCACAGAGTTGTATGTTGATGACACGGCTAAAGATTTTAAGATCACCTACAAACAGCGAAAATTTTGAATGTTCAATATCATTAAACAGGAACGGGTCTAGGTGGCTTTCTTGTGGCACTCCTGACGTGAAGTAAATTTTAAATGAATGAAGAGGTGAAAATATTAACAAAATTGAAGTTATCTGTCACAATCAGAAATTTGTAAATATTTCGAATTCAATCAAGGATTCCATATACTATAATGGTGGTAAATTGTTCAATCATTTACCATTAGAAATTAGATCTGCAAATTTAAGCAACATTAATTTCAAAAAGGCGGTGAAGAACCTACTTGTTGATAGACCCTATTATAGTTTGGAAGAGTATTTTAGCGAATCCTTTCAACTATATATTAGCAATTTATTCTTTGTAGAACTTTTAGAACTTTTTTTTATATTTACATTTACACATTTTTGGAACTTGGACTTTGTCAATAAGATGCAAATCTTCAGACAATAAAGTATATTTGAATTAAATTATGTGATTCTTCGACAGATAACAACTATCCAGGAGAAATTCCTAAACTTACTCCGTGCAGATTTACTGGATCAGAGATTCGAGTACGCGATGATTCACTTCCTCTGGCACACATTGCTCTAGCTGTCGAAGGTGCCGGCTGGACGGATCCTGATACGCTTACTCTGATGGTTGCCTCTACTCTCTTGGGAGCTTGGGACAGGTCGCAAGCTTCTGCCAAACAAAACGCCACTACCCTTGCGAGGGCTAGTGGAGAAGGGGACCTTTGTCATTCATACCAAAGTTTTAATACTTGTTACAAGGTGAGTGTTTATTTAATTATTTAGATGAGAAGACCCCCTGTATAGAATAATTTCACATTGATACATATTTTAACCTAACATAATGAATATACTATCAATAAAGAGGTAATCAGAATGATAATTTTGATGTAGAGATTGTTTTTTCATTTAACTCAGGATGGTAGTTAAGCGGTGATAAGATGTGCCCCCGCTAAAGGGGTAGGTATACTAAGCGTCAACTAAGATGAGTCACTGCAGAAATTTGTAGTTCTTTTTTTTGTTTCATAAACCCTCACTTTTTACCAGTTTACAACATGCTGTTGTTTAGTATTGTAATTAAACACGTTTTCTTTTTTACAGGATACCGGTTTATGGGGTATCTACTTCGTTTCTGACCCATTGAAAATTGAAGACATGGTATTTAACATTCAACAAGAATTCATGAGGTTATGTACTAGTGTAACGGAAGGTGAAGTAGAGCGTGCTAAATCTCTCCTAACAGCTAATACCTTGCTGCAGCTGGATACTTCTACCGCTGTCTGTGAAGATATAGGTAAGAGAAAAAAGTATTTTCATGAAATTCGAGAAACGAAGCTTCCCATGGTTTTTACCACTTGTACTGCCGTTTCGTCCTATACAGACATTTTCATACGTATACAATAAACTAGGTACAATGCAATGAAAGTAAATACTGTTTAAAATATCTGTTTTTCCGTTAATCAGCTGTCGACCCTATACGAACAACTCTCAGAAGGTGAGAAACTTGTGCGAGCTAAGGACTAACGAGGTCTTACCTTTTAGCGTGTGATTCCTAACAATAAATACAATAAAAGTATTATCTCATCCAATTCTTTGTCTTTTCTCAAATATTGTTATACCTCTGGGCCCGAAGAAGCCGCTGTATAGCGAAACACATGTTGCGTTTTTATAAAACTGTTTAGTGAAAATCTCACAATAAAGTGTTCCTCGAACATGTTATTCGAGTACGCGATGGATTTGGCTGATTCCATCACAATAATAGAGAAATGATAGAGAACATAATAAATATTTCATTTGAGAAAAAAATTATATAGACATTTAAAATACCGTTGAATATGAATCTTCTAATGGAATCACTGTCTATGGGGCTCAACACAAATGACAAACTAGGAATAAGTGATTTTTGTTGGTAATGATATTTTTAATGTTGTGTTTTAATTAGTTTCTTCTAACTTATTACCCAAAAGAAGTACGGTTAGTCAAAAAATATCTAAAACTTACTCAGAGAAAAGTTGGAAGTTAGTGAATTTTAAATGAACCAGTTGGTGACAACCCTGTTGTTGCTGACTCATATGCTCTCGGATTTTGATGGGCGGATGATTCCATTGATTCACGGACGGTTTGTAACAATATTTAGAAATGTCTTCACGTTTTATTTTGTTTACAGGTCGTCAACTGTTGTGCTACGGTAGGAGGTTGCCTCCTCATGAATTGACCCACCGCATCAACAGTATCACAGCCAAGAACCTTAAAGACGTTTGCTACAAGTATTTGTACGACAGATGCCCAGCGGTCGCAGCTGTCGGACCTGTAGAGCAACTTCCTGATTACAATAGGGTCAGATCGCAAATGTATTGGCTTCGTGTTTAAAGAATAAGGTAACTTTTGAACTTACAATCTTCAAATAAATTATTCACTTGAACTAGTTCGTTAATTACCGATACAATTCTTTTCACTGTTCACATTCAAATAAAAGTGTGTGTAATAAATCGTTGTATGCGTTAGGACTGTAAATATTTTTTGTTGAGCCCTACTTTTATAAATAAAATGGAAATCAGTTGAGATTTTGATATTTTTCAGAGTTTTTCTTCTATTCCCAATTTTTTTTTCTTCTACGTTCACCTGATCTGTGCAGTTAAAAATTTAGAAAATAGAAGTGTACGTAAAATTTCGAACTGAGAGTCAGTTTCCCTTTTCCTCTTTCCCAAGCAATAGAAAATAAAAGGGTGAAGGTTTTCTTATGGGTTCAGGAAATTTGGATTCAATGAAAATATTTTTCTTGCACCTGAACTGTGGGACTTTTCTTGACAGTGGGATGATGCCAATATATTTTCGTTCAATATATAAAAAAAAAAACATGAAATTTGGAAGGAAGTCTATCAAAAAACAGTTATTAGGTTGATGTGCCCTCAGAATGGTTTGTAGGGTTCCTTGCCTCCAAATCAGCATATATGAGACGTGGAATAACATTCTGAGACAAGTGTACGAATTATATATTTAGCACAAATATACCCCAGATATGTTCAATGTAATACACCTCAAATATGTCAAATTTTTTATGAACTTGAAATAAAATTATATAGTTTGAAATTGAAAGCGTTATATTTTTAGGAGACATTCATTTTTGGGAAAGATTTTGCCTTTCTAAGGGACCGTTCAAACCTCTTCCCCCCCTTTCATGCTTACGTACACATTGTTATATTCATTTTTCAAACATAGACAATGTGTGGGCTGCCATATGTATAAAAAAATAAACAACTACTATCTACCCTCTATGTCATCAAAAATAAGCAAAAACCCTCCCCCCCTATAGTGCTTAAGTAATACTTGTACGCCCCCTAATTCTCCATCTTTATACCAAAAAATAAAGAATATTTCAAAGAAAGGAATGAGTAAATCAATTAAAAAAAAATAACTGAATAGAAAGATGTGTAGATCATGGAAAGTACCTTTCAGAGACAAACTGAAAGAATAGCTACAGAAAGTCAGATGATTTTAATGCCCCTGTGAATTTTTTCAAATGGTATACTAAATGGATTTTGTGAGACAGCAGATGGTTTTGAAAATTGCTGTAAACAATGAGGGAAGTATGAACGAAACAAGTTGAAGTCTATTCATATTAATTGAGATTCCGAAGTATTCAGTTTGTTTCGTCTAACATTGTGCATTCACAAAGTGAACCAGATGCTGTTCATGAGGTTGGAATGTCTTGGAAAGATTTCTGAGTAAGTATCGAAATTTATTAGTTTTTGCTATAAACTTAAACGCACTACAAATAGTGAAAATCTTATTTTGGATTTGGTTCACTTGAAAATTATACTACATTACTTATATGACATCTAGATCAGAGATGTTGCTGATACTTTTTTTAACATCTACTGTTGTGAATGGGAATGAAAAAATAAAGCCTTTCTGAATAGTGTGAACAAATGTTTAGCACTCACATATGAGAATGGTAACTAAAAATCCTAATATTTTTTCTGTACACAGAAAATTACATATGCTCATGAATATTCCCAGCGAACTGAGAATCACATGTTAGAAGACATGGAACTTGCAATTTCTTAACACCCATAAATTTTGAGGTTGCTGTTTCAACAAAGTTAGGGTTGAANATATGTTGCGGATTTTATGTGTGACACGGCTTATATGGAGATATCTATGAAAAAACTCCTACTTCTTTATGAATGGTATCATTCATTAGCTTCTACCGTCTCCAATATTCAACGGACTTTCAATTTCCTTAACAATATTAAACCACAACTGATATACCCAAGATAATGTTGTTATCTACCGAAGCTTTGGCTAAATCTTGGTAGCATTCTAGTACTAGCTCTGAGCTAACCGATATGCCTACATTCTCAGCGAATTGTCTAATAGTGATTCTACGATTTTCCATAACAATTTTCTTCACTTTCTGAACATTTTCATCGGTTGTTGATGTGCTGGGGCGTCAAGGGCGAGCGCCGTCATTCAATTCTTCTCGACCTTCTGTGAAAATTTTTCTGACTCAGAGTACAATCATCGTATGCCACTGGCAACATTTCAAGTGTTTTTGAGCACTCAATTTCATTGTTTACACAAATTTGACGCAAATTATTTGATCCACGTTTTTTGATAGCAAAAAATCGCCGAACACGCAAAATCTAACTTTTAAGACTCTCGCCAACAAACCAAACATGCTAAGCAGGTGAAACTGTGAACATAAGTTCGAGACGAGTGTACCAACATAAAAAATAAAAAAATCTCTAATCGAATGTATGTAGCCCGCGAAATTTGAACTTAAACCTAATTTTTTTGTTTACATGAGACAAATACAACGGTAGAAGGGTCGGGAGAGTTTTGTAGAACGTTATAAGACGCCTACATTATTCAGGATCAGGGCCGTAGCGAAAAGAAAAAACAGGGGGGGAGGGAATCCAAATTTTCCCAACTTCCGAAACAATGAAACATTTTCTTACTTAGCTATCCAAAGATTGGCTGAAAGCTTATGACCGTTAGGATATGCACACGGCGACGGCCCTGTTCAGGATAGCAATAAGTAAGTCATGTTTGATTCGATTAAAGAAATGTGTAGTCCATGAGTACAAGTATGCATATTTTCATATTATGTAGTATCAGCAGAGGCAACGAAGATTTCAGAAAGTATAACTGTGGTATAACAGAGGGTATAACAGAGGTATAACTGTGATTTGAATGGAAACCAGAAAATGTTACTTTTGGTAACACTCATATTTTGATGTTGTCTTCATTATAAGGAATATATTATAGTTGTATTTCGTTTATTTTATGTATAACAATGTTGTATTAATGCTACACACAGATATATGCGTATGGAAATATTCGTATATCCTGTAGTTTTTTATGTATAGGTACGTTACTGATGTTATAAATACATTTTATTTTATTTAAGGTGAAAATAGTATTTAAGTTTCAATTATGAATTTTATTTATTACTGATACTGAAATTGATGTTATCAAAACGTAGCATTAGGAACAGCTCTGTAGACACATACTCGAGTCTCTATATCCAAACCTGCCCCAAACTGCGAAAATTTCAACTGAAAATGGGAGTCGATTTGCATCCTTTGAAACTTTTTTAGAATCTCCTTACGATAATTGATGCCCATTTACTGAATAGGAGTCAATATAAATTGTTTACCAATTCGAATTCGACATCCTCAAAAAATACATAAGAAGTAATTTTGGAGAAGCCCGAAAACTGTTTCGTACTATTAGTTGGTCGTTTTTCGCTTGATTAGAGGTTTCCATATGTTACGTATCTCTACGCTAGCTTGACTAAATACGTTGTTGGACAACATATACGCGGCTTCTTTGAATTTTCTCCTAAACCAGTGTTCCTCTTTGTGGATTATTTCAGCTTGAGCCCACTTGATATTATGTTGATGAGTCCAAACATGCTCTGCTATTCCGGATTTGTTTTTTTCTCCTTGCTGTGTGTGTTTCTTGTGCTCAGCAATGCGAACTTTCAATGGCCTCTTGGCCTCTTAGTTTCACCGATGTATGATTCCCTCACTCGCAGGGTATCCGGTAAATGCAATTCTTGGAATCGCAGTCCGCGTTCTTCAGGGATTTCAAATAAATTTATATTATATTAGACAATTGAAGTCCGAACTGATGAAATACACCACGAAACATTGTCAACCACCTTCAAAAAAATGAAGTATTAGTTTTACTGAGAAAATAACCGATTTAGGAGTTATATAATTACTTTTATTGTAAAAAACGATTTCCAACCTTTTTCTTTAATTGGTTTTAGGGCTCTTCCAAAATTATTTCATTCCATGGGGTGTTTGGGATGCCTGATTCCGCATTTGAGTAATATATTCTATATCATTTACTTTAATCAAATATTGTGTTTTATGTTTTCTGTTATGCAACTAGGACTTACAGTAAACCACTGAAGTCAACACTACATGAAATCGAAATCTGTTTCTCAGTTAATCAGCTGTCGCTACCATACGAACGACAATATCAGAAGTTGAGAAACTTGTGCGAGCTAAGGACTAACAAGGTCTCACCTTTTAACGTGTGATTCCTAACACGGTTGCAGAATCATCCCAGTTTCAACCAGATAAATTCTCCCGAGAAAAATATCTGGTCGAGGCGGGAGTAGAACCCACGGCCTTCCGCGCACTACCACCGCGGCCAATTCCACAACTATGTATAGGTACATGTTATGTATTCCTAACTTTAGTTTCGCCTTAAATTTTGATAGATTTTTTTGGCCATTCACCTTGATTGACTGATTCATCAATTTCTCCTCGTCTCGCCTTCTCACCAGTTTACTCCTTCTTTTTTCGTTCATGTTCTTCCATTTCATCTTCTTTCTTCCTTCTTTTCTTTTGTTTTTCGATGTCTTCTTTTCATTTTTTTTTCGATGTCTTCTTTTCATTCCTTGTTCTAGTTATTTTAGCAACCTCTCTTGGTCTTCTTCCATTTCTTATTTTCCTGATTCTTCCTTTCCATTTTTCATTTTCGCCTTATAACTCCTATACCTATTCATCATATTGTACCATTTTGAGTTTTTTCATATTTTATTAAAAGTACCAAGCAAAAAGTATATGTAGCTAGTGTTATTTGAAGATGGTGAAGCATTCAAAAGATAATATAACCAGTTTTGAGGAAACGTCAAATCACTCCTTCATACCACTGAAATATTAACTTCGGACCGACCCTGTTAGTACGTTTTGTCTATATTTTCGTGTTACACTCAAGAAACTAGCACAGACCTTTTCACTATATAATGCATATTTTTTTATTGAAGGGGCCTCATTGGGGTAAAAATAAACTGATAGAATTCTCAATATCAACAGTACACAACTTAACGTTGAAGCATGCACAAGTTTTTTCATTATAGGTACGGAGCCTTCTACCCCCATGCAGCCACGCCAATGTGTTGCCTTACCAGGTATAAAGTATTGCAGATAAAAACAAATATAAACGAATAATCTCATAAAAACATCAATTGTTGGAAACCAAAACCAGTTATTGGCATTATTCCGTTAGATTTCAACATCTACCTCTCTGTAAATCATTTTTTTAATCAGCTCAAATCTCGGCTGTTGATTTTATTGATTTTTTCGCTCCCATACCTGTAATCCTCCCCTATCCCTTGATCGAATAGAGTCGCGGGTATTCTCTTAGAAAGTCGTCTCAATTGACTGGAAGGCTGTAGAAAATATGCGCCTCCGAATTAAATAAATTATAAATATAAGTATTTGAAAAGAAAATCGGTTACGAGTAGAAAAGGACGACCAATTGTTTATTTTCCTTGAGGACGAATTCTATTGGTTGTGCATTTTTGGCGGGTAGCGAAAGCGACCTCATCGGAACGCTTTGGAACGATCGGCATAGCTGTCTTGTGTGTCTGTTTGGTAAGTCGATTTATTTACTACTTCCTTATTTAATATAAAATCAGAGGAATTTATTGGGATTGTGTCGAATTATTACCAGATATTAGTTTTTTCACTCGAATTTAAGGTGGTGTTGTTTTGCATCTCCGTAATATACTTTTGGCGCAATTAATTAAACAACATTCATATCGAATTTATTTGCCAGCCATGGCCGACATGATTTCATGCTTCTCGAATAAGTTGGTTTGGTTTCGATGTTTGAAAATTAATTTCGCTGAAAGTATTTGTTGGTTCTTGACGATTTTTGTCTCAATATTTAGCTAATTTTTTTATCTTCACTTTGAGATGTTGTTTTCTGCGGTACTTGTGGTATAAACAGCGGAAAATATTAGGGTGTTGGCGAGAATTTTAATAATGTATTATTTTAAGCATTTGAGAATGGCGCGCGCGGCATTTGTTCCTTTCGAATGACGCCGTCTTAGAAATTGATGAATAAATGTTACGAGAAGCTTTATTGTTCCTTACTAAAAGTAAATAACTCTACAATCTGTATTTTAGACTTCGATGGCATTTTTATACAGATTGATACGGTCTGACAGGAACCCATTTTCCATTTTTTATGCTTATCTTTCAACTTTGCTCGACTGGTTCTTGAACAAAATTTGGGAAACATGGATGAATCGAACGCTTACATTTAACAAACTTTATATACAGAAGGTATTGATTTTTCTTAAGTCTAATTTTCGATTGTTCACTGCATATACATCCAGTTTAAATTTTTTTCGTACGGTTGTACCTAATTAAGAGCTGTTTATTCATTTTAAGCAGTAGAATTATCAAGTGAAATGATATGGATGATAAAAAATAACTGAATACGGGATGCGTGGTAAGCAAAATAACAGCAACGCCATATGAAGTAGTTTATGGTGTTGACATTATTGCTTGACGCGCCGTGTGGATGTCCTTTTCTTTTTTCATCAATTAATTTCAATTTCAAGGTCGAACGTAAATCGTTTTCAAGGGAGATGAAGGATTATTTTAGGTGAACATTCACTGAACTGGAAATTTCGGTAGGATCGTTAAATAAATTAATGAATTCCAAATAGAAATATTTATAGTCATTGAACTAATCTGTATACACATAATTGAATATCTTTATCCATGTAATAGATTTCAAATGACCCCTTAGAAAAGTCCAAAGTAGTCAAGTCCGGCGAGCGAGCTGGTCACTCTGTTTGCATCATTTTGACCAATCAACTTATCAAGATATCTGTTGCTTATTTTTGCTTACTTGCTCTGCTCAATGTGGTGGGGCTCTTTCCTGCTGATAATTCAACTTATTTTCGTTTTTCAATTTGCGCATCGACTCAAAGTAGAGCTTTGACCGTTGCAGCGTCGCCTTTGATAATGTCTGCCGCAGTACCAGACGAAACGTCAGGTATAAAAACCTGCAGATCACGGCTAATAAACCCGGAAATATTGCACAGTTTGCCAGACATTGGCCGGGAAAGCCTACACACTATGTTAAGTTATTTTAATATGTGACTTTTATACTCCATATCAATCTTTTGATTTATTTTCATAAAAGAACTATTTCTATTTTATCTAAGTCATTCCACTGTATGTAAGTTACGATATGGTTTGATGTGGAAATTTCTGACTAAAAATTGTAATGATTATGGAATAATTTTATTAGGCGATAATGTTTATATGATTCAACCTTTTTCCAGTATTTCCCATAAAAACTTTAGCACAAAATGTCTGATGACGCTTCTCCCCCTCCGGCGAAACGTGGCCGAAAATCAAATGCCGAAAAAGCAGCAGCCGAAAAGAATGACAAAGCAGTAGAATCTAAGAAAAGGGCGAAAAAGGTAAGAATATTTTACTTCTGATATGAAGAATAGTTTTTAACTGAGTTGTTCGTAATTTTAATATTATATTTGTGAGTTTTCCTTGAATTCATTTGATAGATATTTTCTGTTATCTCTTCAGAATTATTGGGTTTCAGAAAAACCTTTGATTTCATTAAAAATTTTATTAGTAGGAAAACCTTCTGACGAATCAAAATCTACTTTTATGAAATAATCACATAGAATAGAATAGAATTTATCCATCATTAAAATATCATACACATATAACATATACATTACTGGTACAATATTTATCAGACTAGTCACATAAACTGAAGAAAAAGCAGTTTATGCATTCAAATCTAAAAATTCTTCATAACAATCAGTACTTTAGTCATTAACTTCATTAATGGAATTCCAAGTTTAGGTACTTGGATGTGGGATTTTTGAACTTTTCTTTATAATATTTTTTTCTGTTTCTCCAACACATTTTTTACTGATTCATTGCAATGTAATTTCTGTAATAAATAAATTATCAACTGTTCATCTACAATATCAATGCATATATTTTGGACGTTTGTTTGAAGGTGATTGACAATGTTTCGTGATGAATTTCACTAGTTCGGATTTCCATTGTCTATTGTATAAAATGATTTGAAATCCCTGAAACAAGTAAAAAAGAATAATTAAAAAAGAATAGCTGAAAATAACAATTATATTAAGCAACAATAAACCTGAAATGAAATGATAGTGCAATAACCTACTAGTATATAATAATTGAATAAATAAAATTAAAGGAATGAAAAAAAAAAAATAAAAATAAAAAGTGGAGAGATTCCAAGTCACGTTAGTTCACGACGTTTCGATTGTTGGTATCTACAATCGTCTTCGGGTGATGACCACGTTTCGATTGTTGGTATCTACAATCGTCTTCAGGTGATGACTGTTATTTTCAGCTATTCTTTTTTAATTATTCTTTTTTACTTGTTTCAGGGATTTCAAATCATTTTATATAGTAGACAATGGAAGTCCGAACTAGTGAAATATATTTTGGAATTAGTAAATATCAAACCATGTTGACCTTGATTCATGTGATTTTTTATTTAAAATCAATGAGCTCTAGCTCAACTCTGCTCAAATTTTCAATCAATATCAAAAAACTGTTTTTCCAGCGAATTTCAATCTAGAGTCCTTGAAGCAAATACAGGTTTTTGTTATAGAAAACACTATAGCACTAATGACATTCTTGGTAACTACACATACAGTTCTCTAGAATAATGGTTGTCATAAAGTTGAGATAATCTAATACAGGTAAAAATTCTATATAGTTTTAATAGTTTGCATTACGAATCCACTTCAGTATAACTATGGTTTACGTGTTTATTAGAATATATGGTACTATAGTATCATACCGTTATTTAAATGGTTTTCTACATTTCAACTCAAAAAATAGTGGTCATTAAAAAAAGATCTACTTCTCCAAATGTTGAAGAGATTTCATGAATAAAAAATGTAGGTCAATCATCACAGATTGATCTACATAGCAGTAAAGCAGGACTTCACTATGTTTAACGTAGTGGCTACTGAATTTCACCTTTTAGGTTACCAATTAGGTGTAAATGAATGTAAAACACATTTATTTCGTTTTCCATGCTGTTCTAATTCAAAAATAATATTATAATATAGAAATAGGAAGAAAGATCTATCAAAAACAACAACTATCCTACGTGTATTGAATTAGAACACCCTCACTTTGTTGTAAATTTTTGTAAAATGTATTATTTTCTTAGGAAACAAAAGAAGTTGAAGAGGATGGTGCATCTGCAGTGAAAAGAGGCAGGGGCAGGCCAAAGGGCACCACAAAAAAGAAGGCAGTAGCAAAACCCAAACCTAAAGCAGCAGGTAATAATACATTCCGTATTCTCCCAGCTTGGTATTTTCCCATACCCCATTTTTTGTGAGAATAGGGCTATAAAAAGGGTGCCCATTATACCACCTTTTTTGTTGACGCTCACAAGTAATAAATGTTCTCATGAATAATTTGATCCTTGACAATATCCTTGTTCTTAAAGGACGTGGACGTGGCAGACCAAAGAAAAAGGATGAGGAACCCAAAGACTCCGAAGAAGAAGAGGGTGAGGAAAATGAGGAAGGAGAGGAAGAAGATGATTAAACTAGTTTAGTTTAAGGACAAATGGATTCACGTCAACCTTAGAGTCTCGGTTGTTATTTACTTTGTATATTATTTCGAGGTCATGTTCATTTCTAGAATAATCATTCCACATGTTTCGTGCCATCACTTTGAAATCATCCTATGTTTATTTAAGTTTTATAGGGTTGACTGTCCTACAATAAATTAGTTTGTAAGTTATGTAATTAATATCCTAGATATTTATATTGAAATTAGTCTGAATTTGTGTTTTCGTGTCTTGTAAGATCATCTGATCACTGTCTATCCATGAAATCTGGTTCAATAAACTTCTAAATTTTCAGATGATTGTATTTTTCATGCATTTACTTGTCCTGCATTTTTCTTAATTGAAGTAACTCTTTCAAAGCAGTTGTGGGAAAGTGAACTATTTGTATTATAATTGATGATTTCTGTTTATTTTCTGGTTGTTATGTAAATCTGTGAGATACATTCATAAAGTACAAATATTGGTTACACCAAAATTAACACAGACACATTGGACAAATAACAAGAGATGTGTTAAAGTCATTGGAAGGCAAGGTATAATAAAAACAGATTTTCCTTGGTTTTAATTTTGAATGAATTTTTTCACATATAGTCAGTGGGCATACTTGAAGACTGGCTATAAATCAAATTATTCAAGAACAATTCGTTAAGGCCAGTCTCAACTCCCTACACAGTAGGTTAATGGACTGACACCTATCAGAAAACAACTACTCCCCTGGCTAATACCACGAAGGGCGTTGAATTATATTCGACAGGTGTCAGTGCAGGATTCTTCACAGTAGTTATTCCTGCATATGCTGTTGGCGATACAACTGCTGCAATAGATTTTCAATTATTGGAACACACTTGCAGTAGTGTGTTCCAATAATTGAAAATCTATTGGGGCAGTTGTATCGCCAACAGCATATGCAGGAATAACTTCTGTGAAGAATCCTGCACTGACACCTGTCGGATATAATTCATCTCCCTTCGTGGTATTAGCCAGGGGAGTAGTTGTTTTCTGATAGGTGTCAGTCCATTAACCTACTGTGTAGGGAGTTGAGACTGGCCTGAATGAATTGTTCTTAGATAATTTAATTTTGAATGAATGCTTGCTTAAAATGGATTTCAGTTCAACCAGGAGATAATTTAGCAATTTGATGGCTCTATACTCAGCCTCCATTTGAAATCAAGCGAATCTAAAGAGTGATATTCCCTAAATTGGATGAACGCCCATTCATGTCCCTTTGTGTATATGTCCATATTCCTTGCAAAAAGATGGGGGTTATTCTCAACAACTAGAAAAATTATCTATTAATGTGAATTGAGGGAATTGGCAGTCCCAAGTTTGAAGAAAAGTGGTCTGCACCATTCCAGATAACCTGGTCCTGTCATAGAAGCGCATTGTAAGGAATACAATGCACTTTTATGCCACAAAAGCTTTTATGGCATATTAGGATTTCCCCAAAAGGTCAATCCGTAGCTTAGAATTGACTATAAATGTCAATTGACTATAATTGTCAACTGAACCTCTCAATTGATGAATTGCATAGCATATTATGTTCAGCTTTCCCAAAGAATTTGAAACGTGCCTTTCAACAGCAGATTTTGACCCAAGTTCAAGTAGAACATTGAGATCTGGTTGAAGTGTTACTAAATTGAACTCAAATTGCTTCATCAACATTCAGGCAAAGGTTGTTACAAGGACACCAGTCTAACATCTCATTTGCCAACTTTGTTGCATGTACTGAGAGAGGATGAACTCTGAGGTATGTGATTGACATATATCACAAAAAAACACCAACAGAGGGCCCAAAATGGATCCTTGGGGAACATCCAAATTGATATTTGTAGTGTCTTTTGTCTTTGACAAGTGCTTGAACTAAAAGTAACGTCAAAAGTTCTTAAAGGTTCATAAATCACATTCTGATCTTCTAGTGAACATTTTTTAGAAAGTCAGTAGAAACCACAGTAAGGAAACAACATTTTTTTATGGTATATTTTAATAACTATATTTTGTTCATTAAGGAAGGCCCAGTATATGTTTCAATTGCAATGCAATAAATGCTCAATAATAATATAGGAGAAAGAAATTAACTTTCGTCTGATTTCTACTACGCAGTACAAATTAGACAAAAGTTATTTTCTTTATCCTATAGTCAATATGAATTTCTACAAAATAAATATGTCATCATTCAAACAAGCTCAATAATAATAAGTTGGAGAAAGTAAGAGCACTTGATAGAACAATTTTCTTTACTAGGTTTGACTTTGTTTCTACTCTATCAACTGCTCCATCAGGAGTTTTCTCATCACATCACGAAGAAATGTTCATTTTATCTAAAACAGATGTAGATAATATCAATCCAGCTCATATCACTGTTGTTTACTGAGTCTTGTTCTTTCTTGTTCTTGGAGAGGCTCAATGAACTGAATAGGTTTGTTTGAAGGTGATTGACAATGTTTCATGATGAATTTCACTAGTTCGGACTTCCATTGTCTATTATATAAAATGATTTGAAATCCCTGAAACAAATAAAAAGAAGAATTGAAAATGAATGGCTGAAAATAACAATTATATTAACCAAAATAAACCTGAAATGAAATAATAGTGAAATAAAATGCAAGTAAAAATAGAACAATTGAATAAATTAAAATAAAAAAATGAAAAAAGAAAATAAAAATTAAAAGTGGAGAGATTCCAAGTCACGTTAGTTCACGACGTTTCGATTGTTAGTATCTACAATCGTCTTCGAGTGATGACTGGACTGGTTCCTCCGAGAGATGACTATTTATAGGTCGTTCGAGTACTTTCACTTATCCCCGCTTTCCATTTTCCGCTTCACTGGTTCCGTGGGAGATGACCGTTTTGGCGGTAGTTGGCCATTTTTCGCTTGATGATGGGTTTCCATATGTTGCGCATTTCTACGCTGGCTTGGCTGAATACGTTGTTGGACAACATGTATGCGGCTTCCTTGAATTTTCTCCTAAACCAATGT
Source organism: Leptinotarsa decemlineata (assembly GCF_000500325.1). Classification (NCBI taxonomy): domain Eukaryota; kingdom Metazoa; phylum Arthropoda; class Insecta; order Coleoptera; family Chrysomelidae; genus Leptinotarsa; species Leptinotarsa decemlineata. The sequence goes on along the minus strand of NW_019290127.1, from coordinate 20,730 downwards.
TCCTCTCTGTGCAAGATCTCAACTTGGGACCACTCGATGTTGTGTTGATGGGTCCAAACATGGTCTGCTATTCCTGATTTGCTGGTTTCCCCTCGCTGTGTGTGTTTCTTGTGCTCGGCAATGCGAACATTCAATGGCCTCTTAGTTTCACCAATATAAGATTCTCCACACTCACAGGGTATCCGGTAAATGCAATTCTTGGAATCGCAGTCCGCGTTTGGTGGCCTGGTTTTCGTGAGGCTGGTACGGATAGTGTTACCGGGTCTGAAGCAGGTTCTGATGATGTACTTGGAACCAATTTTTTTTATACTCTCCGATAATCCTCTGATGTAGGGAAGTGCAGCACTGGTTGTGATGGCTTCTCTCAGGGATTTCAAATCATTTTATATAATAGACAATGGAAGTCCGAACTACTGAAATTCGAACTGAATAGTATAACAACCGTTCTCTTTGGAAGCTAACCTAAATAATGAAGGATATTTGAATTTGCTGAATAATGTCAAGCATGAACAACGCCATCCAGTTAGATCCTCTATTGCTGAATGGGGTACGTTTTCAACAAGATGGGGCTCCTCCTTATTGCGTAGTACCCGTACGACTATTCCTCGATTATAACTCTCCGCTTCGTTGGATTGGAAGGAAAGGTTCTACAGAAGGGCCATTTAGATTTGACTCGCCTCTCGACGAACCATTTCGGAATCTGCTATACAACATGCAGTAAAAAACTGAAATCTTTGCATGGATGGTAGTAGGTGCTGAGTAGTTTTTCCTATAAGTAAGTGTTCAGCTCATCCAGTCCTGGAGCGTCAACATTTTTCGTACACACAAGGGTTTATTGTGTACAGATAGAGCATGAAGCTTCAAACTACCGTAGGACTGGAGTGTTTGGATTCAGTGGATAGAAGAATTAAATAGAATTCATCCTCTCACTCTTTAGAATTTGTATCCTCTCAAACCAGTGCTGTTGGTGGTAAGACTTGGTGGATACGAGAGCGGGTTGTCTTGGCGATTTCATCTTATCCCCTCCATCTTGTGTATACGTCATTCAAGTTTCCAAACTGGGAACCTCTCAAACCATCTTTAACGTTGAGAAAATTATGCGGTGTACATATCAATGTAAATTTACTTTGCCTATTAACATCTTATTTAGGAATATCATGAACCTATACATCTTTCAGTCTCAAGTTTTGAACTTGTACACAAGAGGTTTCCAATACACGCTCCTTAGACATTGAATTATGGTAGTGAAGTGTCCGATCTGTTTGCAAAGCACTTTTCATCAGTTTACACAACTCTGAATCTAAATCCTTATTTGAATGATGTTGAATTTGAATCAAAACTTAACCTCTTCTCTTACCACATTTCAATTTCAACCATTTACGAGAAATTATCTAATCTTGACATAAAGAAAAGTCCAGGTCCTGACATTATTCCACCTGTTTTACTCAGAAATTACAGCTTCGTTTTGTCTCGCCCCTCTTCTATATTTTCAATAAGTCTATCCAGTCTGGTGTGTTTCCAGATTATTGGAAACAATCTTATGTCACTCCAATATACAAATCGGGTACTAAGTCAGACGTTAACAATTACCGACCGATATCTGTTCTTAGTACAATTCACACACAAGGATAATAGTACAAGGATAATAGTACAAAATTGTAATTTGAAAACAAATTTCTAAAACTAACGGTGAATAAATTTACATTTCAGATATATCAAGAACAATACAGGCCCTAATACCGTGTCTTGGGGTACACCACATGTGATTTCTTGTTCTTCACTTTCACTATCTTGTATTCGTACTTTCTGTTTTCTGTTCTTCAAATAACTTCTGAAAAACGAATGTGCTGTAACCCTTATTCCCAAATCTTCAAGTGTGTCCAGAAGAATGGAATGATCCACGGTATCAAATGCCTTGGCTAGGTCTTGGCTAGGTCCCAAGATATTTGAGAACATCATAACAGAACAACAGTATGGTTTTTGTGTTGGGAAATCGACCGAATTAAACCTAGTTACCTATTCCCACTTCCTGTCGGAATCTTTGGAGAAGGGCTGCCAGATTGATTCTGTGTACACTGACTTCTCTGATGATAATGAGGGTAATGAAAATTTTATTATATCTGAAGAAATGGAAATAAATGTCCTCACGAGGTTGGAAATGATAAAACAGTATCTCTTAGGTAGTTGGCGTTTGAGTTGGATATCAGTCGTTAAAGTGTAAGAAGAATTTAAAAAAAAACACAAGTATCGATCTTTCTAATATCAACTTCAACAACATCTGCATGACGCCGATAGCGTAAGAAGGGTGGAATATTGCAGATGGATTCTATACAATAATGTGCAGCCCAATAACAACAATTGTATTCTCAGATGAGTCAAGATTCACCAATCTTGGTTTCTTCAATAGACAGAATACCCGATATTGGGCACAAGAAAATCAGAATTTGTTTTGGCAGGGAAATTTCCAAGAATGTTTTGGATTCAACGTCTGGCTGAGAATAGTAGGGGTTATGATAATTGGCCCCATAATATTTGATGGTCCTTTGAGTGGTGATAGATACCTAGGTTTTCTCAGAAATGAAATTGAAAGATATTTAGAAGATTTACCGCTTAATCTGGCAAATCGACTGTTTTTTCAGCAGGATGGAGCACCTCCCCATAATAGTAGGATAGTGACGGAGTACCTTCGTGATATATTTGGGGAGCAATGGATTGGAACACATGGTCCTATTAGGTGGCCTGCTAGATCACCCGACTTAACCCCGTTGGACTTTTTCATTTGGGGTCACTTGAAAAATATTGTCTACGCAACTTCCCCAACAACCCGCGAGGACCTGGAAGTACGAGTAAGACAAGCCATTCAGAATATAAC
>NW_019290127.1:0-17418 GCF_000500325.1 Leptinotarsa decemlineata | reverse complement strand
TTCTACATATACATTCAATAATAAACAATTCCGTTCGTTACATGGCCATACATTTCATTCTTGCGTGTTTCCGTGTTCAGTTTCTTCTTCCATGCATGGAAAGTTTGCCCATTTTTAATGAAATTAGTATTTTATCATACCACTTGTACTAATTACTCAATTTTTATAATCGTTCATCACTGTTCATAAATTACTGAACATTTTAACAATTCGGTATGACGATATTTGAAGAATTTATAGTTCCCATCTTTCAAAATTGATATTGTAACACTCTGTTTTTTGTTTTCTTGAATTACAGCTTGTAAAACTTCAACTCAGTCGTGTCTATGAAATAATTACGCTTTTTACATAATCAATCAACGTATTTTGATTTTTTTTTATTCGACTAATTCAGTGTACCGCATATTCCATCTATCACCTGTAGCAAATTTCATATCTCGGTTTCCAATACACTGCATCATTTTCATTCTCCCATAACTACTATATCTAGAAGCGTTAATAATGTTCCTAGTGTATATATATTTTTTCTAACGTTCAAACAATTCAAAAAAGAGATTCTTCGTTTCATTCAGAATTGATCTTACTATATGTATAATTATCATATTTCTAATTGTATACACCTGTAAATGGGATTTTGGGCCTGCTGGATGTATTGAATGAATAAATAAATAAATTGGGGCAAGACAAAAGAAAGGAATACCGTTTTTTTCTGGAGTCTTAAAAAGTTGTTCGATGTGATAATATCCTTCTTCCAGCTCATTCGATGTGATAGACCAGAAAAATATAATGTAGCTGAACAGGACGTCGATAGACAGTGCTATGGAATCACTTGAAAAAGCTAATGTCTTAGCGAAACATGTAATATATTTTTCAAATTAAGTTTGTGGAGATCAAATCGTTGAGGTGTAGTTTTTGAAAAAACAGTGTTATGTGCCTGACTTGGGAAATGATTTTCTTACTTTTGGTGAACGTAAAAGTTCTTTTACCAAGTTCTCCAAAGTAAATTTACGTGATACATATAACATTTTCTTCATTCAAGGTAATACTTATTGGCATCGCCAGAGCCAAAATGAAAAAAGAGTTGAAGTCAGTGGCGTATGAGATGGGGGTATCCTAACAGCATCACAGAAAAAATTTCCACGATTTGTTGATCTGAAATACATTTTTCTAAGTATTTGTCAACAAAATAATTCTTCAAAGTGAAAAATTCAAGAATTGTAGTTTATTTCATTTCACAATAGCTCTGTATAATGAAAAATGCTTTTGGACTCCAGTAGCTGTGGTATACAGAGTGTCCCTGGACTCCCTCTTTTCCTCTCGGGAATGTATAGATGGGGTCAAAATATCACCAGTACTTCATTAAGGTTACTTGGACAATTTTATGAATAAAAGTACTCGTGTGGAAAGTCGATCGGAGCAACGAGTCTTGATAAAAATGTAGTTCTACTCGACGACATCAAACCCGCTCGTCCACCATTATTTGAAATGAATAATTATCAAAGCAGAAATAATAATGATAACGTTAATTCAACAACATTTATTAAGTTATATGAAGTACTGGTGATATTTTGACCCCATCTATACATTCCCGAGAGGAGAAGAGGAAGTCCAGGGACACCCTGTATAAGGAGAAATATGTAATGATTCCTTTCGAGCGATTATCAAAATACATTATTTGAAATTGAAACAAAATGTGTTAATATTATTTTCTTACATCGTATCTAATCATTTTTATTATGCGATCAGTATAAGTTTTTCTTGAAATAATTGAACATAACCAAATTTAGGGTGAATTTTAATTATTTTCAAAAGTATATTTATTTATCCATCAATTTCTACTTTGTCCCCTTCAAAATAGCTCCCCTCAGATATAATACACGTGTGCCAGCATTATCTTCACTTTCTCATCAACATTTTCATCGGTTGTTGATGTACAGGGGCGTCCAGAGCGAGCGCCGTCATTCACATATTCTCGACTTTCTGTGAAAAACTCGTACCACTTGTAAATATTTTTTTCTGACTCAGGGTACAATTATAGTACGCCACTGTCAACAGTTTAAGTATTTCTGAGAACTTAATTCCATTTTTTACACGAAATTTGATCAATTTTTTTTTAATAGTAGCAAATCGAGGAACACGCAAAATACTTTTAATTTTATGCCTCTCACCAACAAACTAGACATGTCAAACAGCTAAAACTATGAACATAAACATACCATCATAAAAAAATGAATGCTAATCGAATGTACTTACGTAGGCCGCGAAATTTTGACATTCACCTTATTTCTGAACAGACTATATTGTGAATGTGTTTGTGGGTACCTATCTGTCGTTAAGAAAACACATTATTCAAAATCAAAACAAAAATCTGTTCAATATTATTTTTTTATAATAGATAACAATCTACTCACTTCTTTTATTTATTTATTTATTTATTCATTTATTTCACCGTAACAGACCTGACGGTGGCGTTGGCAAAAAGCAGACATTTTGAGTGCTCGATATAATCTGGCAAGTTATTAATGAATAACAAAAAAGAACAAGGGCCCCAAATTTGAACCTTGGGGTACCCCTGAAGAACATGGACTTTGCCTGAGGTATTTCCATCATGCTTAACCGCAAAATATCGACCCTGAAGATAGCTCCTAGAAAGATTCATGATATTGCTGGATAGTCCAAATCGATATAACTTTTGCAGCAAAACAACATGGTCCACCCTGTCGAAGGCCTTGCTAAAATCCATGAATATTGTGTCCAGTTGAACCTTATTTTCTAAGGATCTATTTGCTTCGTTGGTATATAATAGCAGATTATATGTGTTCACAGATCTGTTGGACATAAACCCGTGTGTTGCTCAACTAAGGCACCTTCTACATAGCCGTACAATTTAGTATGGATTATCTGTTCAAATAGTTTGGATATCACGTTTGTTTCCTGTTTTATGAACTGGTGTGCAAATTGAAGTTTTCCATTGCGTCGGAAAGTTAGCATTGTTGATTATGATATTAAATATGTGGAGTAGTGGGTGACGTAACCATTCATGGCAACCCTTCATGACGTTTAATTACAGGTTTCCTATCTATGGAGATAAAAAAAAAATTTAACTATTTTATATATTTCAGTCAGTCCGTATTACCTGAAAAATTATAAATTATTCTTGTTTAAATGGACCCTTCAAATCATTCTTTATTAATTTTGTTATTTAAGTTGAAAATTGATAAAAAAAGCCGAAAAGTGGCTAAACTACTACGCTAACTTGCGACAGTAGATAGGACTGACAGAAGTCATAAATAGAAGTGATGTCATAAATGTGATGTCATAAATAAAAGTAATCTGAACCTGCGTTTCAATAACTGTTATTTGAAAATAGCTGTAACAGCATAGCGATAAGGGTTTTGTCCATCACTATAAACTACCCCTACATAGGCCCCCGCCGACCTGCTTCTAGCTACGCCGCTGCGTAGATCCCTTATCATCGACGCCGCTCACCTACATGCCGCACGGCTCTCGTATCCCTCATAACGTCTCTTTCAGTTGTTTCAGCCTACTATCTCAACATACAGCGTCGCAGCGCGTCGATCGTCATGAAAACTACATCTAAAATCGGGTGACAACGCTTAGTTCATTGAGCCGTCCACAGATGAGGCGTCGGCGTGAACGCGAAGGGTCGGCCGGTCTGCAAGATTGGTACTCGCCCAAATTTAAAGCCGTGCAGTATTATATTGATTTTTTCGTTAAACTACTCAAAATTTTCGCTAAAGCCCATCAAGTTCGAAACCCGTGCCGCCAGTAAACCGACGAAATGTGCAAAAAGAACCCCCGGTAACGTTGCGATTAGGTTTTGTGTTAGTTTTTGGAATTTATTCGGTAATTCAGTGCCGGTGTCTAGGATTAGGTAAGAATGTAGATCATACGCTTACCCCAGTCATGAGGAGAGTATCTCTTATAATTCAGAGCGTGGAAACGTCTTTGAAAAGTGACATTCTTTCCGTCTCCCGAATTTTCTATTAATAGAGCCGGGAGTTCGAGTTATACTGTTCGATTTTTATTCACAGGCCTGTCCTAACCTATAAACATCTAGAGAAATTTATGATGTAAGGCGAGGAGCGCTGATCCCGCACCTATAATTTCCAATTCTGCACAACCAATGCAAATATTATCTCGTTGATCAAACATATTCAAACGATAATTTGCTCCTAACTCTATTTTGAAACAAATTCATTTATTTCGGTCGATACATTTTTCACAACTTCTTTATATGTGCCTATTTAAGGCCTAATTGTTATAACGCATGTAACGCTTGCATCCGGTAGCTAGAGATGGCAAACTAGCCGGAATTGGATATGTGGGAATATAGAGAATCATCATCCATTTATTTAGGTGAATTCATCAATGGTAGGGTTGAGTAGGACAAGCCAAACCCGCGCACACTGCTAAGAAATTGAATGAGCGAATTCGCAGAAATTTTATTGTGAAATGGTGAATGGTCGGTAGCCAAGCGGTTCNGAGTACACTGCTTTGAGGTGTCCCATTTGTTGCAAGGAATTTATCGGACATTGTATCATTTTGTTTCACCTGGATATATATATTTGTTAGGAAAGACATTATAAGCTGATTTATGTTTCCTCGAATACCAAACTTAAATAGCTTATCTAATACGTATTTAATATTCAAGGTATCGAAGGCTCTACTCAAATAAAAAAATTAACCCACCACAATATTTTTTTCATCCATTAAAACATGTACTTCTTGTATAAAGCTGAACGTTGCAGAATAAAGTACTATTCCCGAGTAGAGAGGACTGGATCCTCCGGGAGAAGGAAATATTAAGAGCAGATATTTGTTGGTTCACAGATGGATCAAAAACACCTTCCTATTCTGGTACAGGTGGTTTCAGTCGCAGATCAAGGACAGAGATATCAACCCGCCTAGGAGCATATGCGACTGTATTTCAAGCGGAAATTTACGCTATTGAAATGTGTGCGAAGAGATTGGATAAATCCAACCTCACACACAAGTCAATAAAAATATTCTCGGACAGTCAAGCGGTGTTCTACCAAGCAACGTCTAAATTGGTAGTAAATTACCAAAAACGACTCTCATCGATAGGAAGACTTAACAGATTGCATCTGGTCTGGATTCCTGGCCAGACTGGCCTGGAAGGCAATGACTTCTGGCAGAATCTTCCAGGATTGCCTCTCTCCAAGCGTTTATTCACCCTTCGAAGTTTGATACCAAACAGTTGTTGGACTACAGTAGGGATGAACTACGATGTCTAACGGGCCTTCTTACAAGCCACTGTCATTTAAATCATCATATGCAGAGTCTTGGACTGTAGGAAGACAATGTGTTTGGAAAATGATAAAACAGCAGAGCATATCAGCGAAGAAAAATCTATTACATGTGGTGTACCTCAAGGCACGGTGTTGGGGCCAATTCTCTCCATAATATATATGAACAATCTTCTTCACAAAAGAAGACTGTGAAATAATAAGTTTCGCAGATGATACTGTCATTATATACGAAGACGAAACCTGGCAAAAACTGAAGAAAAAATGGAAAATAGCCTTCCTCACATTATAAAATGACTGAATCATAGACTGCTTTCGATAAACCTAAAAAAAACCGATTACCTACCTTTTTGCAGCAACAAAACAGGTCTTCCGCATTACACTGGATGATTACTTCACCATACTCTCAGCATATAAAATCTTGGAATCATAATTGATAGACATTTAAAATGGAACTCACAGGTAGAATATCTGGTAAAAAAACTCCGATGCATTTTGTACAGATTCAAAAAACTTTCAGGAATATTCGATGCAAAACAACTTAAAATTATATATATGAGTTTAGTAGAAACTCATTTGAACTACGGGATTATATAATAGGATGGGGAGGAGTCTCTAAAAGTCACCTCAAACATCTTGAAGTGGCACAAAAACGTTTTTTGAGAGTGATTCTAGACAGAAATAATAGATATTCAAGCGACGCTCTTTGAGTTTCTTTTGAAGTCAGTTTCTTTCTTCCTCACTTCGGAAGTTTGCATTTTTATTGGGAGATGGAGAAATGAAAGGTCAAAACGCTTTTGTCTCATAAAATTTTCATTTATATCAGGGGTTGTAGACCCATAACGGTTGCAGAAATATTAGATTGGCTGAGTCGCATTTGCCACTACTTTATTGGTCTATCTTGTCCTACTCCTAATATGAAAGAGACTATTGTAATGGATATAGACGAAAATGGGAATCCCATGAACTTTATGAGTTCATGTTTAATTATGGTGGAGGATAATGACAAAGTCGCGTAATTATCTAAATGAAAACCAGCTTAATAGTCTTTGCCGGTGTAATATTGTGAATTTTCATTTGGAACTATTAGAATTCAAATCATATTCTCACATGTCATACAAAATGTATCAGAGCTACGATAAAGTAAGTATTTATCTTTATCTACGTACCATGTGGCATTTGCCATGGAAACAATTTTCCATAAAAATCTATGCTAATTTAAAATAATTGCGAAAGTGGTACTCATTTTGAAAGTGAGAACTTCTGAAAAATGTAACCAGTCTAAAATAACAACCACTGAGTGCCATATTTCAATTACTAACGACTGACCCTGACCATTTAAATTTATAATTTTGCCATTAAAATCAAGTCCACGGTTCATATATTTGAGAAATTCAAACATTTTTAGTTGTCACTATCAAAGATACATCATTACTGCAGTTACTAGTTTTTATATAAAATGTATTTTGCCTGTGACTATAAATTCACCGCGATTATACCGATCCCGAGGGGATATCTGGATAAAGGGTAGCCTCTGTTAATTCTGGAAAATGTAGCTTTCAAACAGTTAAAAATCTAGGTAACTAATACACCGAGCGAAGGGGTGTTCACTGACACCGCTCCATTTTCTCAACCTCTCAGCATTTCCATACCCGTTGTGTTCGATTGGAACAACTTAAACAGAAATTTACACAGAGCGAACCGAAAACAATGAATGCTTTGTTAGACACCGGCCTTATAAACCTACACCAGGAATTCGCATGTACATGATGACCTTGTTTTTGATATTATTTAGTAGGATAAGGATTGATACGATACGAATGGAGTAATTTTTCGATTCCACTCGGGTTTTGAACAACTAATTTGAACAAAATCGGTTACTGTGACTCAACTACAATTATATTATATTATACATACAATGTATAATATAATACAATACTACAATATAATAAAATAATACAATGTATTATTATGAAGTATGAAGTATACAGGAAACCAATCAATACGATCCGATGGGTGGCGTGTCTGCGAATCGGAAAGACTACAAGAGGAAATGTGTCATGTGTCATTTGAAGATTGCGTTTCTGGGTAACGGATGTAACGAGGCCGAAATCAACCGAGCCTTAGTGCGCCCGTACACGAGCCACATTTTGCGGAGCCGCCCATAAGAAATACTGTACTACACGTACACGGGCGTTCACAAAAGTCAAAACGGGCATCTGCAGTCAACTTGCTGCTGATCTCCGCCGAGATGTCATCGCGGCATCCGCCGTACACTAACCACAAACTTGCAGTCGTACCCAACCGCGTACACCGTCGTGTTTGTTCTCATATTGGTCTCACAGCATTCAATTTTTGATGTCAGTTGCCTCAACTGCAAGTATGGTTTATATGACCGCAAGTCGACCACAACAATGTGGTTGGGTCAACCACGAAGTGCAGTCAACGTGGCCACAATGTTGTTGGTGCCTCAACTGCAAATATTTGGTCCGTGTACGGCCTGACTTACGACCCATATAGAAACACTCCTGGGTGATACTGGAGCAAACGACCAATGTAAGCTCTTTTTATGCCCTACATAAGCGCCGTGACGGACCGAATTAGAAGGATCCTCGAAAAGCATGACGTTAGGGCCATTTTCAAGCCCACAAGAACGATAGATGGTCTCGAGTCAGCAAAAGTCCCCAGGGATGCATTAAGTACCCCAGGAGCATAACGAATACCATGTAGTTGTGGTTCGTTCTATGTCGGAACCACGAGAAGAAACGTTAAAACGCGCTTGACTGAGCTTAACAGAAGATGTGGCTAAGGCCAAACAGATACATTCGCAGTTGCAGAACACGCTATCTCAGAGGGCGGCCATGCCCTCTGGAAGTGGTATTTTTTGGCCAGAAACACGCCTCAGCCACGGTATTCACCAGATTTGGCACTCTGCGACTTTTTTCTCTTCTCAAGATTGAAGAGACCCATGGAAGGACGGCGTTTTTCGACGATTGAAAAGATAAAAAACGAATCACTGAGAGTGCTCAAGGACATTTCGTGTTACGAATCACACGTTAAAAGGTATGACCTCGTTAGTCCTTAGCTCGCACAAGTTTCGACTTCTGAGGGTTGTCCTTCGTAGGGGTGCGACAGCTGGTTAACGGAAAAACAGATTTCAAACAGAACAGATTAAACATACCGAAAAGTGCATATCAGATCTGTTTCTAGGATTGGAAAAAACGCTGCCACAAGTATATTATATCTGAGGGGGACTACTTTGAAGGGAACAAAATAGAAATTGATGAATAAATAAATATTTTATCAGAAAAATTGAAATTTACCTTTTTTTGGTATCTAGACCTCGTAGACAGCCCGTCATACAGTGTGAAGTATTATATTGATTTTTTCGTTAAACTACTCAAAATTTTCGCTAAAGCCCATCAAGTTCGAAACCCGTGCCGCCAGTAAACCGACGAAATGTGCAAAAAGAACCCCCGGTAACGTTGCGATTAGGTTTTGTGTTAGTTTTTGGAATTTATTCGGTAATTCAGTGCCGGTGTCTAGGATTAGGTAAGAATGTAGATCATACGCTTACCCCAGTCATGAGGAGAGTATCTCTTATAATTCAGAGCGTGGAAACGTCTTTGAAAAGTGACATTCTTTNTGATTTCCTCCTAAATGGGCCACACTATGAACTTAGGGTGGAAGATTTATCATCGGTAAATTGCACAGCGATATCATTCATGAATAAGAGAAATAGAGTGGCATAATATATTTAAAAGCATTTGGTGTTCATCTGAAATGGCTTGTGAAGGTTTGAAATTGTTATTTAGGTATGACTTCTTCATAAAAGTTCTTTGATTTTGATACCTCTTCGGGATTCATTCTTGAACGAAACTCTCATTACTATTTCTATAATTTCAACTTTCACATTATTAGTTGTCAAAAAATCTTTACATCTTTGTATGTGACAGTTTTCCTCAGCATTATATGACAATGAACATAACCAAGAAATGAGCTATGTAGAATGTTTGCCAATGTAGCAATGCCAATGTCATGCTTGGCATTGACATTCACTACTGTTTCTTAAACTATGGACTTTCGAATTGTTCATCCTCAGTAATGTTTCTCGTATTTATACTCTTCCGTACCTTCTTGAGCTCTCACCGGCGTATCGAAGAAAGCGTTCTACGAGATTCTTAACGGTGCGCCCAAGACATTGAACCTGTGCTTCGAATGATTCAGTTTGACCTACTTCCTTAGCCCAGTAACCTCCTCTTCGTCTGTCCGGATTCATTTATGTTGTCTAAGAGCCGAAAGTGGTGCTGTTGGTGATAGTTCAGTGTAGTGGTGGTACCGCAGTTTGTTAGTGAATTTTTGGATTATTTTTTAGTGACACGTTAGTATTTCTTTTTTGAATTCATTGTTACTAATAGGGATGTCGGGGTTGAAAGGGCCAATGTTGGAGTTGTATTGAAGGAAAGTCGATTTCTCTTTCGTTGAGTGAATCTCCTCTATGTATCGCACATATTGGTTAGCAATTTGGCACCCAAATTCAGTTTCCTTATCATTTAATATTTTATATTCATCTGAAGGCGTTTTAAGTTGAAGAAAGTCTTTAGTTTTTGGTTCTCAGCAGATTCTAAATTAATTTTTAGAGATCATGAATTTGAAGAAAAGAGAAATGAAACTTTCTATTTTTTTTACCATTTTCATTTGTAACTAACGTTACTGCAGTTTCGTTCTATACGGGCATTTTCGAACTTATATAATAAACTAACAATGATTCATTACATTAGCCATTATATACCACCCCTGTAGGTACTAATAGAGGTACTTGACTTGATTGAGTACCTGAATTTACAGATTACAATGTTTATGCTTGTGAATTTCCTAATTAGGTTTGCAACCCTTCCTTGCATAGTGCAAAATTTCCGTATCGTTTAGATTCAAAAACTTGTGGTTGCATGCCAAGGACCTGAAAGACTTTTCATGTTCAGCATACCGTTTTTGAAAATTTTGACCACATTGTCCCACATAAACACTATCTTTGTAGTTACAATTGTAACTAATAGTTTAATACACTATTACACTCCGGACACTTAAGCTTATAAACTCCAGATTTCTCCAACTTGTCCACCTTATTTTTGGCCTTGAAAATGAAATGTGATGGCTTGCTTCCACATTTTTTTTTCTGAAGAAACTCGCAATTATCTCGGTCCTTTTCAAAATATGTTAGCGTTACTCATTAGTTGATTTCTGGTTGTTTGACCTGAGGGTATATTAATCTCTAAGTGAATTTCCAGCTTTGTTTCCTGACTAACTTCTGGATAGTATCTGCGTTGAAACCATTATCATGACCTATCTGTGTAATTATATCAATTTCCCTAGCCAGATTGTTAGCAGACAAAGGCAGTAAGATTCTATTTATTTCCGGCGAGCATGGCTTGTAGTACCGGGAACTTCGTGAGAATTTCCTGCAGCTGCCCTAGGGCCGTTGGGAGACCCTCGGGAGAGTTACAGGAATTTTCTCTAGTTGATACGGCTCTCGCGTATGAGATTCCGCTTCTGACTCTGTTTTGGTCAACTGTCCTCGGGTTTGGGGGCTGTCTTTCGTCTGTAGGCCCATCTGAGGCCTTTTTCTTATTTTCGGGGCGTTCTGGGCACCCACGAAAACTAGCTGGATGTTCTCCCTTGCAGTTGAAGCACCGCATCAGGGAGTTTTTGGGTCTTTTGCACTCATTTGTCAAGTGCCGTCCGGCGCACTTTACACAGGCCGGAACTGCTTTACAGTTCCGCTGTGTGTGCCCGAACTTTTGGCACCTGTAGCATTGTCCTGCTCTATTACGTGGCCTTTGTGTTTCTGCGGTAACGCGGACTTTTTGGATCTCTTTAATTTCGTATATGTTAGCCTGGTTTCTAGGGACCAGGACTAATACGAAGGGGATAGGCTTTTTGTTTGCTTTACTCATACGAGCGATGGAGATGATTTCAAATCCTTTCCCTTGCAGTTCTTTCTTAATATCGTCTATTTCCAGGGGCTTCTGGGACTCCCCGGAAAACGACTCTCAACGGTTTCTCGGCTTGTACCGAGTATGTGTGGTAAGGTATCTTTTCTTTGTCAAGGGATTTTGTTACCTTCCTGTAATCCTCTATGGATTTAAGGTGAACCTTAATCCCGTCGTTTGTGTTTACCGCCCGAGATATGTTGATATTCTCCGCGGCGGTGATCGTATTGAAATTTTTCCATTTATCCTTTGCTCGTATGGTTATTGGAGGAGGTTTTTCATTTTTTGTTTTTGTTTCCCCCTGGTTTGTTGCCGGGGCTTCTTCGACCTTTTGTTCCACATCCAAATCCATCTGTTCGGGTGTGTTTTCAATATTTCTTAGGGAATTATCCTTTTGGGCTACTTGTTTTGACTTCGGATTAGACACTTCAGGCTTATCCGGTACCTGTGACGTGCCGTCCGTGATGTCATCGGATTTTCCAGGATTTGTTCGATCACTCTTTTTCTTCTTCGGCTGCTGAGTTTGTACCTTTTCAGTAGCCGGGATTTTTGTTTTTTCAACGCGGGGCTCAGGTGTGGCCGCTCTTTTTTGTGGCATGTTTTCACCTTGGATTTCTTCTTCTTTCGAAGGGAGGTCGTCGAAATCTGGATCGTATCTTTCCTCTTCGTAGCTTGGCAGAGCTTCGAAGAGTTGGTAATATTTGGGTTTGCGATTTAGTATGTTTTGTTCCATTATCTTTTCAAAATATTTGTACGACTTTGTCAGCTCTATACTGGAAAAGTCATACCGATCTAGTATTGCCGCCATCAACGCAAGAACTGCGTCTCTGGAATAATTCCTACAGAAGTGGTGAATTCTATTCAATAGTTCTTCCATCGCTTATCGACCTAAAATACTTTTTAGGCGATAGCGTATCTGAATGCTGGAAATTGTCACTGCTCTATAACTTTGGTGATTACTCATCAACGTCTCACTTTCAACTATAAGCTTAAGTGTCCGGAGTGTAATAGTGTATTAAACTATTAGTTACAATTGTAACTACAAAGATAGTGTTTATGTGGGACAATGTGGCCAAAATTTTCAAAAACGGTATGCTGAACATGAAAAGTCCTTCAGGTCCTTGGCACGAAACCACAAGTTCCCGAATCTAAACGATACAGAAATGCTGCACTATGCAAGGAAGGGTTACAAACTCAATTATTTAGAATCCTTGGAAATTCACAAGCATAAACATTGCGACATTAAATCGATTTAGTTTACTCGCCGGTTTTTTAATTGACAAATTCGCGTTGTGAACTGTAAAATCAAGTACTCAATCAAGCCAAGTACCTCTATTAGTACCTACAGGGGTGGTATATAATGGCTAATGTAATGAATCATTGTTAGTTTATTGTCCGTATAGGACGAAACTGCAATAACGTTAGTTACAAACGAAAGTGGTAAAAAACAGAAAGTTTCATTTCTCTTTCCTTACTTATGATTTCCTACCTAGAACACACGTTCAGTCATATTTAGTTGATTGTTCTGTTTCTTTCCCTGTTCACCAGTGTAGTTCTATCACGAATTTATTTTGTACGGCTAGTTTCTTTTTTTTTCTTTCTTTTTTTTTGTAAGTTAGTGTGGGGTGCAGTTCCACTGTCAGGAAAAAAATTGATTTGATTGTATTCTGTTTTAAACAACTTTTCATTATGGAAGTTAACAGATTGCTAGGAGATGAAATAGCGTATGAACTACACATTCGTGGATGTCCTATAGGAGCTACGATAAGGCAAAATAGAGAAACATCACGGAATCTTTTGAGATAAGAACGAACCGGTAAAACTTTTCCGCTCTAACTATTTGTGAAGGCAAACTTAGTGACTTACAGGAGGCTATTGAAAATTTTGACTATAAAAATAAATAAAACCATTTTAGAAAAATTTATACTCAAATGCGAATTCACTGTGAAAATAATCAGGAACCATATCGAGATACACTTTTGTTCCAATGTGAAAAACTCATTTCAGATGTTGACGTACGTTCGGAACGAACAATACTGGAAGAACCTGAGACCTGCGGCACTTCCTCAAATTTCAATTCTGGATAAACCTATTCCTCTCATTCCGGAAATTATTAATTTAGATGTCATTAGATTCGTTCAACTAAAATCTTCACACGCGGTTTAGATATATAGTGAACATTGAGGACCCAAGAATGAGTGAAGAGATTGAAAATCTTAAGAGGTTTCTAGCCGGATCTCAAGCGGCTCAAGCGAGAGAACGGTTAGCAATGAGTATAGACATAAAGGTCGGTCAACGACTCTACAAGGAAAAGGAACGACTCGAATTTAGATAAAATTATCACCCTGTTATCCGTGATTTACCTAATATTTCAGTTAGATTTCGATTCAAATGGAAATGAAATCGAATTTGGAAATCCATATCAGACTGAATATGCTAATTCCTCTGTTAATTATGGAGACTACAGGAGACAAACTCCACAGATGCCGATTTTTAATCTCATTCACCATTGAATAAAAATTACCAATTATTTTCCATAATTATACCATTAAGTCGTAAGTAAGAGCAATGACTTCTCCCCTTACGAAAACGCCATCCACTATTTGATACCGAAGAGATCTATGCGTTATCTTCCGTGTGTTAGTGCTTCTCATCCGCAATCATCTTTTTTCAGCTAGTAAGCTCGATTGAAACACAGTCTTCTGGAGTTTTCTGATCCTGCAACGTTGACTCTCCGCAGAGAGTCACGTCTCTCAGCTCTCAGCATTAATTGTAAGATTCAACAATACATAATTTTGTTCTCTAATAGCTTCATACAGTGCTCTCTCACCAGGTCTGTTGCTAACAGCAACATTAACCTCCAACTGCAAATTCAGAGCTGACAAATGTATTGAATCCATTTTTTATTACGAGTACTGTAAAATAAGTTAGTTGGGCTGATTATAGACTTGTGTAAGGTGGTTGACAATGTTTCGTGGTGTATTTCATCAGTTCGGACTTCCATTGTCTAATAGGTACTTGTACTTCCCTACATCAGAGGATTATCGGAAAGGGTAAGACGGATTGGGTCCAAGTACAACATCAGGAGTTGCTTCAGATCTAGGAACACTATCCGTAGCAGCCTCACGAAAACGAGGCCACCAAACGCGGACTGCGATTGCAAGAATTGCATTTACCGGATACCCTGCGAGTGCGGAGAATCATACATCGGTGAAACTAAGAGGTCATTGAAAGTTCGCATTGCTGAGCACAAAAAACACACACAGCGAGGAGAAACCAGCAAATCCAGAATAGCAGAGCATGTTTGGATAACTTTGAAGGGCCGTAACCTTTTAAATAAGGGGGAGCGCCGCTTTTTTCTTTCGGATTCGTAATCTACGCATCCAAATACGTAAGTACAGTCAAAAATTTTTTCAAAATCGCCGGGTGTCCACATAACGAAAATTTACCAAATTTTTTCGGGGTTGTCAAATCAATTTATATTATATTAGACAATGGAAGTTCGAACTGATGAAATACACCACGAAACATTGTCAACCACCTTCAAACAAACTAATCGGCTTCGTTAAGAAGCTGGGGTTATTTGGTCGAGTCTGAATAGGCGAGAGCCACAATAAACCCTTGCGGGTTGCTGTGGAGGGTCGAATAGACCCACTCACTTTTGACCTAACCTAACCTAACTTTAAATCCCAAAGTAAAATTCATCATGTGATGAATTTGATCGTCAAAGATAGAAATCATTTACAATTTTTTTTGCTTCTAACACAGATATTCAGTCCAGTATAAAAATGTATGCTTTTTGTGCTAACAAATCATTTCTGACATTATTCAACTCATAATATTGATAGTTTTCTGTCAACCACAGATATGTGCTGAAAACCTTGAACGCAGCCTATATGAAAAGTCTTTCTGACATTAAGCTAATGACATATTCTTCAATTGCAGGTAGAAAACCATAATGATCTAAAACAGCTTCCATTCGCGTCATCCTTACACTGAAGCACAATTTCCTAGCAGAAGATAAACATTTATGAAAGAAGACGCAGATGTCGATACGCTTTTCAACGCTGATAACCCTCTAGAAGTCCAGTAATTGCGCCAAAAAATCAATATAGCATCGTACATGGTGAACGGAATACGAAGAATGTCGGCTTTAAAAAATAACGAGATGACCAATTTGAGTAGTGTTAGTGACTTTTACAGTGGAAAGACGGTTTTCATCACTGGAGGCACGGGTTTCATGGGAAAAGTGTTACTGGAAAAGTTACTCAGAGCCTGTCCAGGAGTATCTAAGATATACCTGCTTATCAGACCGAAACGTGGACAAGAAGCACAAGAAAGACTGCAGCAACTGCTGTGCTCACCGGTAAGTTGTACCTTAAACACATTTTAAGTTGAAATTGATTTCACGATTTCAAGGTAGGAATGCCAAACGATATTAGTAATTGTTTATTATATTTTTGAACATCTTTCTGCAATTGTGTTGATCATTTGTTTCGCTGTGCTTTGCAGACTGAATCTGAAATAAAAACTCCAATTGTGGAAACTGGTCTACTTTAAGGTAATGCCCTTGTTGGTTCTCTAGAGAGGTATGTAGGTAGGTAGGTCTAAAGTGAGTGGGTCTATTCGACCCTCTACCGCAACCCGCAAGTGTTTATTGTGGCTCACACCTATACACACTCGGCCAAATAAACCCAGCTTCTTAACGAAGCCGATTAGTCAGATGGTGAGAGTACGGATCTGCTGAACTCAAAGAACCTGATTCGGTCCCCAGCGGAGCAGGCACAAAGTATATGCTCTGCTGTTTCATTATTTTCCAGACAGAGGCAACACACACTGTCTTCCGACAGTCCAAGTCTCTGCATATGATGATTTAAATGGCAGTGACCTGAAAGAAGGCCTGTTAGACATCGTAGTTCATCCCTACTGTAGTCCAACAACTGTTTGGAGTCAAGCTTCGAAGGGTGAATAAACGCTTTGGAGTGAGCCAATCCTGGAAGATTCTGCCAGAAGTCCATAAATCTTCTTGCCATCCAGGTGTTCAGTGTTTGTTTGGCAAAGCCCAAAGCGATGCCAATGCCAATGACAGGTTCTGGTCCAATGAAGCCGCTTGCAACACCCTCCCATGCAAGAGAGTCAGCAGCTTTATTGCCTTTCAGGCCAGTATGGCCAGGAATCCATACCAGAGTCAATATGTTAAGTCTTCCTATCGAGGAGAGTGGTTTTTTGGCACTTTGCTACCAATTTAGACGTTGCTCGGTAGGAGCCAAGAGCTTCCAACGCTGCTTGACTATCCGAGAATATTTTTATTGACTTGTGAGTGAGGTTGGATTTATCCAATCTCTCCGCACACAAATCAGTAGCGTAAATTTCCGCTTGAAATACAGTCGCATACGTTCCTAGGCAGGTAGATAACTCTATCCTGGGTCTGCGACTGAAAACACCTGCACCAGAACCGGAAAATGTTTTTTATCCATCTGTGAACCGACAACTATCTGCTCTTAATATTTCCTTCTCCCGGAGGATCCAGTCCTCTCTACTCGAGAATAGTACTTTATAAGGCAATTTGTAGTTGAAAGTTGGAGGCATAAAGTCAGAGGTCATTTCCAGAATGCTGTGACTTCCAATGTCAACCAACAGTTAATGTTTATATTGTTATATTACTTTAAATTAGCCTCATATACAAATGTTTATCCACACACAAGCAGTACTGCTTCCGTGGTATTACTTTATTCACAATTTGTACCCTATATTGCTGTGAATAAACTATTATTATTATTATTATATACTTTGTGCCTACCCCGCTGGGGACCGAATCAGGTTCTTCGAGTTCGGCAGAGCCGTACTCTCACCATCTGACGTGAAAGACCACTCACCATATAAACTACTCGGCTTCTTTAAGAAGCCACAGCGATAGAGGGTCGAGTAGACCCTCTCATTTTAGACCTAACCTAACCTAACCCGCCGTTGACAGTTATGGCCTGGCCAACGTCGTTCTCAAAGAAATATGAACCAATGACAACGCCAGTCCAAAATTCACACCAAACAGTGACTTTTTCGAAATGCAAGTTGGCAGAGTTTCTTTTGAAGTCAGTTTCTTTCTTCCTCACTTCGGAAGTTTGCATTTTTATTGGGAG
>NW_019290126.1:174297-205721 GCF_000500325.1 Leptinotarsa decemlineata | reverse complement strand
TAAATATCGGTAGGATTTCTGCCCAACTGATTTGAACATTAATGGTATCGATCAGTTCTATATTATTTTATAAGTTTCATCATTGGTATATCCTTCAAAAACTTTAACGTTGGTACCTTAGTTATTACCTGAATATCCAATATAATATTATATTTTAATCAACACACGAAGAAAGTTTTACAAAAAAAAACAGAACACTGCATTTCTGATATGACTCCCATGTATATTGTTTGAACAATGTAAACAAGTATTTCACCACTTCAAAAAGTTTATGATTTCTAATGATCAAAATCGAACCTGTTTCTGAGGACTTTTGAACCTTGTCGGTTGACGTGACTAACCAAATTATAACTAGAATCGCTACTTTTGCACAGGCAGCGTTCTCAGAGAAAATCAGGACTTTTCCTGATGTATAAATCTAAAATAATTCAAGATTTATGAAAAAGGTGATATTATATCAGTATAAACTTGAAAAGTAAATTTTAAAAAAAGAGGAATTATCTAAATGGTTTCTCTTAAAAAGGAACCATTCAGAAACCGCAACATTGTGTAAAGAGAGTCTGCTGAAACTCAACGGGTCAACTGATAATAATCAAATCATCTTAATAATCCGGTTTTACGCTTCTTTTCCTGGAAACAGTTGTTGACCAGTCTTCCTGATGAATATTTAGATATGGTACCTACCGAATGAAATTCTTTATTGGTGCTCCGACAATTACATTTTTGCGATAACGTTCATACAGGTCGCATAAGATTTCAACGAACTTCTGAACTTACAAAATTCTACGGCACATGATGTTTGGCGTTAGCATTCCAAAGGCTAGGTTTGGGTATTTATTTGTAGTTGGGGTATAAATCGTACAACGCGGTCCAAATATTCATTTCAATGAAAATTCTGGATTATGAAAAATTCCGTTAGCATAAAAGTTTGGTGCTCGGGATACGATAAAGTTGACGAAGACAATATCGAAATATCACATTTCATTAGTTCGAACTTCCATTGTCTAATATGATATAGATTGATTTGAAACCCCTGAAAGAATCTGTAAAAATCTTAAAAGATTCGCTGAAAAAAACAATTATATTAAGCAAAAAAACTGAAATTACACTGAAATAAAATATAAGCAACAACCAACAAAAAATATGGAGTGGTTTGAAACTCTGGAAATTGAAGAAGCCCACAAAAAGCCCGAGTCTGGTTGAGATACGTGGAAGACACCTTCATAATATGGAACCATTTGAATGAAGAACTAGACACCTTCCTGAAGCACATCAACAACGTAAGTCCTTCCATCACTTTCACAATGGAGAAGGAAGTCTACTGCGAATTGCCATTCTTAGACGTATCTTTTTTGCTTAATATAATTGTCATTTTTTCGCTAATCTTTTTAATTTTTTACATATTCTTTCAGGGATTTCAAATCAATTTATATCATATACGACAATGGTCGTTCTCTATGGCATGTTGAGCGGCACTAGATTCGTCCAGTCTATGGAATCGAACGTGCAAATCATGTTCCTTGTAGCGAGCTAATGTAATCCGTTTGGTTTGACCAACATATTTCTTATCACAATCCACGCAGCTTATTTCGTAAATCCCAGACTTTTTTTTCCAACGTCTTGTCTTTCGGACTGCCCAACACTTGTTGAACTGTACGTGTCGTTTTGAAAGCCACTCCTATATTTAATGTTTTGAATGTTCGGACCAACTCATTGGTGTATTTGGGTTCATATGGAAGCACTATAAATTTTGAATCTTTCTCTTTTCGTAACGCCTCGATGTTTCGAAAAGAGAAAGAAAGAAAGTGTTTTCAATAGATTGATTTGAACATAAAAGGATAAAAATATTTTCAAAATTAATAGGAAAATCAAAGGGAGAATTTTGAAAAATTAAAAACTCATTTCAAATGGAGTACATAATCCTTATGCTGCTAATATCCCAACTATAGAAGATACAATACAGTGCATTCCATTTAAAACCCTGAATAACTTTTGGTACAATGATTTGCAGGAAAAATAAAAAAACACGTCAACAATAGTTTACAGGGGGACACATTTTGACATGTTCACATTTGATGTTACTTCCCTTATCACACCTCCAGAGCATGTTACCTATTTTTTTTAAATGGATCACCCTATATTGTTTCGCATTTTCAGATGCTCCACGATGAACATATTTCAACATATGGTTGAAGCTATAATGGTTCGGGAGCTACAAATTATTTGAGTTGAAAACGAGCCACCCTGAATAACTTCTGAAACAATGATTTGCAGGAAAAATAAAAAACAGGTCATTGTTCAAAAACGTTTTCACCAACTTCCATACAATGATACAAACGAGCTTCCATTGCCGTCCTCACATGTTTGAGAATCTCGGGAGTTATTTCTCTGCAATGCCTCATGATATTCTCTCTCTTGTTGATTCTATCTCATACGCTTTAGACTTCAAATGACCCCATAGAAAGAAATCTACAGAAGTGAGATCCGGAGACCTTGGTGGCCATTCTGTAGGACCTCTTCTGCCAATCCAGCGACCAGGAAAATGAGGAGATGCACCATCCTGCTGAAAAACTATTTCGTTATCGAATAAATTTATATCCTCCTCAATTGGCCTATTGATGCAAGGTATTATTTGATTCTCCAACATATCCAAATATTTATCACTAGTCAAATTGGCATCGATAAAAAAAGGTCCTATGATGTGGTCATCTGAAATTCCTGCCCAAACGTTCAGTTTTTGAGGTCGTTAGGTATGAACTTGACGGTATAAATGAGGACTCGTATCACTCCAATATCGACAATTTTGCCGATTCACCTCTACATTGAAACTAAACGTACATTCATCCGAAAAACAAATGTTATACAAGACATTCTGATGCAAGTTGATCCGTCCAGTGAGACTTTCACAGAACTCGGTAGGTCTATCAAAATCATCTTCGTTCAATTTATAAACTAATCTAATCTTATACGGATGAAATTTGTACTTATGAAAGATCCTGAAAACATTTATACGACTGATTCCTGATTCTCGAGATAACTTAGTAAGAGATTGAGAATTTTCCATTAGTCCAATGTGCCCTAAAACTGCAGTACAAATAGCTTCATCGTTGACAACTCCTGAACGGTTATGCTTTTTATTGTTAACAGATTCAGTTTCCATAAATTTGCTCAATAATTCTGAAACGTATTTGTGTCATACATTTGTTCCTGGATGATTATCTTTGAACATCCGGGCAGCATCTCTAGCACTATTTCCATTCTGGTAGTAGGTATAAACTCCCTATTTCCGTTCTCGAAGCGTATACACCATTACTTCTCAAGAATTCACCAAAGCAGAAACACAAATTGTAACTTCACCTGGTAGGTAATCGTTATTGTAGAATGAGACAAATATAAAATGAAGAGAATATATAATTCAAACTTAACTAGGCAAAATAAGACTTTTTGAAGTATACTTCACCAAAACATCTATAAAACCTAGGTAACAGATTGTACAGAAGTTCATTCAGGGTGGCTCCTTTTCAACTCAAATAATTTTTAGCTTCCAAACTATGAGCTTCAGACCATAATGTATTCTACTTTGTTGAAATCTGTTCATCATGGAACATCTGATAATGCAGAACAATCGATTCATTTGAAAAAAAATTGGTGAAATGCTCTGTTGGGGGTGCGATAATGTACTCCCTCATCCTTCTTTTTTTTGTATCAAGATGGAGTAGTAGAAAGCCAAAAACTTTCTTTCCAAAAATTAATCACTCCTAAAAAATATAACCCCTTCAATACTAATTAAGACTGTTCAACTAAAATAATTTTACAAACTTTCCACAAACAGTGACATTCATAGAGTATTTCATACAAAATTAGAGCAGTTTCATATCTGAAAATGGAGATCATTTTGCTAACCAATTTCTGGCTTCCCCGGTGTTCCCCAAGGATCCAATTTTGGCCTCCTTTTGTTCCCCATATTGATGAATGATTCATCTTTCGAACTGCAATTCCCTCTTTCTACAGTTGGTAGACTAGAATTATCAGATTTCTGAAGCAAAGTGTTTTTTCCCGAAACGCATACAAATCTAAGTCTAAAACCTCTGCACTATAATTGGCAATAACACGAGCTGCAGTTCAAAAGGGAACGGCGCGCGTTGTGAATGGCTGAAAATAACTGAACATAATAAATATAAGAATTCAATATGCCGGAAGGTGAAAAGGCGTAATCGGATTCTGTGTGGTCTATACTCTCGTTTTAACTCGAACGAGAGCCCTACACGTTTACTCCACGAGTCCGCGATGCTTCTGCAGAACCAGATTGCAACGGGTGGGACCGGCCGATCGCATTTGAAGTTAATTTCGGTTTTTACGATGACGGATTCTTCGTTCCATCTTTGTGGGTTCCGTGTAACCGACAATCGAACTGATTAGCAGCAGATTCGAAAGTGTTAACAAGAGGTTTCGGGGAGAAAACATAACTCTATTATTAGAAGAACAAAATATTTATGATTAGAACATATTGTATTGTCGCTATTACTTCTTTTATTGAAGAAACAACCCTTTGACTTGCAGGTACCTATAAAAAAAAGTTCAAGTAGAAGATATAGTGCCCCCTACCTTCCAGCAGTTCCCCTGGTACAGTACACACACAACGGCGGTACTCATCGCTACATTCTGTTGGTCACCGTAACATGACTTCAAATTCAATTTTATGACTCTTCAGCCAATCATAAAACTCGGTTACTAAAAATTATCCAATACGAACCGCCAATTCTTCAGTCCATGTGAACTAATTCGTTGCGGCATAATTCCTTTGTATTGTTTTTTTTATCCTTTGACTTCGCCGACACCTTTGAGATTACTATATCGGTTACTTCGACTATAACAATTGGTATTTGGTATACGCAGTTCTCCGGATGAAAGAGTTCTTAAACAGTGGAGTTCGAAGTGTACTAAGTTGAATCTCAAAACAATGAGCAGTCACAGTCCGTCGCGTATTTCTGATATGTACCGCTCTTGGTGGAATCATATGTGAAAAGTCACTTGAACACTTTCCGTGAAAGTATCTATCGACGAGAGACAAATCTGCAACCTTTCTTCGATGTTCCAGACTATCAAGGTTGCACGTGGTGTTCGCGTCTCCAGTCAGGCGGACGGCTCTTTTCTGGATGGAACCCAGCAACTTCAGGGTATGTTTGGGGGCAGAGCTCCATACATGAGAGCAATACTCCAAAGAAGCTCTGATCCGAGCTTTATAAAGCATCAAAAGTTGCTGAGGTGTGTACAGTTTTCTTGTTCGGAACAGTGTTCCAAGCTTTCGAAAAGCAGCTATTGCAATTCTAGCGATATGATTGTGCCCAGACATATTGGTGTCCATTGTAAACCTCCAACAAACCTATCGAAGCAGAATGCGGAATTGTTTGACCTGACATTATTATATCGGAGACATTTATCTTCTTGGAGAAAACCGATGCCTGGGTTTTTGTGGCATTAAATTGAAACTGGTTACTTTCTTGCTGCTGGTGAAGACGTGCCTCCGTAGCCGATGTCCTGGAATTCAAATGGAATGACGAGACAAGTGTTCTGTCGTCAGCAAAGCAATATATTGCATTCTTGGTTTTTCCCAATAAGTAGTTAGTATACAATAGAAAGAGGGTTGGAGACAATATGGATCCCTGATAGTGAAAATATTCGAGAGATATTCATAGACGGCCACTTTCAGGGAATGTTCCTTCAGGAAGCTGAAGAACCATACACAAAAAAGATCCGACAAGTCATATCATCGAAGTTTGGTCAGCAAACCCTTATGCCACACACGGTCAAAGGCCTTAGAAATATCAAGCGCAACAGCTTTTGATTCTCCATTTTTCTCGATTGCGTTATTCCAAATATGGGTGGCATACGATAGAAGGTCGTCTGTTGATCTTCGTTTCCGAAAGCTCAAGATGTTGCAGCCTTCCAAATATTTGAGGATATGATGGTTTACGGCTTTATCCATAATTGCCAGGGCCAGACGCCCAGTTAATACTGACCTGTTTCAAAATTCGCCTGACTAGACGCTGTCGAAAAGTGATTTCCGGGATTGTGGATTCTAGTGTGGGTATAATAATCCGGTGCCATTCCCAGAAAATCGACTGTGGGGTGGGACGCAAATTGTTCGGCTAGTTGATTTGCTTTTTCTATGGCTGTTGCTGCAATTGAACCATCCACTTGTGTTAGTGGTGGAATTGTGGATTTAAAGTTCTGATTAACAGCTTTAGCTACCAACCAGAAGGATCTAGACCTATTGGGATTGGCAAGCAGTTCATCCCTAATTGTTTGATTGTGAAGTTCTTTGCTTTCATTTATCCTAAGTTTTCAGCTGTTGCGAGCGCTAACAAACCTAGTTCTGTTTTTGGCACTGAGATTTTTGCGTCACTGCCGGTAGGCAGTCGGAACTTCATCTCAACCCGGAACTTCATTACAAATATATCAAAAGTCCCCTATTCAACCCGATTTATTACTTGTGTGAAATTTTTTTCAGGTTATTCCTTCTTTACAACGTCATCATTGCCTTCGTTGCTTCTACCGAACCATCCCAGGCCTTCATGTCCTTGATACTTTGGTAATAGAGACAACTGAGAAGACTTCGAAATCGAAGCACGGAATCACGGCATAAACAAATTATCTTTGATGTGCGAATTATAATAGACATTGAATAACATAGTCACGTTATTGCAATAACTCATAACTATATACTAATAGGCTGTATTTATTACACATTACAACATAAGTGGCGTTATCAGTGTTTGGAATATTTTTTTCCACCTGGTTTCATATTCAGAACGGTGGGGAGTTTTGTGTCTATGACATGAGAGAATATCGCCTTCCAAATTTTTCATAGTTTTTGGGAAAGGAGGGGTATAACTTGTAACCCCTCATCAGGGGCTGATTAGTATACTCTACGTGAGAAAATGTTACATAAATAAAATGATCTCAGATTTTACTTACCAACAATCACGGTTTCATTTCCTTATTTAAATGAAATCGAATGTAATAATCCTTTCATAAATCTTTATCTTTCGAAGAATCAACGAAACGTAAAACTTTTGTCTCTCAGAAAATCATATTCTGAAAGCAGTTCTAACTAAAGTCAGAACAATCTGATATGAATGAAACACCTAGTGCTTAATACACCATAGAATATGGAGTCCGCCAAGGAACGGTATTGGGGCCTCTCCTATTCAATATCTACTTGAATGATTTGTTCAGGGTCAATTCACAAGGTACCACTATTAGTTTCGCTGATGATACNTCTACTTGAATGATTTGTTCAGGGTCAATTCACAAGGTACCACTATTAGTTTCGCTGATGATACAGCCGTACTATATCGCGTTGATACTTGGAAAGAATTGAAAGATTAGGTTGGGAGAGATTTCATAAAATTGTCAGTTGGTTTGCTGACAATCAATAGAAAAAAAACACTTTCACTTTTTTCAGCAACATCTTGCTAAATTATACTTCGTTGAAAGTACATAATGACAATGACACAATGACTATAAATATGAAAGAACATATAAAAAATATTGGCATAGTAATAGATAAAAATGTAAGATGGAATAAGCACGCAGAATATGTTGCGAATAAAATTATGTTTCTACTAAACAAATTTAAGATTTTCAAAAAGATTTTTGATATAGCACAGCTACGAACGTTATATTTCAGTCTGGTACAGTCAACTATGAAATAATTGTGTGGGGAGGTATTACTGATAATCATCTCAGGGTTATCAATGTCACTGAAAAATTTCTCATTAAAATTATTTTCAATAGAGATTATACCTATCCGTCTGAAACACTTTTCACAGAATCTACATTTTTTACATATACAAGTCTATACTTTCTAAGTCTTGTTATGTATCATAGCAGACATGAGACAACATTATTGACTGTGGATTATTTGCACAATACCAGATGTAAACAAACAACCTCAAGGATTCCTAAAGTAAGTACATCTCGAAGTCAAAGATTTCTCACATACTTGTGCCCTATTGCCTATGAAAAAAGTATGAGAAAACAAAAAGAGTATGAAATGTTGAAGTATAATGATGCTAACTTGTACATTAAAAATATTATTGTTATCAGAACTGGTAACGAATTATCAATATTGCTTACAAAAATATAAATAACAATAAGAAGAAGATTGGAAATCAAGCTACTCCACAAAGTTTCGATTATTAGTATTGTTGTAAATCATGCCCGAAAGAAAATAACGCCGGCTACCACTGGTAACCATAAACCAAAAGTGACGTAGCTAAGAGCGTGCGAATGTACGAGGATTCCCTGCCACTCGAGAAGCAGCGAGAATAATGCTACCGACTTCGATAGAACTTCGGCAAAATTTCTACAACATTCGATTACGATATTTTAAAGGCTAGCCACGAGTGTGGTACGCGAAGTGATTTAGTAAGGAGATAGACATTCAAATAATGGTTGAAGTTTTAGTTGAAGTGTTTGTATTTGAAGTGAAATAAAGTTAAGTTTGATTATTCAGTGTAGTCAATTATTGATCAACACACGGGAAAAACGTAACAGTATCCTCAATCTTCTTCGGGTGAAGACTGTCTTATCTCTGATATTTGAAGACCATCCATAGGTTACCTCTCATCGTGTAGTTTTTCGATTTTCCGTGTCCCCTTTTTACCTACGATTTCCCCAAGCAACTTTGATAATCTGAAATATCGAAGAAAGATTGGTGATTTGTTTTTCTTTTATAGAGACTTTCACAGAAAATGTTCGACCGATTTAGCATGCTTGATTCTACCGTGAGCAATATACGAGTATATCAAAAGTATACACTGCAAACTATTATTTTCAATACCTCGACACGTGTTTTGATCACCAAGTGATCATCTTCAAGAGGTAGATTGAACTGTTCAATAACGATTTTGTGTTGTGGATGAACTCTAATAATGTTCATTTCTATACCCAAGGTTCCAAACATTGCATCACAACGGCAACCTACTTCACTATTTAAGAAGTCTTCAGTTTGGAGAGCGGTTATCTTGTAGAATGAACTACCTGAGATGGTTTTCTCGACTTGAATCTAACTCAAAAAGCTAATTTTGCACATGCACCGCTCTCAGAGCATTTTTAGGATTTTTGTGCAGTGCTTGTGCATCTTCATGAGCGGGAAAATATAGTTTTCAAACAACTCAGAATTTCAAAGTATGGGATCTCCAAGTTATGCATGTTGGGGAATCCCAAACTTCTCCTGGTTCTTTCCCTTTTCTTATCACCTCACCCTTTCTTTTCTCATTTTCATTTTTTTAAAAATTTTTTTCATTTTTTTTACTATTATTTTTTTCTATCTTCACGGCCCAAAATTTCCCGACTTTTTCCCCAAGTCGAAAAAGCAGGAGGCTTCCCCCATCCCCCCATGGTGACGGCCCTGCATATATCCTTTTGAATTTTCTGGTCCTTTTCCGGGGTTTCCCATTCTCCTCATATTTACGAAGTATTTAAATTGGGTTTCTATATAAAATTATCCCTTCTTCAGAAAATACCCCCTCCTTGTAATGGCAGGGATCTACTGTCAAAAAACCTTCTTAATTACATTCATTTCAGTACCTTTCGAGCGAGCAGAAACAAAAAGAGATTAACGGAAAGCACGACCATCAATGCCTTCAATGTACAATCCACTTCCTCATTTCTGCTACGATCCGAAATTCCGATTTAATGAAAACGAAAAATCCAAGTGGCTTGATGATAGTAATTTGTGTTTCCAGTGCCGCGGAACAATCTGCAGCGTACAAATTCCATCAGCGGTCGTGCCAAACGCAAATCGAACGGTCCTTGCTGGACGCTGTTAAACAATAACAGAAATCGTCTGTTTCCCGTAATGCATGACACCATCCAAATGTACATTCAAGATTTGGGTTTCTTCCTTTGTCCAATTAAAGAGATTTCAAAAGAGGGTTGATTTCAGGGCTTGGTTAAGAGCAATTATAACGTAAGTATACTGAAAGTCCCCGCTTTCTTGGGGTGAGCATAAGGTGGGAGGATTGGCACGACGCACGATGGACTACTAGCCAAAATGTACACAGTAACCACGTGGAGAAGTTCTATCTCAGGACACTCAACCACGGGGGCATGAGGGAAGGTGGGATGAGTAGAAGATTCCATTTTTGGGTATTTCGGATAAAATTCGGAAACAGAAATTTAATGTGAATTTTTTTTAAACAGATTCGTCTTACTTTCAGAGACTTTTCGAGATATGTGTAATTGAAAATCGATCTTTCTGAGAAAATCAGTTTCACCTCAGTTTTTATCAAACATTTGTCTCTTTTACCACCCACAATTATTCTTCAGAAAAATTGTCAATAACAATGTTGTAGACCATCAAATTTACTTCAGTTCTTACACATTTTTGCTATTATTCCCAACTGGATCAAGCTAATCTAAACTGAACCATTTTTATAATGAAAACATTTATTCAAAAAAGCTTTTTGGCTCTCTAGAGATTTGTCGAGCACACACAGAAGTGTATTTCAGATACAAACCGATAGGAAGAACCTTTTTGAAGCAACTACTGTTACAATTACATTGAATAACACGAAAAGAAAAGTCTTTATGAAACAATTACTTCGCTGTCGTTTTACCTCAATCTTATTTTCTAAAAGTGGGGACTTTCAGTATGTTCACCTGGCAGCTACTCCTAATGAACCTCTGAAATGAAAATCCCAAGAATCATTGAGTTATATCCCAGAATATTCAACAAATTATAGAACAGCGACGTGTCTTTCTACCAGTAGAATAAGTATGATAGAATTAGTCTAAAGTATCAACTCCTCCTTTCGTAGAATTATAAAATTGAATAATTTCTGGTATCTTGGTCGTTGATAACAGTGTCTGGTTTTCACTGTAACAACACATAGCAGAATTTGTTTTCCTCTTATTGAGTTTCAAAAACGACTCAAGAATTTCTTTTTTATTTTTTCGCATAGTACCAACAACGGTAATTTTTTTGTCCTGAAGTTGTTTTGCAGTGTCAACAGAAGTAAACCAGTTATCCAAGGTCAAATTTCTATTTTTTCCTTGAGAATAATTGGTTACTTTATTACAGTAATACTGAGCGCCAGGACCATCGGTTGATGTGGTACCTTTTCCTATATAAATTTCAGCATCAAGGGCAAAAGCGGTTTTGACATCACAATTTTGATTCCATACTTATCGGGCTTTGAAGGGATGTACATTTTGAAAGAGCATCGGCCTCTAAATCAACCAATTGTTCATTATTTGTTATATATTCCGACAGAACATATAGCTTCTTCATTTTGTTTATTAACCTCACAAATACCTCTCGAAAAGCTGCAAGCTTGTCAGTTTCTTTACTCTAAGCTCTGGTCTCTTTATCGTCAAAGCGGAGGCAGTTTACCAAAAATCTGAAACGTGCCTCGGGCATGGTGTCACGAGATATATGAATTCCTGTGTCTTTATCAAATAGTTCCATCGTAAATACTCCGGACATTTTCATAACACCGGCATAATAAAACAAAAAGTACAAAAAGTGCTTGAAGTTCAACACTGTTTGTATCCTTAGTCCAAGAGGGTCTCTCACCTACTGGCGTATCATCATCTCCGTCACCATCTATCTCATGGTTTCTATTTCCATATTTCAATCGTTGAACTTGCACTTCGTTGTTATTATATTGTGTGATATTATCTAGATTTTCTTTTGTGAAACATAATTTTCAAGCTTCACTTTCCGATTTTATATGTTTTGCCTCGTGTTTGTTTCCAGGTAAATGCAAGACAAGATTTCTTTTTGGTGTACGATTAGCCAAAATCTGCCCCCGTCTTCAGAAATGGACAAAAAAAATCAAAGATATTTGCAGTTATTCCTTTTGATTATCTATTTCTCAACTCCTTCGACAAATGTCCAAAGAGTTTTGAAATGATCTGCAGTATATACAGGCCAAACTGGTAGAAATTTTGACGTAAGGCTGGGCGAACACGTCTGTTTGGACAAAAAATCTAGAATGTACGAACATCTTCAAGAGTCAAAACACAAACTAAGTAAAGATAACCTCAAAATCCTACACATATGTAATACACAAAAAAATGAATTCGTTGGAAGCCATGGAAATTAAGAAATCAATTAAAAACCAGAAATATAAAACCCTAAACGAGCAACTCGAGTTATGAAGGTCTCCAAACTTCACATTTCAGTTTTATACTTGATAATGGGGTCAAACCCGAAACCAGTCGTATAAATAAAATTAGTGGTAATTAGACAAAAGTGTTTTTATTCATTTCATTGAAGTATTCAAAACGTATTCGTCTGTGATTCAAATACATTAATTCTAGCGTTAAAAGGATGTCGTCACATCAACTATGATTTTAAACGTATTCATGATGATTCAAAAGTAGCGTGAGGTTTTTACTGTTACAATTACATTGAATAACACGAAAAGAAAAGTCTTTATGAAACAATTACTTCGCTGTCGTTTTACCTCAATCTTATTTTCTAAAAGTGAGGACTTTCAGTATGTTCACCTGGCAGCTACTCCTAATGAACCTCTGAGAAGAAAATCCCAAGAATCATTGAGTTATATCCCAGAATATCCAACAAATTATAGAACAGACATAATGGTCAGCGACGTGTCTTTCTACCAGTAGAATAAGTGTGATACAATTGGTCTAAAGTATCGACTCCTCCTTTCGTAGAATTATAAAATTGAATAATTTCTGGTAACTTGGTCGTCCATAACAGTGTCTGGTGTCCACTGTAGCAACACATAGCAGAATTCCTTTTCCTCTTGTTGAGTTTCAAAAACGAGTCAAGAATCCCTTTTTTAATTTTCTGCATTGTACCAATAACGGTAATTTTTTTCTCCAGAAGTTGTTTTGCAGTCTCAACAAAAGTAAACCAGTTATCCAAGGACAAATTTCTATTTGTACCTTGAAAAGAATTGGTTAGTTTATTACAGTAATAATGAGCGACAGGAACATCGGTTGGTGTGGAGTCTTTTCCTATATAAATTTCAGCATCAAGGGCAAAAGCGGTTTTGACATCACAATTTTGATTCCATACTTATCGGGCTTTGAAGGGATGTACATTTTGAAAGAGCATCGGCCTCTAAATCAACCAATTGTTCATTATTTGTTATATATTCCGACAGAACATATAGCTCCTTAATTTTGTTGATTAACCTTACAAATACCTCTCGAAAAGCTGCAAGCTTGTCAGTTTCTTTACTTTGAGCTCTGGTCTCTTTATCGTCAAAGCGGAGGCAGTTTACCAAAAATCTGGGCATGGTGTCACGAAATATAGGTATTCCTGTGTCTTTATCAAATAGTTCCATCGTAAATACTCCGAAAATTTTTATAACACCGGCATAATAAAACAAAAAGTACAAAAAGTGCTTGAAGTTCAATACTGTTTGTATCTTTAGTCCAAGAGGGTCTCTTACCTACTGGCGTATAATCATCTCCGTCACCATCTATCGCATGGTTTCTATTTCCATATTTCAATCGTTGAACTTGCACTTCGTTGGTAGTATATCGTGTGATACTATCTAGATTTTCTTTTGTGAAACATAATTTCCAAGCTTCAGTTTCCGATTTTATATGTTTTGCCTCGTGTTTGTTTCCAGGTAAATGCAAGATAATATTTCTTTTTGGTTAACGCTTATTTTATGCACTCTACACATATTCATTGACTGGACTATCTCGTAATGTAGCCGACCCACATTAGAAGTTTGAGCGACCCTGGTACTTGGTGCAGCCAATGACCCAACTCACAATAGCTACCAAACCAACATCATTACTTCTTCTCGCCTCTCTCACTCAATCTCACTCTTTCGCACCCTCTCTCTTTCTCTTGGCCAGAGGCGCACGGCCACTTTGATCTCCTTGAGGCAGTGTTTCGTCACTGTATTGTTGGACAACCAAATATTTTTTGACAGATTAAATAACAGGTGATGTTTCCAATCTATCTGTCGTTTTATCCAAGTTAATCAGTGTTTGCCATAAGTCAACCCCCCTTTATTAAACGCAAAACATAAAGGTAGTGTAAATGCCATTGTTTTTTAACTTTGTTTCACTGTGTTTCCATGGTGATAGAGATAACATAAATTCGATCAAAACACCGCAAGCTACTAAAATATGTTCGAAATGAGAAGTGGTGGCCGTGTAAATACTTTTGTACACTTTCAAATAGATTCAAATTTTGTAACAACCCCACTTAAGGGGGTATATAAGAGCTGTGTTGCCTATGAAGAAGCAAGAGTACCTATATTAAGTATAGTCGAAGTAACTGGTATTGTGCATACTTAAAGTGTCGAAAAGAAATAAAGTCGCTGCCAAGTAGTCCACGTGGACTGAAAAATTGGCGGTTCGTATTGGATGCTTTTTACTAACCGAGTATTAAGATTGGCTGAAGAGTCATAAAATTAAATTTTGAAGTCATGTTACGGCGACGAGTAGAATGCGATCCGTCGTGTTGTTAATGTTCAGTTCAGGAACTGATCGCGATTTGAGTGTTGAAATTCGATATTGGTGCAGTTATGATTACTCAATTTTTTTTCTGTTCGAAATGTGGTATCCTTGGACAAGTACTAATAGTAATAACGAGTGTGATAACAACGCAGACTTTTTCCTGTATAGTGATTCCAATAGCGATGGTGAACAATGCGAAAAGGAGATACCAGTGGATTAGATTCGGATGCATTCGAATATCGAAACACTGAGAGAATGTTTCAACATATATGAGAATCTACATCTCAAGTTTGGTTTCGAAGGAAACAAACTATTACAAGCAACATCAGATTTGACCGAAATTCCTGTCTCAACTGTACGTAAAACAGTCAAAAACAAACCTCATGAATGCAAGACGCGATGTGATACGGCATTACCAAAAGCTTTCGATGTTAATCTAATAAAATCATTGAAAAAAATACAATATACGACTGTTACGAAAGCAATGAGATTCCTACAACTGAAATCATAAGGAAGAAATTGAATACTTCCGGCCATAACATGAGCTGCTGTGACAAAACTCTTCAGAATTGTATAAAGAAACTAGGATTTATATTTAAAATAATAAACAAACTTCAAGCAGTTATGGAAAGTAGAATAATAGTGGAATTGCGTAACAAATACTATGATAAAATAACTATATATAGACAAGAACAACGGCAAATTTTATATTGGGACGAAACTTGGTACGACACTAACGACACAGTTGCGAAAGGGTGGACTGATGGTTCGAGAATGTGTACGCCAAACAAGCCTGCAAACAAAGNATTTTTTCTTGATTTTGCTGGCAGCAAATTATTCATCGCAATATTTGCTTGCTCGGTAATATCTGGTGAGGTAGCACAAATTTCTTGATCGTTATCACTCATTTTGAATTTTTATGAGATATGGAATGACAGCTCATAATCAAAACGAATCGTTGTTGATTCACGGATATAACTAGATTCATTACCAACCCATATTCACTGAAGATATGATTCTTATTTCGATTTTACAGATTATTTGGAGGGAATATTCACTGATTTTGGGTTTTTGACAATTGAATGTATTCATATTCATCAGATCATATCATATTTATCTCATTATTTTTTTGAAATTTCTTACGGAAGTTGCCGCCATTAAATTAGAATACACGTGTATTCTAAATGAGCCATTATCTACCTGCTGTCATACGAATAATGATTAGTTCAAAATGGAGGGAGTAGAAAAAGGAATAAAATCATGAAAGAAAATTCACTCCACCCGTTGTTACTAAATATAAGAAAAATATTTAGCAATCCTTATAGGGCAAAAATAGCTTAAAGTCGGTACTTGTGGTTGTTCATTGCATAATTTTGATGTTTTTATTACTATTTTTCCTGATAAAATTGTTCCTTCTACTTTTGGACCTCTCGAAAATTTCTTAAACGTGGAGTCCTCGAATCTCAAGTTGACTTCTCTCAAAGTACTCATGAACCGAAGTCTCTATCCATCTAGCCCATCGCGACCGAAGTTCTTTCACTGGACGTCCGAACCCAAATATCCCTAGAATCCCTTTTTCTCCCCATAAAATAATTCTTACACACCCATTTTGCTATTCTGATCAACATTGCAGGGATTATGAAATATTTCACCGTCTGAAAATTTAACGAATTACAGTTCAAAGTAGATTCATGAAAACGGACAAAACTTTCAAAACAAGCTAATAGTATCAAAGGCTTTTGATAAATAAAAAAAACGAGATTACTATTGTTACTATTTCCGGAGGCAGTAGAAAATATTACCTTCTGAAACTCTCAGGGTTGTTTCTTTTCGCTTCATCCATTATACATATATACAACCGTTGTTGGCAGATTCTTATGTAAATTTCGCGACATATTCTGGCTCTTCAGACTGGACTTTTTAAAACCCATTATTTCTGAATTCCCACATCATGATACGCCAATGGAAAGTGTTCTTGAGGCACGCAACCGATTCTTCGGACGAAAGCACATACCGCCTGCTTGCGCCAAAATATATGGATGCTTGCTAAGGTAATAACGACAAACGATGAATGAATGGAGGTTGTTATCAGAACCCGAAAACGTCTTTTGTCATTATTGACGAAAATCATTCATAATTTCGGTTTTCTGAATAGGCGATTTTTAGGCGCATCTCTATATCCAAAAATTAGTAGATAGGGTTTCGAAAAGCTCTGTGGATATTTTCATGGTGCACTTTTTCCAAACAACAGAACTGCAACACTCTTTTCGACGCGCGTTTCACCAAACTAGTTGGCTTCTTCAAGAGGCGAAGTAAAGTAATTCCTCACTCTTAAACTGGTCTGTATTTGTATCTAACAAGGCACACTACCACTTTCCGACACACATCAGTGATTTTGGGTGAAAATTCGAGGGAAATTTTCACGTGAAAGTTCCCGCTTATTTTTACAGAGTAATTCATTGATGGGTAAATTAATGGGCTGTTTGAAATGAAAATTTGCACAATCTTCATAGCTCATTTTATATATCTCGTAAAAGGGGAACGTCAACAACTAACATTTTGTTTACTAAAATTACGCCAGGAACAATACTGATTTTGAAAGAAAGTGCTTTAGTTCTGATGTCATTTTACGTCAAAGGTTTCAGTTCTATTTATCGAGGGCATGAGCAGCACAGTATGTACATAATACTAGACATTAAACCATTGTCTAATAAATCTATAGACAATTACTATACTGTGGCATGAGCATTATTGGGAAGTTCATCATGCAGATACATCTATCGGACAGATGAGAACTACGTCAGATGGTGAAACAAAAACAAAGTCCTGTCAGCTGTTTTCATTCAAATTGTTGTGGTTTCTTGTGCTTCCTGTGAGTGAAAGTATTTTTTAACCTGTTCGTTAGTTTTACATGTCTATAATAATCACACCAAAAACATTTCTGTCACAAATTCACAATTGTACAACTTGAAATTGAAAATCACCAAAAAATAAACATAACCTATGTTTAAGTGTCTTTAGCCTTTAGTTACGAAAACGTATACCGCCAGATGGCAGTGCGATTTCGCCCGATGAAATTACAAACTCCTCCCTAATTCTAACTTGACCAGGCCGGGGTATTCCAGGGCCGAACTTTATTCGCCGACGTGTTCGTTCTTCCAAATTACATTTTAGATTAAAACATGTTCGTTTTCGTGTTGATCTCAAAGTTTGCACGAAAATTGCAGATTATTTGAAAATTATGAATCTTTTATCAAAATTGATAAATTCAAGATGCGGACGAGATTTGTGATTAGGGCCCGATTTGACTTGCTATAAGGAAGTTTTCGGGGTCAGAGATTATGAATCTTTTGTCAANAAGCAAAACTTTATTAGTTGACTTTGATAAAATTTGATATTTCCCATTTCGAAAGGCATAATGCAAGGAAATCAAATTCGTATAAATAACACATTCTTATTAAATTAATAACAAAATAAAGGAAACATTAAAAAGAAAAATGAGAAAGTCGTTTAACTGAGAAAATGATAGGCTTCAATACCGAAATGGAATAACACCAAAATATTCGTTAGTTTTGATGGTGGAATTGAAGAAAAATGCCCAAAAATGAGAGAGAGAATACTTTTTATTCATCTAATATTCGAAAAATATTTTTTTTATTATTTTTCCTTTATACACTCATACAATCTTTCCTCAATCAGAATGAGAAAAATCGTTTCTGACTCCTTTTTTTCAGGGATGAAGACCCTTAACATTCAGTTTCAGTTATTCCGATCAGCTGTTTGAGCAGCGTCATCATCAGTAGAAATTCTTCCCATTATATAATAATGTAATGTGGCAAGTAATACATAAAAAAGGATTCTTATTGAGTCCTGATGATGAAGTGTCACGAAGAATTAACTACCTGAATTCATAAGCCTTGTATGTCTTAATTGATTTATTTTCAAGAAATATCAGCAGCCCCATCTATTTGGAAACGCATGCATTTAAACTTATGACCTACAGGAATCGATATACTGATGTAGATTGACTTGGCAATTCACTTCACGCTGCTCTGTATTTACAGTTGCATAACACAGCAACCAAAACTGTATCTTTTCTACATCTTCATTCATTCTG
The DNA here is from genome assembly GCF_000500325.1 of Leptinotarsa decemlineata. Taxonomy (NCBI): domain Eukaryota; kingdom Metazoa; phylum Arthropoda; class Insecta; order Coleoptera; family Chrysomelidae; genus Leptinotarsa; species Leptinotarsa decemlineata. The sequence continues at coordinate 187,135 of NW_019290126.1, read as the reverse complement.
AGACATGAGCGTACCTATATGAAAGTACATAGGGTTTCGACTATGGAGTAAAAAAAACAAAAAATATATAATTGATATGTATTCAATAGTTTGGTCTGACGCTAGCCGGTGGTTGTTTTTACTCATTACATCCACCAATATATCAACTTTAATTAGAATCTACGTGTGTGATTTTCGATTTCTAATGCGTATCGTGACCCGATTTTTAGCTCGCTCGAGTTTCGAATTCTGAGTGCTGTAAGGAAAAACACATTTTAATACACAACAGAGACGGATGCTCAACACAGAAAAAAAAGCGAAATAATTTAGGTCATATAGAGAATGACCTATGGAAAAGTACTTACTTCAGTTTTGCCGAAAATAGCAGTTAATCGAATTGTTTTAGCGTCAACTGAAACATTCAATTCAATTTTTAACAGTGACAAAATGAACTGAAATATATAAACACCCCTCCATAGAAGAGCATTTAGAGAAATGCTACTATAGTTTCCAAGAATTTTTAGACGATAATTTCTGAAAAATAAAATATGAACTAGATCTGTATACGTTTTTATATATTTTAATTGTGTATGTGTTTATATGTATGTATGAATTTATTTCTTTTTTTCCTTTTTAGTGACGTCTTGTATAAATATTAGTATTATATAATGCAGGGGCATGGTCATCTCACGTGATGTGAACTAACCACCGAGATCGTGCAATTTGACCCCGGTAGACTTTTTCTTGTGGGGTATCAATAGTGTCAATAGGTCTTTCAAACCAAGGCCGTAGCCAGAAAATAATTTCGGGAGGGTGGGGTTTGGTGGAACAGTAGAAAAACATGAAATATAAAAATAAACGGACAAAGAAAATGGTGTTACATGATCATATATTTTTATTAGAAAACCATGACAGAAATATTAACATTTCTTACAAAACCAAATTTAGTTTTCTAGTTTTCTTTGCAGCGAACAAATCAATTACCTTCTCGGTGTCGATGTCAATTCTACGGTGGATTGACATTAACGCCAAACCATTTAGTCGTTCTTGGCTTGTGGAGTTTCTTAAATAAGTTTTGTGTCGTTTCAGGAAAGAGAAAGTCCTCTCAGAGGTACATGTGGAAACAGGCAGTGTCGCCAAGATCTTTAAAAGTTTGTGAATGTTTGGAAATAAGGACTGGTTGCATTCTCCGAGAGCTTCTATAGCACATGTTGGTAGATCTAGTTCAGATTCTTTCAGCCATTTTATCCGCCACATGTCTAATTCAGCTTTCACAAAGTCCCATTCTAAATATTTTTTAAAGAACTCAAAGGAATATTCTTGATATTCATTATTGATTTGTTTTTTGCAACACACAGAAGGAATTAAACAGTTGAGAGATGATAATGTGGCTTTATGATTTTGGAATCTCGACTGATGATGACTGATTAGATGAAATCATCTAAAAGTGCAATCATTATAGTAACTCTAAAATAAGTTTCAGGATCTTTTGTGTTGTAGTTATTGTTTGTAGTTATTTGTGTATGACGTTATTCGCGGAATTTTAATCTGTTCGTTTACAGTACAGAGCAAATTCTGTGCATTCTGGAAAAGTTTAGCAAACTTTGAATCAATATTTTGGCGAATATCTTCAATAGTCTTCATGATCAAATCGACATGTTGTGAAGCTGCTATACTGCTGATGAGAGCCTTTTCCTGCGCAATCTCTGGCAAATAATACACAGTATTTGCATAAAGCACCTTCTTGCCCTGTACTCGTGTAAACCAACCACGAGAAGCGTTCAATCCATTGAATTTGAAATTTTAGCTTTCTTTTATCGTCACTTACTGGAAACTTGAATGTCTTTTCTGGCTGATCCATCTGAAAAAAAATGTAAAAATTGCAGAAATATAATATAGTCTTAGTTATTGGATGCAAGATCATTTATGCATTGACTACAACAAAAAGTGACGTATTATCTGAAACAGCATGAACTTTAATAGAACGATGACTATCCGTACCATCCTGTATATACATACTTACATATCGATTTTAATTAACTCGCTAACTCATGATCGGAAATATGCACTCTATCAGGTCGCAACAAAGACCTTCTTTCACGCAATAGATATATTGTTCGGTTGGATTTAAATACCATGAAAACAGCTGGAATAAAAACTTGACGAACGCGTTGCTTTGAAATTTTAAATTGTGAGACACGTTCGATCGTGAAAATATGATTGAAAGGGCAGCGTATGAAAGCGTTAGGTATAATATGCGGCTTGACGAAAAGAACTGAAAATATTTTGTTTTTAAGAACGAGGTTAAATGGTAATGATACTTTTAAAGCTACTTTTAAACATATCTTCCAATTACTAAAATAACATCATTTGGAATTTAATGCAAGTATGAGATTTTGCAGATGTTTTGCAAAAATTGAATTTAATTCAATTTATAGCATTCCGATGCTGAATCAATGATTTAAGTTTTTCCTTGTATTTATGGTTGCAATCTCCTGAAAACAGAGAACTTCTCAAAACAAATCAAATAAGAAGGGCAAATTACAGAAATATTACTGCGTACTGAAAAAAATCATATTCGGTTGCAGAGTTTTTTTACCTTCGGGTGATAACTGTTATCACCCGAAGACGATAGTGGATACTAACAATCGAAACGTCGTGACGTAACTTGGTGGAATCTTTTAATTTTTCTTTTTCTTTTTTTGTTAATTATATTTTTTAATTTTCAGCTTTTATTAATATTTCACTGTTTGATATAAATCCATGTTTTTGCGGAGATATGATATTACGAACTGAGGAATGTACGCGATTGTAGATGACAATTTCGAGAAGTTTTGCAAAGTTCGAAAGTTCTATTAGAAAAAGGTCTCAATTACAATATTAAACCCAACATAAATTCGAGAAATTCAGAAGTTTTGGGAATTGATACAGATATCGCGTTGATAGAGACATGCTACGCCAATAAACATATTGGTGCAGAAATTTTAAAATCTGAAAAGATACATGAAGGTAGGTTCAATCCGGAATTGAAACTAGTGAAATCCATAAAAAAGAAATCGGCAGAAGATAACATTGTTTTTACGCGAGCTGATAAAGGCAAAACGGTCATAGCCATGGACAAAGAAGAATACGTGGAGAAGACTTTTGACTTTCTAAATGCTGGCGTGTCTCAGAAACGACCCCACTCATTTATATCAGAAAGAAACTTTGAAACTTTGAAAAATATTCAATGTGTCATGGATGAAACGGAAAAATTCCGATCGTTAGTCATGAACCCACAACCACCTAAATTGTATTCGTTGATGAAATTACACAAAGATAACTACCCGATAAGACCGATAGTTTCTTTCCCACAGCTCCTTCAGTTAAAATATCCGAAAAACTCATTATTCAAAATCACACCAATTTCAAATCAAAATTCAGTTTGAGGAATTCATACCATTTGGTCAATGAAATTCAAGAAATTACACTCCCGGATAATGCCAAATTAATTTCATTCGATGAAACCATTACTCTGGTGGAGAATCTATTGGACGAAAACTCTATTAATCCGGTAGTGAAAAATTTAGACTTGCTTACGGGGTTTGTTTGTCACAGAATTACTTCCAATTCAATGAAACTTTTTACTCATCCTGCAAAGGTCTCATAATGGGAAACCCACTTAGTCCTATTCTGGCTGAGATTTTCATGGAAGATTTGGAGAGAAAAATACACAGTAACCCACTGGTAAGAAGTTTCGTGTATTGGTATAGATATGTGGATGATATCCTGGTATGTTTCACAGGAATGAACAGACAGTTGACAAACTTTCTGATATTCATCAATTCTCTCCACCCTTCTATCACATTCACATTGGAGATAGAATAGAACGACTATATATTTTTTGGACTTGACAATAACAAAAGTTACCAACAAACATGATTTTTCAATTTATCTCAAACCGACACATACAGATATTATCATTTATAATTCGTCCACTCACCCATATCAGCATAAGATAGCAGCTTTCAACAGTATAATCCACAGACTGATGAATGTGCCCTTGTCAGAGGCGAATTTCAGTAAAGAACTGAATATAATAAAGCAAATAGTCGTCAACAATGAATACGATAAACGGTCTGATTCATTCTTTATTATCAAAAAAGTTATACAGTCAAACTTTGAAAGAAGTTTACCCAATTCGAAGAGAAGAGGAAAAAAAGTTATAGAACCTTAACCTACTTAGGCTAACCCACTAGAAATATTTCAGATTTTCTGCACAGCGAAGGTGTAAGTACTGCTTTCAAAACCAACAACAACCTAGGCATGCACATTAAGAATAACAAAGATAAAAGTTCAGTTTCAGAAAAATCAGGAGTGCATAAATTATCGTGTGGGTCGTGTCCGATGTTTTATATAGGTCAAACTGGAAGAACGTTCAAAGCCCGCATAAAGGAACACAAATATAGTTTTCAGAATGGAAAAATAAATTCCTCACATGCCAGTCATTTAATCTCAGAAGTACACGAGTTCAACTATGAATACAAACCCCTCCATTTCCAGAAGAAAGGTTTGAAACTTAACCTGTTGGAGAGTATGGAAATAAACAAATCTTATGAACGATCAAACTGAATTGAATAATTCGCCAATATTGAATCAGTTCATTTGCAGGTAAAAATAGTTAGGTATATTTCCAGGTATACTTTAGAAAAATGTATTGACATTGATAATGAATTCATACCTGACCTTTTCAGGTAGATTCATTATTTAGGTAGACGAGTACATACTAGGTTTGATTATAGTGAAAATCATACAATAAACGGTATTATTAGTTTTTTCTCTAAAAATTTTTTTATCGACATGTCATCTGCATATTGCCCCAACAAGCCTGTCAGTTCTGCCAAATTGCTCTACCTATTTACAGATCATAATCAACTTTCATCTCTGAACCTACGGAACTCATTCAGATAACCAAACCGAGAAAATCTCACTATAATTGATCTCGAATCTCCAATTATGAATCTGATGTCCATCAACATATCTCAACGATTTCATATGTAGGTTTTGAGACAACTTTTAGGGTGTCAATATACAAGTATTTACAGACTTACAGCTGGTTATCTCGAATTCCGAGGTGAACTTACTATAATGACTGGACTATATGGGATATAATGATGTTGTAAATTAGCTTCTAAAAAAATAACGCCGGTAGCCGCTGGTTGTCGTAAATTGATTGTTCTATTCGGGCAACGTACCGCAATGAAATACTGAGATACAGTGTCAACAATATATTTTAGCGAATCAAAATTGATATCACACAAATTTGAAATTAAATTGAAGTTATTGCAAATGCTAAAGATAGGTGACTTGAGATACAAATTGGTTCTGGCTAGTCTGATGTAAAAAGTTTTTGTACTTCTACTTCGAAGATTTGGCACACAGAAATTTATAAAAGGTAACACCTCCATAGTATCCACATTGTTGTGCAGTAATTTATACAGAAAAATTATTCCAGCAAGTTTTCTGCGTAATTCAAGACTTTCAATATTGAATTTTATGGAAGGAGATTCATATGGAGTACCTCTATCAGGACAGATACCATAAGATTTGAAGTAAGTAAACTTCAGGAAACGACGTTGAACTTTTTCAATTAATGTATTATAGCAATTGTAGAATGGAGATCATAGAACAGAGCCATTTTCTAATTTTGACCTTACAAAGGCTACATAAAGAGTAAATAGAACAGATATGTTTGAAAAAGATCTACAACTGCGAACTATGAAGCCATAAACTCTCAATGCTTCACTTACTTTCGATCTAATGCGGTTGGAAAAAGACACATTTTGATCGAAATATACACCAAAGATCTTCAATTGAGTTACTTCGTGATAGTGAAATGGTATCTACTCGATAATTGTACTCGATGACTGACATTTTCCTACTATAAGACACTACTTTACATTTGGATGCATTGAAATATAGTTTGTTAATTTCACACCAAGTGTGTATATTTTCTAACTGTCGTTGCAATGTATTACAGTCTTCGATAGTTCCGATAGGTGAATAAATTTTCAAATCATCTGCAAAAAATAACTTTTTACAAACGACATTACTGAGGTCATCAATAAATAATAAGAACAGAGGTTTGTTTGAAGGTGGTTGACAATGTTTAGTGGTGTATTTCATCAGTTCGGACTTCCATTGTCTAATATAATATAAATTGATTTGAAATCCATGAAAAAAATAAGAGATTAACCGAAAATAACAATTTTATTAAAACAAATCCCATCTTTGGATAGCTTCTTCTGTATGATTTGAAGTGCTTCTTCGACAGGAACGATGGTGTAGAGGCTTTCCACGTCGAAACTGATCAGTTGATCCTGCTCTTTGACGAAATGTCTTGAATTTTTCACAAAAGATGATGTTTTACCTTGCAATGGTTTAATTATTGGTAGTAAAAACCTGGACAAGTTCTGAGTTGCTGAATCTCTGGAGCTAATGATCGGTTTGAACGGAACATCCTTTTTGTGGATTTTGGGTAGTCCATACAAGTGAGGTGGCTTACTGTGGTGCGGTGTTAGCGATGATCGCTCTTTTTCCGATTATAGCTAATATATATATGGAGTGGTTTGAAACTCTGGCCATTGAAAAAGCCCACAAGAAGCCCCGAGTCTGGTTGAGATACGTAGACGACACTTTCATAATATGGAACCATGGGAATGCAGAACTAGACATTTTCCTGAAGCACATCAATAACGTAAGTCCTTCCATCACTTTCACAATAGAGGAGGAAGTCCACAACGACTTGCCTTTCTTAGACGTATTAGTGAAGAGGACCGACACTAAATGGGAAACATCTGAATATCGAAAACCCACTCACACAGGACAGTATCTGAACAAGAAATCCAACCACCATCAATCGACTAAGAGAGGAATCATCAAGACTCTACTAGACCGAGCTTTTGGGCTCTGTAATACAAAGAAAGGTCTCGAAAACGAACTAGGCATCATCAAAAATGACCTTCAACGGAATGGTTACTCCAGAGTGATGGTAGAATAGGCCTTAGCTAGAAAACAGCAAGAACTCCACAAGGAAGAGAAGCTGCTACAACCAGTACTTGTACTTCCCTATATCAGAGGATTATCGGAAATGATAAGAAGGATTAGGTCCAAGTATAACATCAGGACCTGCTTCAGATCTGGGAACACTATCCGTAGCAACCTCACGAAAACCAGACCACCAAGCGCGGACTGCGATTCCAAGAATTGCATTTACCGGATACCCTGCGAGTGTGGAGAATCATACATCGTTGAAACTAAGAGGCCATTGAAAGTTCGCATTGCTGAGCACAAGAAACACACACAGCGAGGAGAAACCAGCCAATCCGGAATAGCAGAGCATGTTTGGACTCATCAACATAATATCAAGTGGGCTCAAGCTGAAATCATCCACAAAGAGGAACACTGGTTTAGGAGAAAATTCAAGGAAGCCGCGTATATGTTGTCCAACAACGCATTCAGTCAAGCTAGCGTAGAGATACGTAACACATGGAAACCTCTTATCATGCGAAAAACGACCAACTCCCGCCAAACGGTCATCTCCCGCTAAAACCAATGAAGCGGAAAGAAGAAATAGGGTATAGGTGAAAGGTGAAAGCACCCGAATGACCTATAAATACTCAGATTTCGGAGGAATAAGTCCAGTTATCACCCGAAGACGATTGTGGATACTAACAATCGAAACGTCGTGACGTAACTTGGTTTGGAATCTTTTTATTTTTATTTTTCATTTTTGTTAATAATATTTTTTTATTTTCAGTTTTTATTAATATTTCATTTTTTATTTTCTGGTTGTAGCTTGTTATTTCCGGTTTTTTCCTTGTAATCTCAGGTTTTTGTTTTAATAAAATTGTTATTTTCGGTTAATCTTTTATTTTTTTCAGGGATTTCAAATCAATTTATATTATATTAGACAATGGAAGAACAGAAATGGTCCGAGATTCGACCCCTGAGGTACTTCAGATGAAGGATTGTAGTAACAAGAATCATAGCCGTTATGAGATACAAACTGTTTGCGTTGAAGTAAGTAGGATTTAATGAAAAGTACTGCTGAATTATGGAAACTAAATTGGTGGAGTTTTTGTAGAAGGACCATGTGATCAAGTCGATCAGATGCTTTAGCAAAATCAGTATATATCACATCAACTTGATCACGATTATCTAAGACATCACTAACGTTTTGGGTCAATACAATTAAGTTTGTTATGGTGGATCTGTTTGACATAAATCCATGTTTTTGCGGAGATATGATATTACGAACTGAGGAATGTACGCGATTGTAGATGACAATTTCGAGAAGTTTTGCAAAGTTCGAAAGGATTGATAATTCCGAATATTAAATGGATATCCAGACTTGAAAATGGGACAAACTCATGATATCTTCCATAATTCAGGAAAATTATTATTTTTAACTGCAAGATTGAAGAGTGTCAGTAAGGGATAGATCAAAACACAATCTTTTACCAAAAAGTTTGGTATCTTATTAGGACCAGAAGTGAACTTTTTTTTAGTTGTGCTGCAATCAAGATTTCCTGTTCGCTGATGTTTTCAAAGTTTATCTAAAAATGGATGTTTGTTGGTTGGTTGGTTGGTTGGTAAGTGATAAACTTCTACATCGCTCAACCGATCGTGATGAAACTTGACATGTATAAGTAATTCTTCACACAGAAGGTTTTTAGGCAATCAATTTTTCTGTAACTCGCCACTAGATGGCACTGAAGAATAATTTTTTGAAAGCACTGTTCTATAACGCTGCGCACGCCTAAGTTCGTTGATTCTGATTCTGTCAAAACATTGGAACAGCAGCGATAGCAGATATAGCAACATAGTACTAATTAGTACTACAACTACGAAATTCTACGCGGGCAAAGCCGCAGGCTACAGCTAGTATTATTATGAAAACAATATGAATTTGATAAGCATGGATGCAAAGTATTTTCATTAACTGAAGACTGTGAATATGTACTGTGAAAAAAATTTGCAAAACTATTTACAATTTCATCTGGAGAATCAATAGTGAAGTCATCATATTTCAACCTACCTGGAATACGGGAGGTTCTATTCTTGGGATGTACGTATGATCACAATGATTGAGGATTAGATACTACAGATTCTTGTATAGAATTCAAATAAATATCATATTCAGCCTTGATTTCGTTTTTGATGGCAAGTAAATAAGTTAATTCTAAACACGTCCAAATCGGTAATAGTCAAATTTTTTCACCGAAAATTGTTATCCAACGAACTTTTTGTAATTGACAACATCCAACCCTCTATGGAAACTAAATTTTTAGGCACTCATTTAGATGANTAAAGCTGTCTAATAAGTTATTGAGTGTTTGGGTATCAGCGCATGTTTTGTTTTCGTAAAGTATGTTCAAGTTTCCTGCTAAAATGTTTCATGCAAGTGGGGGTAATTTTGCTAACAAGTACTCTAGTCTTTCCATAAACATTTCATGATCTGATGAAGGTGACCTAATGACACACACGATATAAGTTCGAATACGATTAAACGCCAGAAAACACCTATAATACTTCAAAAAACTTGGTTACATCTTTCTCTAAAAATTGAATAGAACTGGCTGATACCTAATGAAAATCCATATTAAAAAACTAATAAATACAGTTTATTGTATGATTTTCACTATAAAGGTTTTACAAAAACCACGACACGTGTTTCGCTATACAATAGCTTCCTCAAGCATAAACTGAGATGATATTTATTATTGATTTGTTCTTTGCAACACACAGAAGGAATTAAAAAGTTGAGAGATGATAATGTGGCTTTATGATTTTGGAATCTCGACTGATGATGACTGATTAGATGAAATCATCTAAAAGTGCAATCATTATAGTAATTCTAAAATAAGTTTCAGGATTTTTTGTGTTGTAGTTTGCCCTATGCTCTTGGCGTGACGTTATTCGCGGAATTTTAATCTGTTGGTTTACAGTACAGAGTAAATTCTGGAAAAGTTTAGCAAATTTTGAATCAATATTTTGGCGAATATCTTCAATAGTCTTCATGATCAAATCGACATGTTGTAAAGCTGCTGCCAAATCGCAAATGGGAAATTGAAGTATTTTGCATAGTGTCAGTGTGTATGGGAACAACATTCCTAAGCAACATAAGCTTATATGTTTCACAATCCATGTCAGTGCTTAAGTTGTCTAGTGTATCAACAATAGCTTTTTCCATTGTGTTTCGGGAAAGTTTTTTTCAATATTCTCTTTCAAGCACTTGTTTCGTGCTTGAAAGAGGACTTGATGAAATTTCCAACAGATTTTATAATTCCAATAGTATTCCGAATAGGCTGAACTTGGCAAGAATGAGCCAGAGATAAATTCAATGAATGTGAGCTGCAATGGACGTGACTCACGAATTACTGCCTGCACACCTTTAAAACTTCCTTTCAACGAAGAAGCTCCATCATACCCTTGTCCGATCACCCAAAGATTTCAATTCAGATAAAATTGCATTAGCTAAATACTTTCCTTTTGTATTCTCAACTGTTACAAAAGTTAAAAAAAATTCAGGCAAGATAAAACACATTATCTTTTGGCTTACATCTGGTATAGAATAAATCCAAGAACAGGCACTTTTCTCAATCCCCAGATCTTCAATACTTTTCTTGACGCGCGTTGGTCGCATCAACTTGGTTGGTGAAACGCTCATCGAGAAGAGTGTTGATTGGAAAAAGTGTCTGTTTTTGAACTTTCACATATAATTACACACAGAGTGGCATTTTAAAAACTATCAGTAGTTTATAAATATCAAACAAAAGTACAACGATTCAAATCGTGAATCATTATTCTGCAGTGATAAAAGCTATCACCCGAAGACGATTGTGGATACTAACAATCGAAACGTCGTGACGTAACTTGGTTTGGAATCTTTTAATTTTTATTTTTCATTTTTGGTAATAATATTTTTTATTTTCAGCTTTTATCAATATTTCAATTTTTTATTTTCTGGTTGTAGCTTGTATGTTATTTCCTTGTAATTTCAGTTTTTTGTTTCTAATGAAATTGTTATTTTCGGTTGATCTTTTTATTTTTTTCAGGGATTTCAAATCAATTTATATTATATTAGACAATGGAAGTCCGAACTGATGAAATAAAAATTTCAAAACATTGAATTACGTTTCCCATTGAATTGAAGAAAAACAGTCAATGAATTTGACTGATGAAATAAATATTGTTCATTATTTCGAAATTTTCAAGTAATCGCACCTTCAACAAAAAAAATTCATAATCAAATATCAGAATATTATCAGTGATAATCAACAAAACTCAATACTATATTATTGAAATTCTAACGCAAACAGAACCATCTAGATCTAGAGTATTATTTCTATGTTGAATGGGAAATCTACCATTAAAAAATATTTCTATCTAGTAGTTCTGAAATGTGGAATGCTCTCCAATACTCTCGGTTGTTCTTGACTGTTCTGAAATTGTCTAGAAGGGATAAAGGGCTACCACAACATGTAACCCCCTTGATCGTTTCAGAATGATATGGGATGTTTCCTGATCGTACCCAGATTATTACCGAACATTCAGCTACATTGCATAACGTTCCGGCATATTCGGAAATGTGGAATGCTTTCGAATATTCTGGACTGTTCTGGAACTTTCTATAGAGCGATAATTCCTGTCCTTATTTCTTCAAAAGCACGTCCTTTGGGTAAAAAACCTTCTTCATATTGCCTCCAACCATCATTTCATTCCACGACTTATTGGAAAAAATGAAGAATCTAATATATTGCTTTGCTGACGACAGCACACTTGTCTCGTCATTCCATTTGTATTCCGGTATATCGGCTACGGAGGCACATCTTCACCGGCCGCGGGAGGTTGCATATCTTAATGAGGACCTAGAAGTGATTTCGAATTGGGATGAAAGTACAATGGTTACATTCAATGCCACAAAAACCTAGGCATTGGTTTTCTCCAAAAAGAACCGGATATAATAATGTCAGCACAGACAATAGCGCTTTGTGCTTCGATAAGTTTGTTGGAGGTTAAAATGGACACCAATATGTCTTGACACAATCATATCGCTGGAGTTGCAAAGGTTGCTTCTCAAAAGCTTGGAACACTGTTCCGAACCAAAAAACTGTACACACCTCAGCAAATTTTGATGCTTCATAGAGCTCAAATTAGACCTTCTTTGGAGTGTTGTTCTCATGTATCATCATACCCTGAAGCTGCTGGATTCCATCCAGAAGAGAGCCATCTATCTGATTGGAGACGCGAACATAATTTGCAACCTTGATGGTCTAAAACATCGAAGAAAGGTTGGAGATTTCTCTGTCTTTTGTTGATACTTTCACGGAAAGTGTTCCAATGACTTGGCACATTTGATTCCACCAAGAGCGGTACATTTCAGAAACCCAGTACACCTCAAACTTCACTGTTTAAGAACTTTTTCATCTGAAGAACTGCGTTTATGTGGAATAAACTTCCTGAGAACTTTTTTCCAAATGGATTTTATCTTCAGCGATACAAATTCAATGTGAATCGCTACTTTCGCACAGAGTGCTCTAAGAGTGCCTTAAGGATTTTTCTGTAGTACTTGTGTTTTGTCCTTAAAAAAACTGTAGACCTATATCTAATGGCACAGTTTAGGTACTTTTACTGTGAAATACCATTTTTCTAACAAATTCAGCAGAAGAAAAATATTGGGAAACTATGGAATAGACTCCTGATTAAAATTTTTCATATACTTTGCTGTACAAGAATTATTAATTTTTATTTTTTAGACCTTATATATATATATATATATATATATATATATATATATTAACATTAGAAGGAAACC
>NW_019290126.1:152060-163996 GCF_000500325.1 Leptinotarsa decemlineata | reverse complement strand
GGCTGTATCTTAACAAGGGATGCTCCAATGAAATTTCTTTATAGTTATCAGGGATAACTCACAATATAGCATTAATCCTTATCCAATTAAATACCTTAAATTGATTGTACATTTAATATAGATCAATATGGCTCCTTGCAGCATGTAATTTAAAATAATATTTTCGAAGATATTATAGATTTATAATGCAGGGACATAGCGGTTGCGGCGTTACCGGCCGGGGGCCGCCGGAACGTGCCTATAAATAGCGCGTCGAAAGCTGAGCTTCGCCCTATGGCGCTTTCTGCGGTTTGCTAGTTTATAATATACTACAAGGAACTCGAAAATTTACTGCAGTCCCCGGCACAAAGGACCACCTCAACGCCGCTAGTTAATATACCAATGACAATCCAGGCCTGTTCGATATGTTATGAGAATTTCAATAAGGGAATAAATTTGATAAAATAAATTGCAGTTAACAACAAGTTCAACTCGAACATGATTCATCGCATCCTTGACAAAAAACTTTTCAAACAGGCCATTAACCCCCACATTAATAATAACACTGACACCTTACAAAATACCCACATAAAGAGGAAAATCATCAGATTGAAATAAAAGACTTCTGAATATTACTGGAGTTTTTCCCAACACCAAACACCAAACCTCGACACGTATTTCGATCACCTTGATCATCTTGAAGAGGAAGGTCAAACTAGTCATATTTAGAAAGCTATCCTTATTTATAACCTAGATACCTGTAAGTATCTATGTATTTCAAACAGTGAATCACAAGTAAAAAGACTACTAACAAAATACAACATTAACGTAAAATATAAGATTGGTAACTCCTTGGATAGACATATAAAGAAAATCAAGTCAATAACTTTATATAGGCAGGAATTTAAGAAACTTCAAAACCAGAATGCAAGAACATAAAAGAAGTTTTGAACTAAGAAAACAGATACAAACTTTTCACAGAAAAACCATGATTCCGATACTGATAATGACATAAAAATATAGATAGATAGATATCACTTCATTTCCAACAGCTGTACACTCAATTACAGGAAATGTTATAGAAAATATGCTGGAAAAATTACATCATTAGATTCAATTTACATCTTGTGAATAAATTAGTCTTCACAATGTTGATATAAAAGATATGAAAGAAAGGTCCTTCGTAAGATACAATCCTCGATAAAGTTCAAGGAGCTTCCATCAATATCACACATGTTGCATACTAAATTAAAATTATAACACATTATATTTAATGGTGCTCTGAGATTCAAATTTGTGTTCTACTATTCTGATAATAAAATGTTTTCTTGTATCTGGAGTTGAGGCGTGGTACATGAAAATTGATTTTTTGTAGGAGTGGAGCACAAGATATGTTATTATTCGATGAATTATATAGAAATCTGACTAATGAGAAGATTCAACGTGTATTCACTGAGATTCAAATTTGTGTTCTACTATTCTGATAATAAAATGTTTTCTGGTATCTGGAGTTGAGGCGTGGTACATGAAAATTGATTTTTTGTAGGAGTGGAGCACAAGATATGTTATTATTTATTAAATTAAATAGAAATGCGACTGACTGTAACGAAGAGTCGACGTGTACAAATTCGCTCAAAAGGATAAAATAATCAATTCCTCTTTGGGAGTAAGTACTTGTAATGCGAAAATAGAAGAATTGGAAGAACTTTGGACAGCTTCATATATTATTATTATTAGTTAACTAGTTTAGTGAGCCAATAATTGTTCTGAAGAAAGGTTCGTTGGATAACAGGATCAATATTTTCTTGAAAAATCAAATGTTTTCTTGCCAACGTTTCGAATTTAATTGAATTCTTCTTTAGGGTTCGAAGAGTATTTTCTTCGTGTTGTTATTACTATTTTGAAAACCATTAGACATAGATATTGGATACATTGAAAAAAATAAAAAACATTGNTTCAATTCCTCAAGTCATTCACATCAAGTACAGGAGTTTAATGGACGAAAGCCTTCAGATGACCCCATAAATAGAAATCTAGTGGATTCATATCAGGACTGCGAGCTGGCGAATTTGGAGGTCCTGCACGTCCATCCAGCGAATAGGGTAGGTGAGTCGAGATGCTGACGAGCAAGAATACTAAAATCTAGATTGTTAGCAAACAATTAGATAGGAAAATCAAAATAATTATACAGATATGACTTAATAATGGTTTCAACGCAGGAAACGAAGCCTCAAATTTAGGTAGAGATTAATATACCCCCAGATAAAACAATTGGAAACGGAGAAATTTGTAACTTTAACATTTTTAGGTAAAAGAACACAGAAAATTGCGGGATTTTTCAGAAAAAACAATGTGGAAGTGCGACATCCCGGCCATATGCCAGGTTTGCAAATTTTGTTTTTAATGCCAAAGATAAAATGGAAAGGCAGGGGAAATCTGAAGTTTGAGTGTCCGGAGTGTAATAGTGTTTATGTGGGACAAAGTGGCCGAAATTTCTCAAAACTGTATGCCGAATGTGGAAGGTCCTTCAGACTAGGTAAAAATGATTCGACATTTTCAAACCATTCAAACCATTTTCAAATCAATTATTTGGAATCCTTGGAAATTCATAAGCATAAGCATTGCGGATGTAACCTACTAAATGACCAAATCGATTTTGTCTACTCGGCAGTTTTCAGATTCGCGTACCCAAATTGTCACAGGTAAACAAACTACAGCTACTCAATAATTAATTAACATTATCAATTATTTGAGTGTTTTGTATTCGTTTGAAAAGGTCCTTGTAGGACGAAACTTCAGTAACGTTAGTTACAAATACAAGTGGTATAAATCATAAGAAGTTTTATTTCTCAATTTTCATGATATCCTATCACGTAATAATGGCCACATACATCAATTTATCAAAACTTGTTCCACTATTATAAACAGTCTCCTCATAAAAACTCATTATACGTTTTTATTACTACTGATTGAGTAATTTATATTCTTTTCTTTTAATTTGTTGAATTATTTCATTGAAAGAACGAGAATTGAAAGTTTAATTGATCGACAGAATCTGTAATATCTGAATATATTTCAACTTTCTGAATAATTCAAATTACAGGAAATTGTTGTTGAAGAAAAAAACGTGGGATTCTCACCAAATCACTAGTTGCCTGATAAGATTTCACCTAAAAACCAATCAAGAGAACCAAACAGATTCTCTTCTCGATAGAAAGACCCAACAGATTGTTTCTGGTCTGGATTCCTGGCCATACTGGCCTGGAACGTAATGAGGCTGCTGACTCCGTTGCAAATGAGGGTGCTGCAAGCAGCTTCATCGGACCAGAACTTGTCATTGGCATCGCTTTAGGCTTTGCCAAACAAACATTGAAAACCTGGATGGCAAGAAGATTTATGGACCTCTGGCAGAATCTTCCAGGATTGGCAGACTCCAAGGCGTTTATTCACCTTTCGAAGCTTGATACCAAAAAGTTAGTAGTAGAGATGAACTACGATGTCTAACAGGCCTTTTTACAGGTCACTGTCATTTGAATCATCATATGCAGAGATTCGGACTGTCGGAAGATAGTGTGTTTCGCCTCTGTTTTGAAAATGATGAAACAGCAGAGCCCCACTGGGAACCGAATCAGGTTTTTGGAGTTCGGCAGAGCCGTACTCTTACCATTTGACCTCAAAGATCACTCACGGTACAAACGAATCGGTTTCGTTAAGAAACTGGGTTTATTTGGTCGAGTGTGAGTAGGTGTGAGACACAATAAACCCTTGCGGGTTGCGATGGGGGGTCGAATAGACCCACTCACTTTAGACCTAACCTAATATTGCATTTTGCTGAACAAATTCAAGAATAACGAACACGGCAACAGGCAGCAAGATTGTTAATGTTCCAGGTTCAAGTGCAGGTACGAATACAGGTACAAATGTAGGTACAAATACAGGTACAAATACAACTGATTATTTACCTGACTAGGCATAAATACGCTTTACGAAGCCTAAAAGGTAGTCATCGGACAGCAAGCCATGATGGTTAAACCTCTGAAGAAGCTAGCCACTTGCGCCAGCGAAACGTCAGGAAGAAATTCCAAAAATCCACGGCTTTCAAACTCGAAAAGCAATGACACTGATAACTAAATATAATTATGATATTCGGAAATTGGCAATAATGCAATAATGCTGATTGGCAATATTATAGATTTGGACTGAAAATCGGAGACAAGATTATGTGGGGATTCGGCTGCCACCTTCTGAAGAGAATAGATCCATCACCCCTGAAAATGTACCTTCGGTAAGTGTGCCTTATGATTCGTATTGTCGGCTTGTTAGATTATATTTTTGAAAAAGCGTAACTTTGTATAGGAGTATGTTGTTCCTTCTTTTCAATAAAATGTAGTATTCTCTATCTATGATTAATATTTCTATATAAATCCTACCATCCTACCTGGTGGTTAACCCCAACTCTCGAGCCCAAATTGCTCGCGACACCATATTAGTCGACTCTACGGGGAGGAAACTTATCAGTTTGTCGGGAGACTAGAAGCAACAAGCAAGTATAAATTAAGGGTCCCAAAATTTCATTTGACAGATTGAAAAAAAATAATATGATAAATAGCTGTTGAATATGTGGAACTAAGTTTTATTCTTTTAATTTTTTTCTCATTATTTTTTCTGTGTGCTCCAGAAAATATCAAACACATTCATCAGAATATATTCTCAACAATAAATCACACTCGAAGATAAATACGAAAATAATATCAAACAAGCAATCTGATATTATCCGGTGATTACAGTTACATGGTTCCATCCATTCATTTTTCTTCCTTATCTCACACTCTTCAGTTTCCAACCATTCGTTTTAGTGCAAATGTATGATAGACTCATAGTTTTATCATCGCTGACAATAGTAATCAAAGATCCAGCCAAAATAAATCTTCTTGACTGTCCTTGACTAGCGAATAAATAAATTTTATCAAATCTGATGATCGCGTCTCAACCTCTGATGCAACTTCAGAATAGCTTCACGGAAAAAGTTATCACCGTTAGAAAGTATGTGATACAAATCACTTTTACGGCTATATGAGGAAGTGTCAGTTTTTTGAACGAGTGTAATATAAATGATATATGGTTCTCATTTCAAGTTCTTGAATCACTTAGTATTGTTTTTTAATAGTGGTCATCTTACTTTACAGCAAAGTGAGCGTATTGGATTTCTTCGATATTATCGATCACACGACAACTCAATCAGTTCGCTTATTTATGCGATGTTTACGTGATATGTTTACTCAAAAATAAAATTTATTTGTGAAAGTGTAGGGTTTACTATTGGCATATGATACAATCGTGAGCTAGGTACAGTTGATTATACGAGGGACTTGAAATGTAGTGGCCTATTAAGTATGGACATTCGGAATAATAATGAAGCTAAAAGTGCTAGTGCTCATTCGATAAAAATTTTGGAAGCACTCAGAAAGCTTCATTTCAAACAGCATACATCGTCATTTCAGAAAATTTAAGAAAGAAAGAAAGAGTTATTTAGAAATGAATAGTTCTGTTCAAATGAAAAGTCATGTTTTCCTGTTGAAATCTTTATAATTTTCTCGACAATTTTGAATTTCTTTTGTAGGCTACAGTTTGACAGTATTATAATTTATTCATCATCAATGAAATCTTCACTTGTTTTTACATTTCTTTAGGTAATAGCAAACTTTATGTTTGTTACAGAGATATTCAACTGATATCTCAAAAACAGCATTTTCAAACAAAGAAAAAACTTTACTATAATAATTTTTGTTATCTATAACAAGTTTTTGGTTTTCTACGTCCATACAGAATAAAAATCATGTGGTTTTTTTATTGTACCGTTAGTCCAGACGGAAAAATCTGATGTCTCTTCTGAAATTCACAAAAGAATTTTTTGTTGCATGTATGGTATTCATTTTTCGAGATTCACAAGGTATTTTTTCACAACCGTACACTCATAAATTTACTATATGGAGTTATAGGGTTTCCGATAACTACCTACATTGTTTTTTCTGTAATACAATCTCTATTATAATTTTCTTATTAGTCAGTGGGCTATGCTTGAAGACTGGCAGTAAAAAAATCTAAAGAAATGAATGAATTGAAGGGGTTATATTTTTAGGAGTGATTCATTTTTGGGAAAGAAAGTTTTTGGCTTTCTACTACTCCATCTTGAAACAAAAAAAAGGGATGAGGGTATCTTCCAAAGAAAGGAAGGAAGTAATCAATTTGAAAATAAGTAACTCTATACATGGATGTGTAGATCATGCAAAGAAGTAACTTTCAGACACAAACTCCTCCTGAAACAGCTACTTTCATATAAACATTGAATTACACGAAAGAAAAAAAATCGTTCGAAATAAATACTTTTATATGAACACTGAATTATACAGAAGATACTTTTCTCTACTCAGTTTGTATTTCAAACATTCGTTGTGGAATAAAAATCAGATATCATTCACATATATACACATCGGTGTAAACCAGTGAGGGTGACAGTGTTCCATGTAAGTGCAATTTTCATCATTCATTCAAAGTAGAACTCATGTGAATGATATCTGATTTTTATTCTACAACGAATGTTTGAAATACAAACTGAGTAGAGAAAAGTATCTTCTGTATAATTCCATGTTCATATAGAAGTATTTGTTTCGAAAGAATTTTTTTCTTTCGTACAGTAGGTTAAATGGACTGACGCCTATCAGAAAACAACCACTCCCTGGCTAATACCACGAAGGGCGTTGAATTATATCCGACAGGCGTCAGTGTAGGGATCTTCACAGATAATTTCCTACATATGCAATTGGCAATAAAACTGAAAGAGTCGACCTTCAATTTTGGAATGGGCACACTTGCAGACCGGTTTCGGGCTCATTAGCCACTCATCAGTGCAAAATAGTGACCATCATCGACCTAAAGTCAATGATATTCCATAATTTAATATCGGAATTCTTTCGGAGTGTTTCATTCCTCTCCCTAAGTTGGAGCGAAACAACAAAATGTCACTCCATCTAGTGGACAAGGTACTAACCAACTGCATGCAATTATGGAATATTGCATTTGATTCCACCAAGAGCGGTACATATCAGAAATACGCGACGGACTGTGGCTGCTCATCGTTTTGAGGTTCACCTCAGTACACCTCCAACTTCACTGTTTAAGAACTATTTCATCTGAAAAATTGCGTTTATACAAATGGATTTAATCCCAGCGATTGAAATTCAATGTGAATAGCTACTTTCGCAGAGGCACCGCTCTCAGAGGGCCTTAAGGATTTTCCTGTAGTGTTTTTTGTTTTGTTCGTAGTTACCGCGTTTGGAACGAGAACAACAACTCGAGCACCGAGGCCGTTTTCACATCGCCTTCGATAATGTCTACCGCAGTAGTAGATGAAACGTCGGGAATAAAAACCTGCAGACTACGGCCAAATAACCCGGAAAATAACTTTCACACAGTTATCTCTGGCCGTGAAAGTTTACATGCATTGATCTGTGATATATTTCAATACTGGATTTGCAGTATTCGTGTTGTGGAATTGGACGCGATGGTAGTGCGCCCGACTCACGATCGGAAGGCTGTGGGTTCGATTCCCGCTTCGACCAGATATTTTTCTCGAGAGAATTTATCTGGTTGAAGCTGGGATGATTCTGCAACCGTGTTAGCAATCACACGTTAAAAGGTAACACCTCGTTAGTCCTTAGTTCGCACAAGTTTCTCAACTTCTGAGAACTGTCGTTCGTATGGGGGCGATAGCTGCTTAACGGAAAACATATTTTAAAACAGATTTTTCAATTAAGGATTTTTGTTGATAACTATCAAGCTTTCAACCAAATGTTTTATTTATTATATTCGAATGGAACTTTCGTAAACGATTCTTGTGTTATTTTTTCGATATGTACAGTGTTTGTATATACCATTACACTTCTGATAAATCTCTTAGATAGAGTTCACATTTTATGTATGCGATATTGAGGTATAAAAGGTTATTTTTTGCTCCTCAAAAATATCTGCATGTGGTCTATAATTAGAATCATATAAAATGCTCAAAAAATTGTTTATATGTGCAGCAAAATGTTCAAAAATTCAATGTTTTACTCCAGTATTATGTCAGCCAGATTTTGATTTTTTCACAACAGTTTTAGTTTTTATGTTTCTGATAGTTTTCATCAGTAGTTGATATAAATTGGTGTTGTATAATATCAAGCTTTTGGAAATATTGATATTATTTGTGTATAGCATAGTATCAGGGACATCAAGAATGTTTTCAGATAGTTTTTTTCATTTAGTACAATAGAATTGAGTAAATTATAATTTAGTGTATTGGTCAAGCAAATCATTCACAAACTGTCATATCACCGATAGAATTTTGATTATCAGTTATTCTACTATAACTTGTAATATTTGACGTCTGGACGCTTCTTTTATTTTTCTACGAGGTTTAGGAACTCCTTATATGATGTTTGAGGTGAATGGAGCTATATCAACACTAATTCAGTTCCAAGGTAAGTTATGTGCTCCTTTGTATACCGACCGTAGGAAAGTGTTGAATATATTTTTTCGTCAACAGCTAGAAAACCATTGAAGCGAATGTTCAAGCTCGCTGCATACGCTGAATTCCCAATTATGTGAAGTGAAGCATGAGTCCGCGAAATGCCATCCTCGAATAACAAAGTGGTATAAATCACGAAGAACGGCAAACGCCAACTGAAAGTCCAGATGAGTCGCATGTCTCATGTCGATAACATGAAAAAATACCGACATTCGTCTGGTTTGAAATCTCGCCAACGTATGGTAATGGAGAAGCTTGATCATATGGTAATCTTTTCCTTGGTATACATCTTAATAGCATAAACAAGCGCAACTTCGTAACTGTAACACATGTCTGTTGCATATTCAGAAAGAGAAAAAGTCAGAGGACGGTGAACCATTAGGAATTTGAGAACTGTTTATATTATTCACATGGAAGTGGAATGTCCAGAGGAAAATATATTTTTCAGCTACTGTATGAATTGCGTGGGCATGGCACTGTAATGAAAACCGTAATGAAACTGTAACTGTAATGAAAATAAAGCTTTACTATATACTTGATTTTTAGACAATCCAGAGTAGAACTATCAGATCCGAAACAAAAATGCAAATTGTTAATATAATTGTAATTTTTGGTTGACTACCAAACAAATAGTATATATCGTAGATTCTCTACCTTCAGCTAATATCACGCCGGACATTGAATGATATCCGACATATATTTATGCAAGTTACCTCACAGAGGTTAGTCTAGCAGATGTTAGTCGTTTGTCCAGTAGCAGGACCATGCTGAAAACAATCGTGTAGATCACCTATAGACCGGTTTCGAGATATTAGGTCTCATCAGTGCAGGAAAGTTCCGTCCCAAACAGCAGCAGGGATTCGATTAATTTCAAAGCGGCTCGACTGCATGTTTGAAGCTAAGTCAGTTTAGGTTAACTGAAAATACTATCAAATTGTTCAAAAATAATATCACCAGTAAAGTACCTTGGTGTTTATGCAAACAAAAATTGAAGTTACCTCTGGAGTCCCCCAGGGATCGAATTGAGGTCCCTTATTTTTTGCCTTTTTTATTAATGATCTGCCTTCAGTTTCGAATTCTTTTTTTTTAGCTGATGACCTAAACATTCATAAACAAGTGCAATATTAAACGATGATGTAATGTTACAAAAAGATTTGAATCATTTTTCAGTTCAGTTATGTCTGTTACGCGCAAATAAGAACTATTCAGAGAAATGCTAATGAAATGTTGGGTATTCAAGGAACACCATAGACACGCCTGATGAAGTCATTATTGTATAGCAAAATACGTGCTACCTTTTTGTGAAAATATTTATGGATTTTCATCATCATCACATAAAAAATGTTAGGGTCTATTTGGTTTATCATTCAGCAATATCCTTTCGCTTAAACTATTGTGCTACATCGTGGTAGAAAGTGAATTAGAATTTGGTTCGAATATATGGTATGACGAATATTACCCAACATTTTACGAATTGGGAAAACTTCAAAACGATTTTTTAAGACTTCTGTATTTGTAAAAATATCATGTATGGCCGGACAATACGTTTTAATATTATTTCTCCACAGGATTCTTAATAATAGTGTAGAAATCACCTCATTACCTATCGTTAGTGAAGTTTCCTGTTCCAATCAGAAGGACACGATAAAATATAATGTTTCATATACTCTGCTCTGTAGGTGTCCCATTTATGAGTATGGCCGTCTCACAAATGAATTAAGTAAATAATTTATATAGATTGGTAGGATTTGCTAAGAAACCTTAGGAAAAAAGTCATTGTACAATTTGTTGCAATGTAAGCAACTCACTCATGTTCATATTTGTATACTTTTATTTAATTTTATAATTAATAAGATCATCCTTGTAATTATACCCATGTTTCAGTAAATGAATAAATGAATAAATGAATAAATTAATGACCGTTTTCAGAGGGTGAACTTCAAAAAAATACAAATGAATGTGACAAATATCAGCACATTGTGTGAAAAGTTATCTTGAGGCTGCTTTGCCATATGACATCAAACTCTGACAAAAATGCTTCACTTGGAACTTTCTGAATCACACTCGCATTTTGGAATTTGTTTTTGAGTGCTAAGTCTCCGAGTCATTGGAATTTCTGTTATGGTTTCGTCTCATCTCGCATCTGGAAACTTGTTTTAAGATATTTGCAAAACTAACCGTGGAAAAATATTTTGATCAGTGTAACTCATAATGTATTAAAAGCTTTTCAGATTCTTGGATATT
This sequence comes from Leptinotarsa decemlineata, assembly GCF_000500325.1. Classification (NCBI taxonomy): domain Eukaryota; kingdom Metazoa; phylum Arthropoda; class Insecta; order Coleoptera; family Chrysomelidae; genus Leptinotarsa; species Leptinotarsa decemlineata. The sequence continues at coordinate 153,207 of NW_019290126.1, read as the reverse complement.
TTATTTCCTTTTGTTAGTCATAATTTTCCACTTTGTTTTTGATTTTTTGATAGGTAAAAGTTTTTGGCTTTCTACTACTCCATCTTGATACAAAAATTTGGGAATCTTCCAAAGAAAGGAAGGAAACAATCAGTTTTAAAAGAAGTAACTATATAGATAGATGTTCAGATCATGCAAAGAAGTAACTTTAAGACACAAACTGGAAGGAAAAGCCCTTCTGAAACAGCTACTTTCATAAAAACATCAATTACAAAAAAGAAAAATCCTTTCGGAACAAATACTTTTATATGAACACTGAATTATACTGGAAGGAAAAGCACTCCTGAAACAGCTACTTTCATATAAACAAGAAAGAAAAATCCTTTCGGAACAAATACTTTTATATGAACTCTGAATTATACGCTAGGGCTCTTCAGTACCAATCTAGATAACATTATGTAAAAAACAAATGTAAGTGAAATTTTTACCTTTAATTTAGTATAATGCTTAGAAATCCTGTTAATGATATCTGATTTAATTCCGTAACGAATGTTTGTTATGTTATATATGGTGTTTCTGAAACTCGTAGAAACATGAAAATTGTCATCCAGTTGTCAAACATTACAAGTTATGATAGGTTTATAATAGGGTTATAATATTATCAAATTAGCGAAGAGGCACTACTATCATAGTGATATCAGGGACATGACAGGTTTTGAATGATTTTTATGAAATAATCAATCCAATGGCTTCGACCAATACACTACATTATAATGTACTTTACACGAAAAAACTATACGAAAACATTCCAGATACCCCTAATGATTCGATTCATATGACTAATATCAATATTCCCGAAAGTTTAATGTATACAAAACCAATTTATAATAACAACTGACAACTATTAGAAATATTTAAGAAGAATGGTTTGCAACTCTGGCCATTGAAGAAGCCCACAAGAGGCCCCGAGTCTGGTTGAGATACGTAGACGACACCTTCATAATATGGAACCATGGGAATGCAGAACTAGACATTTTCCTGAAGCACATCAACAACGTAAGTCCTTCCATCAATCTTTTTCCCTGCTGCATTATGATGTTTTCAGATTTGCTATCCGACGTTTCGTCTTCCGGACACCATCATCAACTTTATTTTTTCTTATGGGCGC
>NW_019290126.1:133097-145368 GCF_000500325.1 Leptinotarsa decemlineata | reverse complement strand
TTTGCAATGCGAAGTTTCGTTCATTATATTTCATCATCAACATAGCTGAATTTGTTGTTGCAGTAGCTACAAAAATCAATGAAAAAACTAGAAATCCGTATTTATAAAAATAAAGTTGATGATGAAATCTAATGAACGAAACGTCGCATTGCAAATTGGTTTATATCAAATTTAAACAAATATGCAACTGTATTAAAAGTTTCTCTCCATTTTTTTGTATAATTCGAAGGTAGACCCAAAAAAGGAAATTCGTCAATTCTAGATTTTGGCGGATATTCTCGGTATTCTCGATCTAAGAAGAGATTATTTTAGTACTCCAAAATAGTAAACTTTTGTCCAATTCAACCAACCTTGTAGGTCTTACCGTTACCGAGATAGCAATACTGGAATCAGCTGAAAAAACTACCTGTATATCAGATATGCCTCTTCAAGAGTTTAGCAGTAGTTTTTCGTGTCTCAAGTATTGATATGTGCTATAATGTTCAATTGATATTGGGTTTCACGCATCTGTACGTTTTCCGGTTTCTCCGCAAAAATTAATTACGTTCAAGCGCCACAGGCAATTGAGAATGACTATTCCTTATTACTATTCACTTCACTGAATAAACAAGTACCAAAATGGACAAGCGCAACATATTTAGCAGTTGAGTACCTTCGTTAATTTCACATATGAAATAAAAGATGTTTTTTCAACTCCTGTTCTTCCTGAGGTACGCCTTAATTGCAAACAAATTTCAAATTCTTGAAGATATTTTCTTCTATCTTTGAGCCCACACACGTTCCTTTTGTAACGTATTTAATGGAGTTTATTTCTATCACAAAGTGTTTTGCATCTCATTAGGAATTGGAATTGGCTATAAATTTTGATAATAATGCTCAACGTATATTTAATCCTCTGAAATTATACAGAAGATCAAAAAGAAATCATGATGATTATTTCAGGAGACTAATTGAGTTTTGATGAATGAATTTAAACAAAGTTACTCTTTTTATTGGTAGCTTGATCAATTGTTTTCAGAATTAGACATTTCCAGACCAATGAACTACACCTTGAATTTAAAAAAAACAATAAACTGCGAATGTGATGCACTGTAATACAATAAACTACGAGGCAGAAAGTTTAAAAAAAATCCAACAGACAAAATCAAAAACTTTGAAATCGACATTATTTATAATATCATAAGGAAAGTTGATTTTTGAATTTTCTCCATTCATTTAAAACCTAACCGGCCTCAAACTGATGAATGATAATTTAGAGATATAAAAATGTACCCACCATAAATTCTTCGACTTTCCAGTGCCAAAAATGAAAATTTTGAGGAAATAAGTTGTGATTGTAACCGTAACCTTCAAATGATGACTATTTTCAAGTCATGCAATAACTTTCATTTTTGCTTTTGAAATTCAATATGAACCGACACATGTCCCTGTGGCACGAATGCTTTCATTCGTACTCTATTTACATCACCATGGTTACCCTGATTAATCACCTCAACAGATAGATTCTACACAATTGATTGTGACATAGTTATCTTGCAGACCGGCAAATTTGTGAACACACTATGCGATAGAGCCCATGATAGGCTCAAACTAATAGAAACATTCACTGTCGATCAGTCCCAAGAAGACTGAGAGGGTCCTTTTCACCAGGAAAAGAAGTTTATCTGGCTTAAAACCTCCAGAAATCTTCAAAAGCAAAGTGAACTTCTCTGAAGAGGTGAAATACCTTGGTATTGCATTCGACAGGAAGCTAACATGGAACTTTCACCTACAGAGTAGAGCAAAAAGAGCATATGTGGCTTATGAGCAATGTCGTAGGACAGTGGGATGCACTAGAGTGCCACCAAGATTTAGCCAAAGCCTCGGTAGATAATATCATTATTCTGAGGTGGGTTAAAGGGCACGACAAGAGTGAAGGTAATCGCATTACCGACTCTTTAGCCAAGGAAGCGTCTGGACTAAGAATTTTAGGACCCAGTGACACCTACGGCCTGATGACCCATGACCCATGATGACCCAGGATGTGTGAACAGGAAGATGAAACTGTCAGGCATGTCTTATGTGAGTGTCCGGAGTTATCGTCAATAAGAGAGTTTGTATTCGACGAGTCTTGGCCTACACCTGCCGATATAAAGGAGATGTCTCCTAGTGACCTGGAAAGGACAGGATAGATGACGGTCTAGGAAGACAACTTCTCGGGAGGATGTATAATGGTTCACATGTGTCCTAAGTACTGTGGGCCTACACTCACCCTCCCTACTCAACAGATACATTACTACGCCAAAACAAAAAAAGGCTTCAAATGATGCAAAATATTCCAGAATATCCCACAGCATTTGATACTATTCTGAACTATTTCACAATGATCTGAAATGTTTTTGAACGTTCCAGACTATTCTCGAACACTCCATAATGTTTCTGGTTTGTTCTGGAATATTGTTGAATTCTCTCGAATGCTCTGGATTGTTCCTAAAATTTCTAGAAGAGGAAAATTCGAATCATTATTTCTTCAAAAGCACACCTTCCAGGTAAAACCGAGAACTTTTTTCATGGATGAGGATAGAGGGCTACACCCACTTATCCCTTGATCGTTCCACGAAGATCTGGAATTTCTGGGACATTCACGAACGTTTCAGAATATTCCAGAACATTTGACTCATTCAGAATGTTCCGGGATGTTCTGGAATGGTGTGACTTGTTTTCGAATGATCTCTAGAGGTCAAAACTTTCAGTCCTCTAATATTCAAAAGCACGCCCTTCAGGTGAAAATGAGAGCAGTTCTGATATGCACTTTTGGTATGTCTCTGAGCTGTCTTAGTGATTCGGTCTTAACGCCGTCGTGTTATGGATCCCTTCAATGTGGGAAAAAAGTCGCAGAAGGCCAAATCTGGTGAATACGGTAGCAGAGGCATCAATACGGTGTTGTTTATGGTAAAAAAATCACGAACAAGCAATGAAGAGTGTGCAGGTGCATTACTGTAATGCAAAAGCCATGAATTTTCTCAATAAGGCACGTTTTCTTCGTTTTGCTTTTCGCAAGCGGCGCATAACTCCTTATTAACCGAACGACCATGTGGCAAGAACCCCTGATGTACTACGCCACGGTAATCGAAGAAAACAGTGAGAAAAAGCTTGATATTTGATCGAACTTGACGTGCTATTTTTGGTCTTGCCTTACTTGGGATCTTCCATTGGGACGATTGGGTTTTGCTTTCGATGTCATAACCACATACCCATGATGAGTCACCAGTTATGACCATTTCAAGCAAACTTGTATCGCCGTTAACACAATTCCTGAGCCATGCTCCCCAGACGTTTTTCAGAACACTCTACCACATTCCAGAATGTTCCGGGATTTTCTGAAATATTGTGGCATGCTTTCGAAAACTTTCTTATGTTCTATACTGTTCAAGACCTTTCTAGAGTTTCCGAAATTCCCAACCCTTGAATATTTAAAACCACACCCTTAAGGTGAAAATGGAAGCCTTCTTCATGGATACGCTGATTTGATTCTATGACAGAAAAAAAATGTAGGCATGCATGTTCTGCTCCTGGTCGGGTCGATAGTATTTTACATGTAAAATGTCTTCACAGTATGTATAATTTTGTGACAACTAACATACCTATATCTCTCATGGTTGGGTAAAAAAATATATCTTGGAGAAAATAGACTGATTCATTCTCCGAATCAAAAACTCACTCACTTGCTCATTCCTTGAAACAAAATCATTAACTTAAACTGTATCTTCAATTGGACTTCATTAGTTATTGTCAAAATATTTTCGGTAGACCTGTCATTAATTACTATACTGTAACGTCCCTCTTTAATTTAAAATTAACCATGGTTTTTCTTCACACGAGGTTCTATTCTATTTTTATTTATTAATTTTTTCTCAAGGAAATATCTACCATTCTTAATGAAAACGTCACAGTTCCTGAAAGAAGTTGATTAATCACCCATTATTCACTTTGATAAAACGCCTTTTTCTTGCTACAGAGAGTATTAACTTTCTCAATTCTCATCTCACATACAGATACATACATACGATGTAAAAGGGCTGACTCCTGCCTCGCCCAGCGAGCATCGAAAATATTTCCTTAATGGAATCTTAGTATGAAATATTGTTGTTTAGGCCGAAGAAACTCCATAATGTTATGTTGAGTATTGTTGACTACCTTTTATTACTCCTGATAGTAAAAAGGCTTGACGTGCATTATTATTTTTGAGGAAAAGCAAAGGCACTACATCAAAAAAATGTTTAAGTACAGGTCTCAGCAACTTCAAACATTACTCACATATTCTGTAGCCTTTTTCTGATGCCTGTTGAGCGACACCAGACTTATCTGGTCTACGAAACCAAATGTGTGAAACATGTTCCTCATAGCGAACTATTAGTCCACTTAGTTCCACTCTTTCTCCATTGCCTCGTCTTTCGGGCTTTCCAATACTTGTCTTTATTGTCTTTATTGAAACATATACCATTCGTCCTCGCAGCTATATCACTGATGATGTCTGCCGTAGAAGCATATGAAACGTTCCATTCGATCACGGCCTACAATCCTGGATTTTGTTTTGTCTAATTATGACCCCGGCCGTGAAATCCTATGTTGTGGAAGTGTACGAGCAGTTTTGACAGCCACTTTCATGTTGAATTTTTCAAAAGTTCGGACCAATTTGTTGGTCAATTTTGTTCCATTCATTTCATTGAAGATTCTTCACGAAGCCGATTATTTTGTTGTGTGAGTGATCTTTTAGATCAACTGGAAAAAATTGAACTCTCCTTAAAGATCAAATCCTGATGCGGTCCGAGGCGGATCCAGGGTATGTGCTATGCTACCAGGTTCACACAAATGTATGGCTTGGGAGGTAGGTCTCCCGATACGCTTTCCTGAGGCAGCGGGTTACTAACTGCACCCAATAGTAAGGAGAGACTGTCCTGTCATCATAAATGACATGTAGCTTTCCAGGCTGAAATGTGCAGCTCTGGAGTCGTACCTGTGAATGATCTTAGGGACTTTTAGTTACGGCAGCCATAACGACATACTGAAGAGTTTGTACCGTCCAGTTTGGAAATTCCTCGATCAATTATTCCATATTCGGAGATTTGGCAGTCCAGTTTGGAAATTCCTCGATCAATTATTCCATATTCGGAGATTTGGCAGTCGGAAACCTATTGAATGGCCAGAAAGATCTCTAGATTTGACTTCGGTGGACCATTTTCTTATGAGTTATTTGAAAATATTAAACTTTGAAGGAAATGAAAAAAGGTGGAGTTCAACAATCCTTTTTCCTTTCATTCAGCATGAGTGGATCATTCTACTCATTTCATGAACCGTTGAACGTTAGTTTGATCCCAGCAACGAGTTGTATTCACTAAGAGTTGTTCTATCTCCGCTAGGAATTGCATCTTAAAAGGTAAGACCTCTTCAAATCTCAGCTCACAAAACTGTCGACTACTGAGGGTTGCTGGCTAGCGAGAAAATACATTTTCAAGACATTTTAAAGCATTTTGTCTAACAATATATCGTCGTTAAGGAAAATAAATTGAAATATTCAATTTAATTTATTGATATTCAAGTGTATTTCATCTTCGAAATTTGATTATTTTTTTTCTCTATTCCGTTTGTATTCCAAACATTCGTATGGGATTGAATCATATGTCAGTCACAGGATTTTTATCGAAAAGATATTGTGATCTCCCCGATCAAAAACTGGAAAAATCAATATCAACTACATCCATTTGCCCTTTACTTACTATCTTTGTGAATTAGGGGCCATTCAAATTTATGTAAGCACTCTAGTGGGGCGGGGGATCTTTGCTTTGCTTATTTTTGATCACATGGGGGGCGCGGGGTCTAAATTTTGATTAAGTCAGCAGTTATTTACTTTTTTACACATATGACAATCCACACATTATCTATATTGGAAAAATGAAAAATTAATGTTTAGGGGAGGGGACTAAGAACTTTTCTTACTTTTGCTGATGAGGGGGGGGGGCTATGTAATAATGTAATAAATATGCTTACGTAATACTTGAACTTATTTCATCAATTTTTTTAATCTATTCAGTGCGACAAATCAATCAATCGAGTTACCACAAAAAACACCATTTGAATTTTTCAAAAGTGAATTATGGCAGAGGAGCCCACGATGCAAAATGGGGATTTACTCGAGCGTCATTGAGACATATTAGGTTGCAAAGCTTAGATGATTAGAAGAAAAAATGTTATATAATATATACCTTCTTCTCGGTGGGGAAGCGACTATAGATTTTTAAATATGTAAAAANGGGCTCCCCTATTATTAGTGGAACTTGAAAATTACTCAAGTAATCAACCACTCCGAGTATTTTTCTGAATTTTTTGTCAACTATATGCCCACCCTGTACGTTCAGATATCTAATACTCAGAATAGTCATTACATGATGTCTCATTAGAAAATCACGAGAAAACGTCAATCAAATGGTTATTTCAAGTAGATCTAAAGATGAAGCTTTCCGGAAGAACATCGAAGTGAATTCTTCACGGACTGAGTACCTATAGAAAATCAACGATTACAGTGAATTACTTGCTCACATTCTACTTTTCCTCAGAATATACGTTATTGTAATGTTCTTTCGCTGTTTCAACGTACAATTATCTTTTTTAGCGACAAGTCAGTTCAACGGCAAAGTTGAATTCTTGCAACTAATTTGGCATCGATGGATCCTCATTAAATATTTCAGTAACTGAAATCTGGGCCCTCTGTGTTGATTTTTAATATTGAACTTCTCCAAAGGTACAATATTGCACTTCCCCGATAATACATAGAAAGTGATATACTTCCTACACAGGAAAAAATAATAACGAGAAATAATGAAGTATATTCATAATTTTTTATAAAAAAAACTCATATCAAATTGAGGGTATCATTTGTTTTGAAAGCTACTTTTATAAGAAAATAAGATCTTCCACATTCAAGAAAAACGTTACACTTGTAAAATTGCATTTGCATTAACATCAAAACAAATTGTATGAAATCATTAGTTTTTAATCAATAAAATATCAGTTCCATTTCAAAAGCAGTTTCATCATTGGTATTCAAGTACTATAATTTTGTTTGAAGATGGTTGACAATGTTTCGTGGTGCATTTAATTAGGTCGGACTTCCATTGTCTAATATGAAATAAATTGATTTGAAATCCCTGATAGAATCTGCATAAAATTTAAAAGATTAGCTGAAAAAAAAACAATTATATCAAGTCAAAAAACTGAAGTTACAATGAAATAAAGTACTACTAAAAAATAAAAAATTGAACTATTAACACAAGATGAAAATTATTAACAAGAAATGAAAATTAAAAGATTCCAAGCCAGATTACTTCACGACGTTTCGATTGTTAGTATCCACAATTGTCTTCGGGTGATAACTTGAGATCTCCACCGAGATCTGACTATTTATAGGTCATTCGAGTGTTTTCACCTATCCCCTCTTCCCTCTCTCCGCTTCATCGATTTTAGCGGGAGCTGACCTTTTGGCGGGATGGTCGTGTTCCGCTTGGTTAGAGGTTTCCATATGTTGCGTATCTCTACGCTAGCTTGGCTAAATGCGTTGTTGGACAACATATATCCGGCTTCTTTGAATTTTCTCCTAAATCAGTGTTCCTCCTTGTGGAAGATTTCAACTTGAGACCTCTTGATATTATGGAAAACATATATGCGGCTTCTTTGAATTTTCTCCTAAACCAGTGTTCCTTGCGCTTGAGACCACTTGATGTTACGTTGATGAGTCCAAACATGCTCTGCTATTTCTATTCAGCAGCAGCAACAATACTCACACTCATCTGAGAATTCATCTGTCACCTAAATGTTAGCTGTCCATAAAATTATATCATATTCCATATAGGTTTAAGTATATTTCAATTATTAACTTATTATATTTTAATGATTATTGGGAAAACAAAATTAAATTATTCTGTACCATATAACTTTCCATTTACATCTACAGCTACGTAGATGTAAACGCTTCTTGGGCGTAGAAGAGATAAATAACTTAGAAGAGCAAACAACAGAAGGCGAGGTGTTTACAAGTTTACTTGAAAAATTAACACTATTACGTATATGGATGGAATATCCAAATATTCCCTCATAAATATCATATACAGTAGATTTGCAACACCTGGTATTGAATTGATTATTCATGAAGTTGTTTATCATACCTGAATTAATAAAATCAATAGATATTTCATTTATATTATGACATTTATTCAATAACAAAATAATAGATTTGCAATAAAACATTTTCCAATACAAGATTTTATTATGCCAGATTCCATGTACTTTTTTGAACTCAATATGCTTGAACATATTATTTTTGGCTTTCTACTTCTTCGTCTTTATACAAAAAAATATGGGAATCGTTGCCCTTAGGACACGCACATGAATATTTCAAACCCTAAACCTAAAAAATAAAAAATAGAAACTATGTTTCTAGATATTTGACTAAAAAATTAGTATATGCCGACAGAGCAAATACACAAAAAAAAGCACCGTTGAACATTAAATATTTCAAATTACCGCATGTAGCATGTCTGATACCGCAACTATGCAACTCTCACATCGCAACAATGCAGGTTGTAGAAAATGAAAATTTCAAAATCAGTATGAAATGTGAAAACACAGTTGAAAATCATTTTTTACGAAATGAAAAACAAAAACACCAAAGAACCTGAAATCCAAGGTTATCTACAAAATACCATGTGCTGAGTGTGAGAAAGTATATATAGGGCAAACAGGTAGGTATCTAAAACAAAGAATGGCACATAACAGGGATTGTAAAAATATACACAACCCACTATCAGGGATTGTAAAAATATACACAACCCACTGAAAACAATGAAAAATCTCACTAGCTTTGCAGAACATTGTAAGTTATTCCTTCATACTTTTGATTTGAAATTAAGTAAGTATTATAGGATACGATATTGAAAAAAACAATCTTGAATGAGATGATTGAAATAAGAAAGCATGGAACAAAATGTAGCAACAAAAGGTCGGATATTGAAAATTTACACACCTTATATTTCAATCTAATAGGAAAAATCAAACAATAATTCTGAATCATTTACAGACGACTTTTTCGAATTACAATTCTCATTTCTTTCATGGCCTATAAAAAAACGATTCACAGACAGTTCAGTTTGTACATTTCTTCGTGTCTGTGTCAACGTTTTTCGTGAACGTGTGTACGTATTTATATTTTATGTCGAATTTATTTACTTCACTCTTTTTGAACTCTGAAAGCCGTCCCAAATGTAAGTACTCATCAACGTGGTTTTCTGTAAAGTGCTCGAAGCTTTTTATTTTTAACGACTGTTATTTCAACCATATTATTTTGTTTTTAACAATACTACATTCTAAAATCCCATTTTAATATGTATGTCTTGTTCTTATAATTCAGAGTCATGAAGATGAAACAATAACGTTTCGAAACGTCGACAATCCAGCAATAGGTTTTCTTCATCATTTGACCGAACTACCGCTAACTTGACAATCGAAATCATATTCAACGGTCGCCGTCCTATTCAATTAATCTGGATTCATTCATGAAATTACGTCTTATGTCATCGATGACAGTCCGTAATGACATTCATTCGCTTATTTCATTACTATTAATTAACACGCTTTTATTAGGTTCACCTGTATGTATGAACATTTGTTTGTTTGCTAGTAACTCTCCTTTTCATTTCATATTTTTCCCGTTTGAATGCTCAGGATCTCTATTTGACAGAATAATCTTTCATACAAATGTTTTTGTTGAAATTTCTTATTAAAATTGATTTGATTTGAGAACCGAAAAATGTTTTCAGATAAAATAATAGATAAAACACTCGTCCTCAGGACTTATGGCATCGCTTACTAAAGGTTTGTGTTAAAAAAATGGAAATTCATCGATAACTTTTCGCATTGCATTCAGTGGTTTATTTATCATTTTCAGAGCTAGCCAAAATTTACTGGGGCTTCTGGCGTCGATAACTAATTTTTTTGTGTTCACTTTTTATTCTACATTTCAGTTTTGCTAGAATTTAACTATCGCTTTTCGACACCTCCACTCTCACTCACCCGGTGTAAATCCTGCAACATCCCGGTGCAGTAACCTCGGTATATTCCAAACAATGCACTTCGCACATCCACCACCGCACCAAAAGCCTCTGGGAGGCTCAAATGAATTGTCTCTTCGGTTTTTCGAAAGTCCCGGCGAACATGTCACTCACTTATAACATCCTCTCCATGCACTTGCAGCGAACATGTGCTCCTCGGGAGGACTGAAGATTTCGTGAATCAAAACAGCGTGTTCTTGCACGCATGCGTTCTGATATCGTGGGACACGCGGTGATATATTCCGATTGCCATTATCAAAGTTGATGGTTCGGGTACCGTTCTAACGAACCACCGTAAGTGGTTTTGGTGATTGGGCAGAATCGGTAGCAACGTTCGGGAGTTTGGAATTGGGTAATTGCAAAGTTGTGTTTGTCCTTTGGAGAATTTTACAGAATCGAAATGATTATTAACGTATTCAAAAAACACTTTATTGTGAGATTTTATTTATTCATATGTTCTATTTTTACTTGTAGTTTATTTCACTATTATTTCATTTCAGGTTTATTTTGCTTAATATAATTTCAGCTATTTTCAGCTATTCATTTTTAATTATCCTTTTTTAGTTGTTTCTGGGATTTCAAATCATTTTATATAGTAGACAATGGAAGTCCGAACTAGTGAAATTCGTCAAGGTAATTTATTGAATTATTTACCTCCCTCTCAGTGGTGAAATGATTATTCTTTTCATACTCTTCAATGAAGCTTCAAAATGGGTTCCTCAAATAGTCTACTTGATATTTTCGCTATTTTTGGTCGAATACCACTAAAACCCTTTTATTTCTCATTCCTTTCTCCCCCATTGCCGTTTTGTCATAAAAACGATGATGAGAGCGGGAGTAGAAACATAAAATGAAACAAAATTTTGGGTGTAGACATCTCCGTTCAATGAAGAGCAAAAAATTCTTGAATGTAGTTCAATCTGCAGTTCATTTGCAAAACTGAGAGTTTTGCCAGTTTTTTCTTGAAAGAAAATATTGTTCAAATCAATTGTGAATAGTAAGGCTACCAATACTATTCGCTGAGGTACTACACAAGTAATAATCCTTTCTGAATTCGTTTCACTTTCCATTCTGACTTTTTGTTTCCTTTAGTTTGGCAACCTGCGAATTAATCATATACTTCATTTCTTATACCAATCTAATATATAAAAATGGATGTTTGTTGGTTGGTTGGTTGGTTGGTAAGTGATAAACTTCTATATCGCTCAACCGATCGTGATGAAACTTGACATGTACAAGTAATTTTTTATAGAGAAACATTGGAACAGCAGCGATACAGCAACATAGTACTAGTATCATATATGGTTTCGAGGAGTAACGGATGATTTTTTCAGGCCCAGACAAATTCCTATATTCGTTAATTTGTGACTAGCATCTTCAGTGGATAAAGCCATATTGATATGTGGATATAAAATTATATTCGTTTATAATGTTGTTGATCCTGGTTTTCCATTGTTTCCTCTGAGGATGTTTGTCTCCACCTTTATATATTGAAGTTACGGTTAGCTGATTAGCATGTTCAGTTTGTTGATGAAATGCATAGAAGTTAGAAGCGTTTTGCGTGTTCGGTAATTTTTTGCTATCAGTGATTGTACTCTGAGTCAGAAAAATGTTTACAATCCATGAAAATGTTAAGAAAGTGAAGAAAATTGTTATGGTGAATTGTCGAATCACGGAATACCGGTTGGCTCATACCATGCACTTTTTTCGAAAATTTTGGGCATGGAGCGTGTGGCAGCGAAGTTCGTTCCAAAATTACTGAATTCTGGCCTAAAAAACCGTCGCAGAAGCATTGCTCAGAAATTGTTGAATGATGTCAACGGCCATGCAGATTTGTGTAAAAGGTCCGTAACTGGTGACGAATCATGGGTATATGGGTATGTATATACGTATACAGTGTGTAAAAGCTAAATGGAATAAATTCAATATTTCGGTTACTGTACATATTGAAAAAAAAAACCGAAACACGTCAAAAGTGAATTATAATTTGACATTCTTCAACGTAAAAATGCTACCCATACCTTCAACCCCTTCAAATGACAGGTACAACCCCCAATTTTTTAAATGGGAAGTATACGTTTGTGATATATCGTTTTAAAGGTCTCTCCATTCTCTATTCAAAAATGTTATCG
>NW_019290126.1:103213-132954 GCF_000500325.1 Leptinotarsa decemlineata | reverse complement strand
AAAGGAAACATATTGAATTACCTGATAATCTTAGAGATGTCAATATTCTGAATGATTATTTTGTTAGTGCACTGAGTAATGGCCTACCACCTTCAACTAATACAGTTAATTACTATTATAATTCTATTAAAGACAACATTAACAGTTTTCTGCATTTTTCTCAAACAACTGAGGATCAGGTTTCCTCAATAATTTATGATATAAAATCTAAGTCTTTCGGGACTGATCAATATTGTCAATCTAAATTGTGAGAATTGTGCATCCTTCGAATAAAAACGGTATCCTTCAGGTTTCATTTCATAGTTAACATAAAAATGAATATCACACTTTCTCCGCTGCTTACCACAATAACCGTCAAAAAGAAAAACAGACAATTCGCAGTCTAGGTTGTTCGCAATGCGAGATTGCTCTCCCCGTCCCATTAACTGATATTTTTACTTTCATAATTAGACATGTGAGTCGCGGTTGACCTCATGCGCCACAGCGCAGGTACAGGGGGCTCTAATTACTTGGGTCAAACACAACGTGCTCTTCCACGCCCCCATACCTGTGAGAACTCGATTCTCTGCACCTTACCGGACCCGGAGGACAACAGTTTCATCTCTTCGAGAAGAATAAACAGTTAGTACGTGGGCCACACCAAGACCGTTCCTACAATCAACATAAATCTTGCAACATTACAACATTTTGAGCTTTTCTCCACCTTCAAACAAAAACTTGGAAACCTTCCGAAACCACAACGCATTTTTTCTACTAACTTATCTCTCCCAAAGCTGCTTCCTTTTCATTTTAACAATAATAATGTTTTCCTCATTTTTGTTATACTGATGTTGGTGTGATCAAAGATTGTGAACTTTTCCGGTCAGAGATAATAACGTCAATGCTATTTTCAGGGTTTGTTGGCCGTGTCCCGGAGGTACTCATACCTGACGTTACGTCTTCATAGACGTAATGTCAGGCGTATCTACCGTTATCATTAACGGTTATCTACCGTTAATGATAACGGTAGATACACCTAACGTGCGATGACGCAACAAACGAAGTACTATCTAGTAGTCACAACAGATTCTATATTTTTGGTTAGAGTACTATTTATTCCACTGGTGGTTGGCGTGACTAAACTTCTGTTAGAATGAAGCTGTTGAGAGTAGGTAGCTAGACTCTCTTTCTTTCCGTTGAAATTGTTCTTTGATTTTAACTTATAAGGAGGAAATTTATTTAAATTGAAGGGGTTATATTTTTAGGAGTGATTCCTTTTTGGGAAAGAAAGTTTTTGGCTTTCTACTACTCCATAGTGATACAAAAAAAAGGAAAAAAAAGATGAGGGAATCTTCCAAAGAAAGGAAGTAATCAATTTGAAAATAAGTAACTCTATACATGAATGTGTATATCATGCAAAGAAGTAACTTTTAGACAGAAACTGAAAGAAAGTCCTCCTGAAACAGCTACCTAAGTAATCGTAATTCATGAATGAATTGTGTGTATTTTTTATAATGTTATCCAATTTGGTACTGAAGAGCCTTAGGGCAAGTGTCTTACGGCGAAATATCAAATGTCTAGCAGCGAGGATGACACTCACATGTGAGTGGAATTTTACTTCTTTCATAATGGCTAGGGCCATATGGCATTTATCCAGTAATGATGCAAAAAGAACCGGAACGGTTACTTCAAAAATTATGTATCCGGAGTCATCGGAGATAAACTCAATATGTATGAACCTCTGAAGAAGCTAGCCACTCACGTCACCGAAACGTCAGGAAAAAAAACCAAAAATTGATGGCCTTCGAACCTGAAGGCAAATAGTGGCATCGAAAACCTCGGTCGCGAAAGCCTCAATCATTTTGTCAATAGATCTTTTAACTAAAATTATCATTGAGGCAGCTATAGCTACCTGCGTGGCATCCGGGTCCGTTTGTGATATATCGTTTTAAAGGTCTCTCCATTCTCTATTCAAAAATGTTATCGATTTCAAGTTTATTGCAACAATTAAAATAAAATGAATTGAAATCATGTGGTTACCGAAATTCTATAAAATTCACTCAAAAATTAAAATGTAATGCAAAACGTAATGAAATGTAGAATACGAAAAAGAACTATGGATGTTAATGAATATAATGAAGTAGATGTTCAAAATCAGTGTCATTTTTTTTCGAGTTTGAAAGCCGTAGATTTTTGGAATTTCTTCCTGACGTTTCGCTGGCGCGAGTGGCTAGCTTCTTCATGGTTTGCTGTCGGATGACTACCTTTTCGGCTTCTTAAAGCATATTTATGCCTTGTCAGGAAAGCAGTTGTATTTGTACCTGCATTTGTACCTGTACTCGTTCCTGCACTTAAACTTGGAACATTAACAATCTTGCTGCCTGTCGTCCTGTTCGTTATTCTCGAATTCATTAAAGTGGGATTCCATATTGGATTGATGTGCACCGCCTCCCTCTTCACCGATTGGGAAATGTTGTATCGAGGTATTGCCGGACATTAACTTGGTGATGTGGTGGTGCTCCATCCAGCTAAAACCATATCGTATTCACTGGAACTTGAGAGTTTACTGGATCAGGATATAAAGTTGCCCTCAATGAAAAAGGGACCAATGAGGTTTCCAACAATCTCTGCCCTAACCTAACCTTTTGAGGGTATTTCGTGTGATCTTCTCTCATTCAGTGTGGATTTTCCGTTGACCAGTAGCGGCAATTTTGCCGATTAGCATGATCGTTAAGATACAAAGTACTATCATTAGAAAACATAATGTCTTCTAATAGGATGATATTGTTATCCAATATGTCCATCATTTGCTCAAAAATTTGCTCAAAAATCGTCTTCCATGAGCTCCTGAGTAGGTATCATATTATAAAGATACATTTTATTTTCTTTTAATATGTTTACTATCGATGTATGGCTAACATTGAATGTAGTGGATGCCTGTCTACTCGATGTATGTGGGTTTTTCTCAAACTCAAGTATCACATCTTATTTGACCACACGACCAAGCTCGCGAAACTGATTCCCTATTCTGCTTATTGTTTCTTGAGATATAAGCGGTAAATTAGGAAATTTCTCATGAAATAGACGAGCTACTTTCTATTCTGTTTGGATTTTATCTCCATAACCAATCATTCGTAAAACTGTTACTTTATGCATTTCCATTAATGTAACCATTTGTCAGACTTGAAGTTAACGAACTTTAAACTTAAATTGAACTGCTGACAACTAATGTTGTAACATACAAAATAAGTTGACAAGGCGTTTCAAACTACCGTTGCCACGGAAATTATTTACAGTTTTTTAAAGGATACCATCTAAAAAGAACATTGCTATTGTCTTTGCTTACTTTCTTATTATAAATACCTCAACATGAAATGAGTTTTGAGTATATTGCAATCAATTTTTAGTATATTTTATCCAATTTCGGTATCCACCTGATTTTAATTTATTTCATCTCAATTGTGGCAATAAACTTGGAAGCGATAACATTTTTAAATACAGAATGAAGAGACCTTTCAAACGATATATCACAAGCCTAGACTTCCCATTTGAAAAATTGGGGGTTGTACCTGTCATTCGGTGGGGTTGAAGGTATGGGTAACATTTTTCCATTGAATAATGTCAAATCATAGTTTAGATTAGACGTGTTTCGGGATTTTTTTTAAATATGTACCAGAATCAAGTATCACATAAGAAGCCACCCTTTGGTAAAATGGGATTTCATTCGAAAACCAGCCTCAGTTCGCAAATTAGCAAATCTAAATCATATTTTCAATATTGTCAATCAAATTTGTGAGAATTATGCATCCTTCGAATAAAAACGGTATCCTTCAGTTTTCATTTCATAGTAACATAAAAATGAATATCACACTTTCTCCGCTGCTTACCACAATAACCGTCAAAAAGAAAAACAGACAATTCGCAGTCTAGGTTGTTCGCAATGTAAACCTTAAAACAAATGGTTACCTACTTTTTCAGAAAAACTGCTCATGTAGCAAAAGTGCTCTTGAAGAAACGTAAAATGGTAAATTGTGAATGTGAATGGTATGCCACACCGTCTGATCATTCTTCATCAAGACAATGCAAATTGTCACAAATTTCGTCTCTCAAAAAGCAGTGCTCAAACCTTTTGATTGTACTAAAAAATAACCCCATTTCAACAATATGGGATAGGTCGATAGGCCCATATGGCATTTATCCAGTAATGCTGCAAAAAGAACCGGAACGTTTACTTCAAAAATTATGTATCTGGAGTCATCGGAGATAAATTCAATATGTATAAACCTCTGAAGAAGCTAGCCACTCACGTCACCGAAACGTCAGGAAAAAATCCAAAAATTGATGGCCTTCGAACCTGAAGGCAAATAGTGGCACCGAAAACCTCGGTCGCGAAAGCCTCAATCATTTTGTCAATAGATCTTTTAACTAAAATTATCATTGAGGCAGCTATAGCTACCTGCGTGGCATCCGGGTCCAGGAAATCATACAGATGTGAAGATTTTTGAGTGTCTTGATTTGGATTCAAAAGATAATTTTATTGGACATAGCACTCTAAAAAAGGCAAACCATATACACGTGTTTCGAGTTTCTGGTCCATCATCAATATGTTGCAGCGACGTGCAAGGATTGGCAACTCTTGGCTGACAAAGAAGTACAAATGCACAATGATATCAGCAGATGCCAGTCACACATTTGTGGTTTCAATTGGTAGATCTTATGTTTACAAAAATACTACTGAAATTACACCCGAGTCCAGGAATTTATACAGAAATAAAGAATATCAGCACTTCTGCTGATGGTTCCATGCATTTGTATTTCTTTTGGCAACTAAGTGTTGCTCATTCTTGCCCTTGGCTTCACCATACTGATAAATGACCAAAAGACCGAAACACGTTTTTATCGTTTGCCTTTTTTGAGTGTGCGTGCGTGCACGTGTGTGTGAAACCCGTATTGCGGTTTGTTTTGTTAACTGCTCAGTGAAAATCTTATAATGAAGTGCCACTTAAATACGTTATGGATTTTGATACAGTTTCGACCATTTTCATTTATTTCAAAGAATCCGTATGGGTACCAATAAGTTCGTTGAAACAGAAGAAGTACTCTTGAATCAAAATAATCCTTCTTGAAGCAGATATTAATGATGTATAAGAACCAGTCATGACCCACGTACTAATTCTCCCATGAAGAGGGGCCAATAATTGTTTGCGATTTATAGACGCACATTATGTAGGATAATGTATAATTATTATGTTACTGATACTATCATAAGACTTCTCGAGAAGAAAAAAAGGTGATGTAATTATGAAGAATTCAATTATTCACCTGTCAGTTGAATGATCGTCAATAGTTTGGAAATATTTTTTTCAATACTTTAGATATTCGACCAGATTTTTATGAAGATGTACAGGGTAATTATTTTAGTTACGTAACCACTCAGAAACTCAAAAGAAAATACTGGATTCATAAATATCTTTTGTAAGGGTGTAACTATTTTGTAGGTCTGCAGGTCAGCAAATTGTTCTCACTAGACTTTGCTCTCGTAATCTTGTAGGAGGACAGAAAATCTTGCAGGTCGGGTCTCCCGAAAATTAATAGGTAACCTGGTCGAGATGAATGTCTGGGAGACTCGACCTGCAAGAATTTTTGCCGACCTGCAAGAATTTCTGCCGACTTGCAAAATGTATTTTCAATTTTTTGAGAATTGTGAAACTTTTGGGTGGGAGTTGGGAAATTTTTCTGTCGAATATGAATAACCTGGTCGAGATTCATGTCTGAGAGACCCGACCTGCAAGAATTTTTGCCTTTCTACAAGATTACGTAAGCAATATTTAATGAGAACAATTTGGTAACCTGCAAACCTGCAAAATAGTTGCACCACTTTTGTAACTTTTTGAAATGTTGAACTGGAATAAAAGTGATGACTGATTGATCATTATAAAAACACATTCTGAAAACAAGTTGTTACATGAAGTTTCTTCTGAAAGTGAATGATTTTCGACTCATCGAAATTGTCTCAGAATATTTGTTTGAAAATTTTTTCTCCAGTTGAAACTGTTCTTAGAAGTTTTACTACTTGCTAGTAGATGGCGATATTTGTACGTTGAAATGGTTATTATTTGGGCACTCTCAAAAATTAAATTAAAATTTATTCAACTTTTTTACACCAGATAAGACTACATATAAGTGGCCTTTGCTTGAAAAACCTTTAATGCTTCAGTAGGTAGCATATATTTTAAAATTATACCTTGAAGTCTATAGATGCACATGCACATATGCAACCAACATAACATAATGAAATTATGGAACAATCATGAAATACAAATCAATTCAGAGAACTAAGATTATATAAAAAAGGAAAGAAAATCACCTCAAAGGTGCTGCTTCGTTCCCTCCTGTTCATAAATGAGAACGTATGCCTCATCGCTCACAAGTGACTTTGGCGAAATTGGGAACACCTGTGAATCGTTGTATTCATGCCATGTGCTACTATATGGGTGTCTGCAATGTGCTGTGTAATGCCTGTTGTAAGTAGTCCCACTGTGATTTGAAAGTGCATATAGATTATAACGACAAGAAGCCACATTGTCTGCTGCATAATTGCTCATATCTAATTCATCTGAAGGAAAGTCAACGTATCAACTGTTGTTGACACGTCACGCCACTGAAGATGACTGCCGCAGTTGCAATTGAAAAGTTTGGAGATTGTAACCAAAGAAGACCACTGCAAAACCCGAAAACTAACCAAAACATTGACGCTAGCCATGAAAGCCTACATCCTTAAATTAATTTCATGTGCGTATTCTTTTTCCCCCGATGTTGGTGTTACACATTTTCTATAAACTTCAATAAAATCTTTCAACGTTTTACTCATTGGTCAATTGTGCATCATGAACACAGTGGTTGAACCAGTGTCTTAACGCCTGTTTTACTCCCAAAGTAATTTTTCTGTTGTATATCTCATTTATCACTATATCATAGTTTACCAGCGTTCTGTTCACGAAAAAGTTTTATCCCAGAATGGTTTTGCATTTCTACTTCTCCATATTCAAACAAAAAACTGGAAATCTTTCAATTCTACACTGCAGTTTGAAATTAAAAAATATTCAGTGTTATGAGTTGTACATTCCACTTCAATGAAATGAATAAAAACACTTTTGTCTGATTACCACTAATTACTACTGGTAGATTTTATTATATAATTCCAATCATATTGGAATTCATTTCCTATATGAAAAAAACTCTTATTTTTTCCAATATCCATAAATTGAAAGGAACTGGAATCGTCATTGTCAATGATATGTGTCAGGAGGATAGAGACCAATTGAAGATTTTAAAGGATCACATGAAACGTGCACGTGAACAAAATCTACATGCAACTATCAGAGGATATAACTTGATTATAGAAGGTCAGAAATATACGGCTCAACAATTGAATGATGGTGTAGTATCAGGAGTCTTAGGAACAGCAAGCGGCGGTACCTCTGATTCGACAGACCCCTCCTCAGGAAGAAAAGGCCACGTCAACCAAAATCAGAGTAAAGGCAATTTCAATTCGCGACTGTTAACCAATGGTGGAAAAGTAACCACACGCAGTAGAACTAAAAACAACTGAAGTGCACAACTGCTTGGATTTAAATTTGCTTCATTGCTTCATTCTCGTTGTTAAAACATTCATTATTCTGTTTATAATTTCTGCAGAGGATTTCTCGCACTGTTATTATATTTGCTTTATACTGACTTTTTTTTTCTCCTCCTTTCTCTCTCTCTCTATATCTCAAATGGCTACACTTTTATCCGTTGCACATGTGAATGTGCGATCGTTGGTACCTCATTTAAATGCGTTACATGTTCACATTAATGATAATGGCTATGACATAATCGGTATTTCTGAGACATGGTTACATCCAGGCATATTTTGTGCTGCAGTTTCAATTGAAGGATACAAACTAGTGAGAAATGATCGGCTGGTCAGAAGGGGTGGGGGGACTGCTGTATATATAAGAGATGGATTAGATATCAAGGTTATTCTGAAAGATACTCTGGAGTTTTTAGAACAGCTATGGCTTGAGGTAAAAATAGAAGGAGTAAAGTATGCTCTAGGTATTGTATATAGACCACCCAACTCAGATAGTATGTGTTTCCTGAATAAGTTCGAGGATACTCTTATTAATATATTTACAGATTATGATAAAATAATATGTACTGGCGACTTCAATATAAATTTTTTAGACTCGAATTCTGAGCTATCAAGTGACCTAAGAGCAATTACCGACACGGTTAATTTGATACAGAGAATTGATGGCCCCAAATAGTGTCTCTCTTATAGATTTACTGTTTACTAATTTTGAAATTGTGAGTGCTGACGTGAGCGATGCTGACATAGCTGATCACTTCGTTATTTCTTGCTCATTGCAGTTAAATATGATGCCTCGTTCTTTGAAAAAATATACTTATAGAAATTTCAATGACATCAATCTGAACAGTTTTCAAAGTGACCTTGAAAATATACCTTGGGATCATATTTCACGATATTCAATCAATTGATGATAAAATTAATTTCATTAATGATAATATTTTGTTATTGGCTGATAAGCATGCACCACAGAAAACCTCGTATTTCGCGAAAAAGAAACAAAATTACACCCCATGGATTACTGATAATATCAGATTGATGCAAAGAATGCGTGACAAAGCTCTCAAGAGGTATAGAAGGAGTCGACAACCTGCTCATCTTGAATATTACAGGCAGTTGAGAAATTTCACTTCTTCCTCCATCAGAAGAGAAAAAAAGGCATATTTAGAGTACACACTTCAGAATTCCCATAGCAAACAACAATGGCAGATATTCAATAAATTGGGTGTTATTAAAAGGAAACATATTGAATTACCTGATAATCTTAGAGATGTCAATATTCTGAATGATTATTTTGTTAGTGCACTGAGTAATGGCCTACCACCTTCAACTAATACAGTTAATTACTATTATAATTCTATTAAAGACAACATTAACAGTTTTCTGCATTTTTCTCAAACAACTGAGGATCAGGTTTCCTCAATAATTTATGATATAAAATCTAAGTCTTTCGGGACTGACAATATAAATATTAACATGATTCTGCTCTGTTGTCCATATATAATTATATACATCACTCATGTTGTGAATGAATGTTTGAATTGTTGTTACTTTCCTAAAGCTTGGAAGCGTGCTTATGTACTTCCATTAGCAAAAATCAGTAACCCAACGGAATACAGTCACTTACGAAGTATAAGCGTGCTGCCAACCTTATCGAAAGTATTAGAAAAAATTCTTGAACTGCAAATGAGAACACACATCGAAGATAATAATATACTTCCCTTATATCAGAGTGGATTCAGGTCTGGCTATTATAAGTCATTTTTGAATCAGAAGCCTGTGGTTTATTTCAAATCAGTTTGTCGAAATACAAATTACTTTTTCTAGGTCGATTATCAATAAAACCAATAGAAATTTCAGCATATAAGTACCATTTATTCAGATATAAATAACAGAGCGGAAATAATAAATATCTACATCAATTTTTACATAATATACTTTCTACAAAATCCTTACAAATACTCATTACGTATAACAAAATATTTACAAGTTTACAGATATATTTACACGTTAAAATCTTCAATAAATCACAATTTATAAAAACTTACTGATGAATAATATTGCTAATAGGGTAGGATTCAGTCAATTCAGTCAATATCAGGACAATCAATGAATATTTTATATTAAATGATAAATTTTAAAAACCTGCAACTGGAGAAAATAAGTTTTTTGAACCAATAAACATAAGTACAGCAGTTTGGTATTTTTTCATGAAATTCAGAAAAATAGTATAAAAAAGTAATCAAAGTGTTCAAAAATGACCACTTTACCATAAAACTCAAAATATCTTTTTTCATCATGCACTTAATTTCTCATTAGACAGTGAAAAAATTATGAGCAGTTTTGAATACAGTTAGTTGAAAAACTTCCACTCAGTTTCAAGTTTATTTTTATCAATATACAATATACATAATTTGAATTTATATCTTCTTGAGAAAAAAGTTTCAGTAATAAACACTGTAACCTGTAAGAACAGGTTTCAAAGTAGAGTCAGTTCATCAATTCATGTAAATCATGTAATATTCACAGCTAAACATTATCAAAAAAACTTGAGTGAGTTTCACTTTACGTATTAGTTGATTGTACAGTTGCCTTTTATAGACTATCCATGTTACTGTTTTGCTTGAAATTTATACATTTGGCAGAAGATGCCCTCCTACAGTACTACAGTTTCTACCATGTCATCTACAACTGACACATATTCAACCTTGCCATCAAAATGTCAGCCAGTAAACAAAAATCTGAGTCAATGTCCACTTCAGAACCATCTGAACTATGTGAGAATATTTAAAATCATCAACAGGAAGACAAAAGTTGTCCAACCGGTAACTAAAACTAGGACTAGGAAATCAAACATTCACTCCATTGTTTCCAGGCTTCTTGATGCATTAATACAATAAGAGTCCACTTGTCCACATACACGTAGGATATGCTTGTTGGCTTAAAAATAAACACTAACGTCCATTAAGTCTCACTTCACCCTTTTACTAATTTGTGGGCAGTGTGCAATGGAGCGGGGGTTACTGGAAGGACCAGCCTCGGCATACAGACACGACGATTCACTACAAGAGCAAGTAGTATCATGACTGCTGGTACAGGAGTGTCGATCAGTCTCACAGTCAGCATCACCATCCTCCCAATTGTGTTGGTTGAACCAAATTTTAGTATCACAACTATGTGGCATGTTACTACAGTGGCCGCCTCGATTACTAGATCTATGTCCCGAACTGCCACTAGCTAGTGAGCAGTGGGCATCACAGTTATTGCAAGAACGTGTTCTGGGGTACTGAATTTTGCTACATTGAACAGGAACATGGACGGCGTAACACCCGTATCCTCCACTGCCGCAGCTACTTCCACCACCCCTTGGTGGAGGCACAGGAGGATTCTCTCGCGGACAGTCTGGAGGAGGATGGTCTGGTGGAGGAGGAATAATCTCCGACCAGTTTGGAGGAGGTAGGATCATTGTAGTAGCATAAGGTGTGGGATTTTCTAGGCTTTTTTTGCAGTTATAGAAAGTGGAGAGGTTCTTGGTGTCCACTTCAGCATAGTCGGCAGGCTGTGACAGTGGTATAGAGGCGTCTTTGTCGCAGTCATTGGCTTTCCATCCTCTATCTATCCATAAGCTTTCTTTAGCATTGAGCTGGGATGCGTTGACGACTGGAACATTCAGATGCCCTAGCTGCTTGCTTAACGACTGCCTCCTCTTCAGATAGAGTAAGCCACCTGTTCCAGCCAATAAAAGAAGCAGAAGAGCTGCCAATAGAATAACGAACCAGGTTTGACGCACAAGAGGAACCAGTGGACCGAGAGTCCTAGGGCTCTGAGCTCTTGGAGAAGTCAGCAACGGTACAGGATTTGAGTAAGGTCCTTGGCCTGCGATAGTCAAAGCTGCTACTTTAGCATTGTACATGCCACCTGCCGTCAGGTTGCTGATCAATATCGAAGTTGTCGACGCGTTCATGGTCATGGATCTGATCACATTTCCTTTGATTTGAATTTTATACCCAATGATAATGCCGTTGCAGTGTTGGGGTGGTGGAGGTGACCATCTCACCCAACCAGCAGTGTCATTGAACACCCCTGCAGTTATGCTGTCTGGAGGAGCTGAAGGAACATCTTCTAAGGTTTGAGCGATTTTGGAATTGGATGGCTGTCCCTCCACAGATTTGTAGAATGGTGACAAAAAGAACTCGTACTTCGTGAACTTCTTCAAATTTGTGACGACGTAACTCTTGGCCTCAACGTCAAGAACTGTTAGAATATTGTAGTTATGGGAACCACCAGAAAGCTCTCTAAACCGTATGTAGAACCCTTCAACGTAGTCGCTGTCCGAAAAACTCCAAATCAACTTGACTGAGCTAGATGATTGAGGTCTGGTGTCCTTCAGATCGATAAGCTTTGTACTCAATATCGACCTTGCAGTATCCAGTTCTGAACTTGGTAAAGACCTTGAGTTCGCCAACGTCCTTGCATTAGCTGAAACCGGACTGGCAGAAGATAAACCATGAGCATTCTCTGCTCTGACGATGAAAACATAGGAACTATCGGGTTTCAACTCGTGAACGACCATGTACGGATTTTGAACTCGATGCGCAGCTATCACCCAACCAGTTTGTAGATCTGGACTCCAGTATTCAACTGTGTATCCTACCAGGCCTGTGTCTTTGCTGTCTTCGCTTTCCCAGGAAAGGCTGATGCTGGATTCAGTGGCGTTCAGGATTTGAGGAGCGGAGGGGGCTTGTGGAAAAGTCGATGGGTCTGGACTGCGATGGAGTGGTACAGATGAACCTTCTACGACGTTCAAGGAAGCGGACCAGGAACTCTCTCCGCTTTCAGATATGGCGGAGCATGTGTAGAGGCCGGAATCTTCCAGACGTAGATCTGAAGAAAAAACAAATGAGAAACTTGAAAATTATCTTCCAATAGTAAATTTCATTCGTAATTTTTCATGTTTCAAGGTGCCGTTGAATAATTATCTACATCTATATGTTTATCTGGATCTGGATCAGTTGAAATTATTCGAAATATTGTGAATTATGCAAATCATTTTCAGTGGTATGAAATAATTTGTTTCAGATTCGGAAAAAATATGTATAAGGTATATAGGTACACCTTAAAACGCAACACATGTTTCGCTATACAATACCTCCTTCAGGCCCGAAGGCCTGGATTTTCATCAAGTAGCTGCCGATTTCATTACATATCTAGTACCAGTTTAGATAATATATTAAAAAAAATAGATTTTCGAAATTCACGAATTATTTTTCATTTCTAATGATAATACTGTATTAACCTCCGCGACGCCTCCAAAACTCTAATATTCCAAATATAGTATTACTTATATATCATAGTTTAAGATATATTATAGAAATGGATACAGTATTCAATGAGACAAAAATGTCTTGATTTCAAACAGAACATAAACTAACATCTGATTCAATAAAAAATTGAATCTCTATGGGAGAACTATTTTGGAACTCTAATCAAGACACCTACATGATTTATTGCAATAAGGAAGTGTAAAAAGCACTTTTTATTGTATATTTCAAAGCGACTACAGAGATAGTTTGGAACTGTATCCTAATGTTTCGCCAGCATGATTGGCTGGCTTCTCCAGAGGTTTATTTATCTTGATGATTCACCGGTGACTGGTGATTTCTAGTTCGTAGGTTGTATCTATGTTGACGGTAGCCGGCCTTTGTTGATGCGTCGCTATTGGCTATTACCTGTTGATGACGTAACATTGCATTGCACTGTTGCCACCTCAACATCTTTTAATATGGGATTCCAAATCCGCGTTACTGCCTCTTCTTTTCTGTTGTAATTTTCCGTATGATCATGGATTTCAATGGCTTCCCGTACAAGCCGACTGTGGTATCCATGATCGGGGGCAAGTAGTTTCACATCTTCAAACAGTATCGTCTGATTTCCTCCACTGAGCGCGTGCTCGATTACTGCCGATTTTTCTATTTGACCTAATCCGCAGTTTCTCCGATGTTAATTCAGCCTTGTACCCATGAATCTTTTGGTGGTACCGATATAAACTTTTCCGCGGGTGCATGGTATACAATACACCCCCGCAGCTGACAGTGGATCTCTTTTGTCTTTCGCAGATCTCAGGCTTTGTTGTATTTTCCTGGTGAGTTTGAACACTGTTTTATGTTATGTTTCCTTAAGATTTTTCTAACATGAGGCTGGACTAGCGAAGATAGGTGTATAGACAAGTAATAAGTAGGCGAACCCGGTGCACTCACTATGTGTCTCAACGGACCTTCTATTTTGTGTACTTCGGAAGACCGTAGATCCTTGGCGGGACGGGACAGCTTCTGTTCCTAAAATGGTCTTCTGACAGGGTTGGCAATGTTAAAAACATTTGTTTTAACATTGCCAACCCTGTCAGACACAATTAAAAACAATTTGTTTTAACCATGTTTAAAACACATAAAAAAACACATAATACTTTTAGTAAGAAGAAGCTAAGAAACTCATTTTATAGTATGTTTTTTACCAAAGAGTTGGCAACTTCGGTATTACTAGATGGGACTCCCCTGATTGACAAGCGGTAATGCGGCGAATGTTCGTAAAATGCGGGTATTTCTCGGCTTGCTTTTGTTCAACTAGATAGAATAAAAGCCGAACGAAATCGATCAATTCATGTTTTGAACATATGGCTGTTCTGCTCATTCAATCAATTTATTTGCCAAGGATATTGAAGAGGCGGAGATAAAAAGCAATGCAAAAAAGATTGTAAAGTATTTCAAGTATCATCATTTTCCATAAGCAAAGTACAAGGAGGCTGGTGGAAAAAAACTTGTACCATCTCAAGATGTACGCTGGAATACATTAGCAGATTGTCTCGAATCCTACGTCAACAACTGGCACTGTCTAGTGAAAATATGCAGCGAGCACAGGACTATATGAGATTCAACAATCGTAAGGAACGTCCAAGATGTTGAGTTCAAAGAAAATGTTGAGTACTATCTCAAAAAACTGAAAAAAGGTAGTCAGAGCGCTCGATCTCATTCAGAAAGACATGTGCGTCCTAAGTGATTGTACACATATATGGAAAGATTTACTATCATCGGACTGGTTGCCAGAAGAAGCAGACAAACTTAAAGCAAGATTTAAAGCCGCAATGACACCTGCACATTTCTCTGCTTATATATTAGACACCAATTATAATGCAGAAGAGGAGGACACAATAGGCATGGATTTTTTAGATTCGAGCTGTCCGCATGCCATGAAAGATGTCCTGATGTACCGTGCGAGGAGTTATCCTTTTTTGGAATACATGTTTAAAAAAGATATTTTAATGAAAACGCATGTGTCTGTGTGGTGGAAATCACTGAGTAATGAAGTGGATCCAAGGATGCTCGAAATTACTTGTCAGTTATTTACTGCAACTGCTTCTTCTGCAGGAATTGAAAGGTTTTTCTCGACATTCGGACTGGTTCATACAAAATTAAGAAACAAGCTCGGGACAGAGAAATCTGCTAAATTGGTTGCAATTATGAGGGCTCTCTATCAAGCTTGCTTGATTAAGAGCTCTTGAGAAACTTCAGGTCATGGAAGTTGAGGGTTGAGTAGAAGATAGGAGAAGGGAAGTTGATTGAACTTGATTGCACCTCAACTTGGAAACTGTTATTATAAATAAATAATAATTATAATTACAATAAATGAAGTACTTTTTGATTTTTGATTATTTTGTTTCATTTTATACCTATGTACGTGTTTAAAACATTATTAAAACATGTTTAAAACAACGCAATTAAAACAGTAATGATACATTAATAAAAAACGTGTTTTTTTTGTTTTTCAAATGAAACATTATGTTTTGTTCTTTAAAAAAAACACTTTTTTTTCCAACCCTGTCTTCTGAGTAGTTTCGGACAATGATGACGATGATTTTATGAAACGGTTCGTCTTCCGCAACCTTGATTGTGTTGGGTCTATTTTCAGCTTGCGGTAGCTGGACGGGTCAATTTTTCCGATGTATTCTTCTGTTTTCAAAAGCACCGTGACATTTCTCTTGTCAGCTGGTAGAACGATGATCTCCTCATTAGAGTTCAGGTTTTTTAAAAGCCACAATTTCTTTATTTGGTATATTGCATTTTGGTGTTCAGGAGCTTACGTAGAATATTCGCTGTCTCAATCCGAATTTCTTCCGCTTCATCATCCGGTAGAGTTCTGATTGCAGCTTCCGTATTAGCTATAATTTCTTCATCAGGTACCCGCGGCGGAATTACCGAGAAGTTACCACCTCTTGCTAGCACTGCCATTTCATCTTCCGTGAGGACCTGATCTGTTAGGTTCACGACAACTCTGGACCTGTCCAAGGCATGGGGATTTTGGGCATGGGACATAGAGATATTTCAATAACATAAATCTGTGAACATCACATTAGAATCAACCTGTTTTTCAATTTGCAGACAAAATGTGGCAGACATACAACATCATATGCGAGGTATATAGCATGTGTACGGGTAGTTGCGACGTTTTCCTTGTAAAATTATTTCCATAGTACATAAACATTCAAAAGCTATTTCGAATCAACCAATCACAACCGTGGAAAATATTTGTTCTGTTTTTTTCATTTATTATCGAATACACGTGAATGGCCCCACTGGGAATCTGCACAGTTTCACCGACCTCGTTCAAATGACAATATAATCGAAATTCCATGGAAATTACTGAATTTGCGTAGCAACAAAACAGAAACTCCAATTATGCAGAAAACTTCATTTAGTGCTCACAGAATCGTACAAATTCGTATACACCACCAATTCAAATTTGCTGCAACGTTATTATCTCCAAACTCTCTGGAGCTAGGTTATTTTCACAGGTTATGATGTGACATTTGTCAGGAAATGGTGGGTGATGAAATGAAAATGATATACAATCTACTTACTACCACTGGTTTACCTTTATCGACAAGATTTATCAAGTATATAATGAACCATATAATCAATGAATTTGAATATCAGATCCAATTATTTAATAGATTTACGACAATATCTGAGGTACAGCTAAATGAAACTGCATATATATTGATGTTAAACCAAAACATCAGCTTCCTCGATGTGTACATTCAATCTTTTCTTTTATATTGTATCATGGTAATTTAAAATTTAATCAATTAGTTAGTTGATATCCTTTGTTTTTAAGTGTTATAACAATGTAATATTGCACAATTAGTAGAAATTACCATATTTGGAAAATTAATTATATTTTAAACTTAAAACCAATATTTGGTGTCAGGTGTGGTAGTCAGATACTTTCTGAATATATTGATTATGTGCATGCGTTTTCTCCTAAGACACGTTTCACTCCACGGTAGTTTCGTCAGTTAAATTGATGGTATTGTATGTATTTGTCTTTTCACACGCCACCTATATTTTCTTGCAAAGCTCTTCTCGAGTCGGAAAGCCACAGGCTCGGACCAAATAACAAACCGGGCTCTGAAGGTCCTACCAAGAAAGGGTATAGCGGCAATGACGAATATCATTAAAGCTATACTCAGACTGCAACATTTCTCGTATCCATTCAAGGAGGCAACGACTACTAGCCAAAATGAGCAATCTTGGCTACTCGAAACAAATGGTAAGACTAATCTAATCTTTTCTAGCAGACCGACAATGCCGCTGCAGAGTAGGACAAGAAATCTCCCCTTGCGACTTCTGGAAGCAGACACGGTAGCTGGAAGTCTATCAATGTCGCTGAAGGATATATAGATAATTCACTTACAAACAAGACCATTCGAAACTTTCAAAAAAATGGGAAATGGAAACTGTGCCTTCTTTCTCCTGTGCCGCACTTTTCTCGCAGATCCTTAAGACTCTTGAGAAATGATCCATCATAGCGCTCTATTGACTCTGAGAGATGTATTTTGGACCTGGCAGACCAGAACATCCAGAAGGACACAAGGTGATATGTCCAGTGGGGTCCAAAGACCCCAATATTGTTGAAGTTCCAGCCAAATCGAATGAACGGTGTTTTTAATGTATTTTTTTTCAACCTTCCTTGAACATTTTCAGTTATGAACCGGCTGAAATGAACCTTGAACTAAATGTTCAGTAAGGCTTACCAAAAATACATAAGTGAAAACCGTTCCCAAATATGAAGAGCCCTTTTCAAGGTTAGCGCTTACAAATGCGCATACAAACAGACAGCGACCATTTACAAATTTATTATATGTATTGATATGACAGCGGTTTACAGCCGGGCTGCAATCTTCCCCATCGCCGTTTTCATCGCCATCGCCATTGTCGCCATCGCAGTAATGACTGAGGTTACCTTGATTGAGAATTTTTTTTGACAGTAATTCATTCACAATATAATGAGTTTCATAAAACACGGTATATTCCCGAAGTAATATTCTGATTTCATTCATAGATGAACAATGCCGCCGAAACCAATTTTGCGTTCGAGGTGAATAATAGTAATTATAAAGCGATTCAGTGTAGTTTTGTGACACGACAAAAGGTCTATAATTTAAGCTTTTTGAAAGGTGCACTGACGCCTGAGGATATGCAATTTACCTCTTTCATCCTGCATTATATGCATATGCCCGAAAAAACTTGAACAAATACGTAGGTTGAAAAATTTGCAAGTTAACGAGAAATTTTCCGACGCGAGAACAAAGGATATTCCCAGAGAGGTGAATGTAAATAGTCTGCATGAGTGAAAATTGAATGTTTGAAAAGACTTAGTATACCGTTGTTAGATGGAGGGAAAAATTAGAGAAACACTATGATACGAATCTACCTCTGGCTTTCTGGAAGTGAATATCAATTTTGAGTTAGACTAACCCAACAAATCAAAACAAATTTTCTGAACGAGTTGTTTTTTCTTAAATATCCAAAAACAGAGGCTATTCAAATTCTACACACGGGTAACTCGTAAACGTTAAGATATGGAACAAAGTCTAAATTGTGGCATATTTACATATTTTGAGTAGTATTAAATGAACCGAAAAACCGACTGTAGCTCTTCTTCTTCCGGAAAAACTAAAAATTTCGAAATTCCGTTTTTGAAGTGATAACTTCTTATGGGAGGGTAAACCGCTTGGTAACATAACGCATAACAGCGCCAGTATCTCTGGCTTCCCTTTCTCCGCTAGCCGTATCTCTCGCCTCTATTCGCACGGTTCAGTGTTCAGTGTGCGGTGAACATATACTGTTGACAGTGAGCATATAACGCTTTTGAAAGTGATTATGGAAAATCTGATGAAACAAACAGAAGGTGATTCTCGGAACATTACAGAATCTTCTAACGAAAGGTTAGTTTAATATACATATAATATAATGCGATTTATCAATAGCAAACATTCAATAAGACTACCCCCCCAGAGTCTATATTTTGAATTTCTGTAGACACCAATGTTATCAGAAATTAATGCCACCACCCTAACTGAAACAAAGTTTGAAGCTGTCTGGCATGAAGGAAAGGTGCGTTCTAAACTTTGGTTGCAAACGTTTTATAAAGATACAGACTACCACGTTTTTTATTTCAGAGACCTCATGTTGAGACATTCTTTTCGTTCTGAGTTAGCAGATGTGTTTGAATAGGAATTGGTGCTAGATGATGGAGCAATAAGAGGTAGGGATACAATAACCAAAGAAAGAGGAAGAATAAACACTTTGCTATAGAATACGGATTACGTTATTGACCGAATCTATTGCTGTTATGTGAAAGAGTACCTCAAATTTAGTAATTGATTCATGTAATTTTCTATGTTGCAATAATATCTATCAAAAAAAAAGAAAACTAATGTAGTATCCAGATGTAGGTAACACTGGTGTCAGGGCCGTAGCGAAAAGAAATACCAGGGGGGAAGGGAATCCAAATTTTCCCAACCCCACCAGCAAAATTTCCTAACTTTCGAAAAAATGAAAGCCAAGGGATTAGTTACTACTATAATATATTGATTTTCTTCCAAAGATTGGCTGAATGCTTATGCCCGTTAGGGTATGCAGTAACAAAAATAAATTTTGGTAATTATAAAAATAATAATGGGAAATATTCTACTTTGGACCAAGGTCCTTGATCTTTCACCATATCCACCATGTATAGGAATATTCAATACAAATGAAAGGACACTTGAATAATATTGTGCCTATTGTTTTCTACTATTATTTTTTCTATTTTCACGGCCCGAAATCTCAACTTTTCCAAGTCGAAAAAACAGCGAAAAGTTGGGAATTTTGTAAAATTGTCACTTCAAAATTTGTGGACTGTTCAGGACTGTTCTCTTACTTGGGAGAAATTAAACTTTTTTGAAGTTTTCAAACAACTCAGAATTTCAAAGTATGGGATCTCCATCTCCATGTTGGGAAATCCCAACCTCTCCCGGTTCTTTTCTTATTACCTCTCCCTTTCTTTTCTCTCATTTTTATTTTTTTAATTTTCATTCATTTTTTACATCATTTACTATCATCTTCACGGCCCAAAATTTTCCAACTTTTTCTCAAGTCGAAAAAGAAGGGAGTGGCTCTCCCCCATCCCTCCCATCACCCCATCCACCCGTCCCCCCATGGCGAGGGTCCTGACTGGTGTCATTGTCATGAATCTCCGACTGTTGGTGATTGGGAAAAGTGCTTTTTACGGCTCCATTTTCTATATTTTCACTGAATCCACGGAAATTCAACCATTTGTCACATTAATTCATTTAGTACTCACCATCGATATCTAAAGTCCCTCCAGCAGTCAGTGTATATCTCTCAGGTAAGTTGCTACTATGTAATGTCTCTCCATCCTTCAACCAGCGGATTTTTGGGGGTTCACCTTCAGGACTCGAAGCTTTGCAATGAAGGGTCACCATGCTGTGCAGCGGTAGAGTCTGATTAGCTGGACCAATTTGAATTATGGGAGGAGGAAGGTCAGCAACTGAAGTTACCTATAATGAAACGATATAATTCAAGATACTGTCCAGAACCAGTAGCAATATAAAGTTTTCAAAAAAAGAACGGAGATTCCTTTGGGTTGAAGATTGAGATAATGTAAAATAAAGACAAACTAATTTGAGAAGAATATAAATAAAATGAACTGTCATCTGCACACTATATTCAAGTTTATTTAATGAATTTTTATCAGAAAAATTCAGCAATTCAAGTATTAAACAAAAAAAATATGATGCTATAAATTGCCTTGAACAATTTTTGTATACGAAAAGTTGTGAGATATATATATATATTGTTGTATAATTATGATTTATTTTGTGAAAATGAATGTGTTTTTATCGAAGCAAATCATTATTTATTATGAATTTTATGTAGAACAGTAGTTTCTCAGTTATTACAGGTTTCTCTCCACTTGCTACTACGAATGATAGAAATCACCGAAGAAAACAGAATAATTTTCAGGTTCATTGCAGGTGTACTGCTTAAAAGAACTCAGGCGAGCTGTACTCTAGAACGTGTAGAAGCTGCTGAGATTTTGCGATACAGCTTTAGTGTTATTTATAACATCCCCTTTCAATACCATAAGAAGATATTGATGACAGTAACTAACAGCATTGATAATGGAGATCCTGCATTACAGTAGTGCTGAGCTCCACGATATTAATGGATCCTTATTCCTTCCTGTTCTTTCCCTGATTAAAATTCAAACACTGTCGTCTGCGAAGCTATGTTGGGCTTGACGTTGTTTTGGGAAGTTAGTTTATGCGAAGCTGAAATAGGGTTGATGCTACTGAACTTCGTCAACCACCACACACAAAGATATATCCAAAAGGAATTAGTGGGAGATGACCGTTTGCCGGGAGTTGGCCATCTTTCGCTTGATTATGGGTTTCCATATGTTGCGTATCTCTACGTCAGCTTGGCTGAATACAATGTTGGACAACATGTATGCGGCTTCTTTGAATTTCCTCCTAAACCAAACGTCATGAATGTCTAGTTCCTTCTCGAGACACCTTCCTTCGTATTACAAAGCCCGAAAGCACCGTCTAATAGAGTCTTGATGATTCCTCTTTCAGTCGATTGAAGGTGGTTGGATTCGTGGTTCAGGTACTGTCCCGTGTGAGTGAGTTTTCGGTATACAGATGTTTCTCATTTAGTGTCGACCAATACGAGAAGGAACTAGATATCATCAAAAATGATCTTCAACGGACTGGCTACTCCAAAGCAATGGTAGAAGAGACTTTGGTCAAAAGACAGCAGGAGCCTCGTAAGGAAGAGAAGCCGCCACAACCAGTGCTTGTACTTCCCTACATCAGAGGATTATCGGAAAGGATAAGAAGAATTAGTTTCAAGTACAACATCAGAACCTGCTTCAGATCCGAAAACACTATCCGTAGCAGCCTCACAAAAACTAGACCACCAAACGCAGACTGCGATTCCAAGAATTGCATTTACCGAATACCATGTGAGTGCGGAAAATTCTATATCGGTGAAATTAGGAGGCCATTGAATGTTCGCATTGTCGAGCACAAGAAACACACACAGCGAGAGGAAACCAGCAAATCAGGAATAGCAGAGCATGTTTGGACTCATCAACATAACATCGATTGGTCCTATGCTGAGATCATACACAGAGAGAAACATTGGTTTGGGAGGAAATTCAAAGAAGCCGCATACATGTTGTCCAACAATGTATTCAGCCAAGCTAGCGTAGAGATACGCAACATATGGAAACCCATAATCAAGCGAAAAATGGCCAACTTCAAAAGAAAATTGAACAGTAGCTTGGTGATATTCATAGATAGCAATCGAAGCAACTGTTACATGAGTTGGAAGATCTCCGATTGATATCTGGGGACTCAATCTAATTAGCTATCATTAAATATTCTTGGTTCAGGAATTATACTACTCCAAAGTTGATAGCTACTTCCATATTGCCTTGCATTACATTTCAATTTCCGGAAAACCGCTTTCTTTATTTACTACCTGTTAAATTCAAATATTCACAAAAAATCACTCACCTGGAGAAAAGCTCTAACACTACTGGATCCCGCCACGCTAAGAGCATTACAAACTAGGAATCCGGCATCTTCCCTCTGCACGCCCTGTATCCTCAGCGTTCCATGGGCGTTGACGTGCATGTGGCCGTTGGAGTTATCGGAGAACATCAAGATCTGCGAGCCCTCTTTGCTCCAGAAAACGGAAGGCTGCGGATTT
Source organism: Leptinotarsa decemlineata (assembly GCF_000500325.1). Lineage (NCBI taxonomy): Eukaryota > Metazoa > Arthropoda > Insecta > Coleoptera > Chrysomelidae > Leptinotarsa > Leptinotarsa decemlineata. Next base: position 110,223 of record NW_019290126.1, on the reverse strand, counting down.
CCAGTGGCAGAACAGTGGAACTCGACGACTCCATTTAGGCTAACTTTTTGGTCGCGGGGACGTTCGATAAATGTTGGAGGTGCTGAAAACAATTTCCTTGTCGAATACCGAAAAAATATGTGTGTGAACAGATGATATCGGAGATTGACAGTAAGAGAGAAAGATAATTCAAAGCAGGTCTGTGGTTGCAACAAATTGTTTTGTCTGGTTCACAAAACAAACTCTTAAGCTTATCGCCCACTTGTCCAGCACAGCACAGCACGACACCGCACAGCACGACACCGCACAGCACGTCCTGTCAAAATACGGATAGGATTGGAACAATGAAAATGAATGGACCAGCTCCCAATAGCCCGGCACGGCACAGCCAAGAGCGTCTGTCGCCGGCCAGCGCCGGCCAGCATCATCTTGTCCAAAAGTGCCTGGGAAGTTTCAGTCTTTCTGTTTTGCTATTCCATCAGTTGACAATACAGTGTCAGACGGTACCTATGAAAATGGACGAGGAAAAATTTCAAGTGAAATTCCCTTGAAATCGAACAAACAGCACCTTCAGTATGCTGGTTGTAGTTGGACAAGTAGGTGATGCTACTACCCGTTGCCATCAGGCGACGGACAGCGCCATGCTGTGCTGTGCCGGACAATTGAGCGATAAGCTTTACTGTTTCTTCAATGACTAGACTAGACGATAAATTAGGTTATTCTGTTCCTCAATATTTTCTGGGTTTTTGATCTCCCACAATTTGAAAAATATATAAATATAGATCTGTAGAGATTCTGCACGAGTGTAATAAAGGGCAAACTAAAAAGTTAACCCCTAAAAGTTACTGCATAATATAAATCTTTGGAGAGACGAATCAGTCAGTAACTTGTCGTATTCATGAATTTGGTTAAATATGTTAAAATCTGTTCCTCCGTTAACCAGTTCTACTACGAACGACAACCCTCAAAATTCGAGCTAAGGATATACGAGGTTTTACCTTGAAACGTGCAATTCCTTGGCCTATAAATGAAACGAATGATTGAAAAAATAAAATATAAGAGTGTCAGTCCTTGCTGATACTTCGAGATACAACCGTCGTCCTCGCAGTCAACGCATATACCACTGTTGGTNCTCATTGTTAACACTCTTATGGATTAAGACAAGGATTTCAGGTACAAGTTGTTGACTCTTGACTATATTTATGATCCCGACCATTATCATACATTCCATGTGATACATTCATTCAGTTCTCGCCCATTTCAACCAGGTTTCTTTCTTTATATACTCACAATTGACAACCAGCGACGACCTGGCCGAAATAGACCCGACCAAATTTTCAGCGTCACAGATGTAAAGGCCCTCGTCCTTTGTTTGGACATTTTCTATCATCAATGATTTATCGTCGAGAATTTTGGCACGTCCTATAGGCATCTTTCCGTCCTCTCGTCGCCACAGCACATTGGGAGTTGGATCCCCATCGACGGAACATTCGAAGACGACTTTCTGGCCGGAGAGAGCCACCACGTCTTGGGGTTCTTTATTGAATATCGGTTTCACTGAAAAAAAAAGAAAATGTTAAAATTGAAGTCATATATGCAGAAATGTGTTTTTCAATCAAGTTAGATCGAGTATTATAGCAAACATGTAATACAGAAGTTTCCCAAACACATATTAGTTGAATCTCGTCTTGAGTTTTGCGTTGTTCGACGTTTCGGCTGCGGCTTTGAAGTCATTTTCAATAATTGGAAAGTATGCTCACATTGACATCTCAATTTGCCTACTCCTCGGGAAGTGAAACACTTTTAGGGTTTTGTGACTTGACGCCGGGGTCTCAATCTGCCTATTCCTCAGGTAGTGACACACTTTTGGGGTTTTGTGACTTGACGCCGGGTCTCAATCTGCTCACTCCCCAGGTTTCGTAACTGTTCTTCCAATTATAGTCCATTGCATGATTCATTCGAAATGGAGGCATGGAGCCAAAAAACAAAATTCGACAATTCTAGTTTTAGGGGATCATCTCAAAAACAACCACTGATATTCTCGATTTGAAAAGGTATACTAGTTTCCCAAAATAGGACACTTTTATCCAATTCAACCGACCTTGTAGGTCTGTAAAAAAATGACCTATATTTTGAATCCTAAAAATAATTTGCTTTTGGTTTTGTTATCTGGTATCCAAAACATGACATCGGTCAAAATTTCCGCAAATGCGGAGCTTCTGCATATATTTCTATATCCGCATCCGCAATAATCAATGCCTGAAGACATGCTTACTAAAAATATATCTCTCCGGATGTAATATGCAATCGCTTTTATGTGAAGATATACGATCTTTCAATACTCCGGCAGTCTGACCTATATATTCAGCACTGCAACGACCAAGGAATACTATAGATATAGATACTATAGATATAGAAATTTTGTTGGAACTTCATCTCTAACGTTTGAAAAACTTGAGTGTGACTCAATATGGAGGCACTATGACGTCATCTATAGAAATATTGTCGAACAACTCGATGTAGGAAGGAACAAAGGACGAAAGCTGCAAGATTTCTGAATGAAAATTCAATATTTCAAATTTTTCACTAATCTTCAAAAAATTTTTAAAATGCCATATTCTACTTCATTGATATCGAAAATCTTAATAGGACGTGATATATTTTTAAACTTTGATATTGAAGTATTTCTCTTCCAGTACAAAAAATGTCTAAGGTACTGTGCGGTTGATTTTTGTGTGAAAAAATGTCGGCTCTGCGGTCACACTTCCAGACCCGATAGATTTCAACAATGAAATCCTACTGTCAAAAAATACGAGTTTAGTCATGTATGTTCTCTGTTCATATATTCGAACACTGTGTCTTTCATAATTGTACTTTCAAACATTTTTTTTAATCTCTCGGTATTGTTGTAGAAATAAAGAAAGTAACGCCGGCCGCCACTGGTAACCATAAACCAAACGTGACGTAGCTGAGAGCGTGGGAATACCCAATGTTCCCTGCCGCTCGAGAAGCAGTGAGAGTTATGCTACCGATGTCGATGGAACTTTGGCGAGTGTTTGTTGTAACTAAAGTGAAATAAAGTTATGTTTGATTATTCAGTGTTGTCAATTATTGGTGAACTCACGGTAAAAACGTAACAGTATTTAGGTTATAAAATTATTTACTTTGAAGAATTGTGAAAAAGTGCCAAAGCTGCTCTACATCATTATGAGTTAATAAATAACTACTCGGTCACTGGCACAGAAAAATGAAGAGCATGGTATACTTGACATTTTTTGTATTAAAATAGTTACACTTTGAAGTCAAAAGCATATGACGTCCAAAATAAATTAAGAAAAATTACGAAATCGATCACCATTTTGAATGGAAATGACCACATATCCTTAAAAAAGAATTGTATAGGCGATGAAATGGTCAAAAAATATACAGAGTTCTTTTTAAAACTTTTGATTTTGGTGCATCTTCTGTATAAGTTCACAAGTGTTTCATCATTGAAAATATCGGAATCATTCATTTTGAATTTCTAATTTCTCCTCAAATAATTGAATGGCGCTGTGTACAATGATTTTGTTGAAAACATTTACAGTTTGAGTATGAACAACATAAACTATATCCATACAACAAAAAAAGCAACCCAAACAGAAATAGAGGCTTGATCGAAGCATGATCACGCACATTTGCATCTATTGTGTAAGATAAACAAGCCTCCTTACGCTGGCCAATCAGATTTAATTGCAATCGGCTGAAGAAACTGCTAATTTGTGTTCTTACACTACACCTAAAAAATGTTCCTATACCCAGCCGCAATCTAAAAATAAAATAAAATAAAATGTTGACTATGTATAAAGGTTACAACTCTGTATAAGCAGCCGTGTCTGGGAGAACACGGGCACTATGCATGATAATGTTTTGGAGCACTCCGTAGCTTAGATGGACAGATTATAGATATGTCTATGTGTTTTGGTTCTAGTACAGTGATAGTTTGGTTCATTATAACCTAATTAAAAATGTATTTTTCAACTTCATTCTGTTGTATTTTCTATGGGACTAGTAGTTAATTTTTTGTGAAATTGGAATTGGACAATTATTTTTTTTAACAAAAATGGAAATAATCAATGAATGCATTCAAATTTAGCTCCAATCTCTCTTTGCAGGTGCCAGACATTTTGTTTCAGACCAAACGATTCATCTTGAAGTCTGAATGGCTCCACGAATTGTAAGTGCTCTTACACGTCGTCAAATACCACCAACTCCCAACATATAGAATCCAATAGACATTCTACTGAAAATTAGTGTCATTCAACGAGAAACTAATTAGAATTAGAGGACTTTCTCGCCTCCGAACCAGACGACTCATCGCAAGTCTCCGCACACATAGGTGGCTTTGACTCGTCGTAAAACAAAGTACGCTTTTAGCGACGCACCATCAAAAGCATTTTGATGATATGCAGATGTCACAATTTTTAACAAGTACTAATATTTTCTCGATGCTAGCCCGGTAGACAACCGCCTGTCTTTCGCAGTTTATAATAGTCGCCTTGTTGAAGTCTTCTCCTCAGAAGACCTCAAAACCAGCTTTGACTTTTGTTTTTGGACATTATTTGAACTTTTGGAAAGGGGCTGAATTCTTTATATTTTCTTAACAATATGTAACCATCTTTATATGAAAAATTTTGTTTGGCATGACTTTTATTATACCAATTTTTTATTTATTGACATTAGTATAAAAAATATCCGTTTCAATGAGCCTAGTTTGAGCTGTAATATCTCAGTGAATACTCATTCAATTTATTCAAAATGGGCAGCATTTGAGTATACTTTTTCCAACGTAGCATGAGTCGATTAATTATGAAATTATGTGCTTGGGATTCGATGAAGTCGTTCTTGCCTGGTCTTTATTGGCGAAGGTTCTACCGGCGAGAAAGTTATCGAAGTTCTTGAAAAGATGATAGTCGATTGGCGAGAAATCTGGGAAGTATGGTGGGTGGGGCAGAACTTTGACGCTCAATTCGTTCAATTTTCGGAGGATGATTTGTGAAACGAGCAGGCGGGCTGTTGCTGACGGTACATTCGGTACATTCCATTCGGTACATTTCATAGAATTCATTGTTTGGTCCGGTTGCAGAAAGTTATAGTGAATGTCACCAGACGCTGACCACCATACAGTAACCATGATCTTCTTTTGGTGGGTTTTCGCCTTCGAGAAGTGCCCGGGTGGCTCATCAGTGTCCAACCACTCTCCTGAACATCTCTTGTTGTTGTAGAGAATCCACTTTTTATCCCACGTGAAGATCCGGTCGTTTTGGTTGTACAAAAGCAAAGAAAAACAGACTTCAAAACTTGAAAATTTCTGTCGATCGTTCAAATTCTGGGGCACTTACTTTTCAGGCTTTTTGACCTTTCCAATACGATTTAAATCATTAAAAACCGCGTGGGAGCAGTAGCCCCGTTCTTCCTCCATCCAACGCACTATTTGTGATAGGTCAGTCTCCAACAGGTTCCGCAAATCCTCGTCCTGGATAACTGTAGGTCGATCACTTCGCAAACGAACGACGAACAGTGCGTTCATTTCCTAATGCCTGGAAGCTTTTTCGGGCTGTTTCGGTAGCGCTTTGATTCAATTTGGAATCGTAGAGAAACATTGGCCAAAAATCGCTCAACGAAATCATATAGTAAAAAGCTAAAAAGAGGTAACAAATTGGAATTTGAAAAAAATTCATCAGCATCAATATATAGTGTACAAAATTCTCTATTGAGTATAAAGTTCTTTATCGATCAGTATTGTAACGAATCTAAAGCCGCCCCTGACCAGTACGCCGGCCGAATCATGAAACAAATACATGACATCACCGCGAAAGAATGCAACCGCCGGTAAAACTCTTGTCGAGTACCGGACCAACTACAGATTTCTAGAAGGGACCGTTACATTACATAAGAACGTCTTCCCGACCCAAGAGGGCAGTTCAGAAAGTGAATCGAGCGGCTAAAAAAGAAATTCGAATAGTGGAAATAAATTAAGCGTTAGTTGCTAGGTGTTGTAAATAAATTAGTTTGTGATTAGTGAAATATTGTTGGAAATAAGTTTGTTTACGACAGTTAATTCATTAATTTGTTACAGGGCAGGGCACATTAAAGTTCGTTTAGTGGAAAATAGATCATTTTTGACATTTGTCAAAATGATCGGGACAATCAGAAAATTTACTGAGATAGTTTGATGGATAGTTATTACTCATCAAATCCTAGATTTACATCTGAGAAATATATCTGGTAAATGTAATTTCTTTCAATTAATTTACGCCTCATCACTGTCATGAACGATTACTTGATTTCAAATATGAAATTTTTCAGATTGAAACGAGAATTTTATCCTACTGACTTGATAAATATTTTTTCGATGCTCGCCCTGTACAAAACCGCTCGGCTTTCGTAGTCACTAAGGAGCGCTTTTATTTTTGGATTCTTCCATTCATGATTCGACGATTTCGAACAAAACGTCTTTTATGTAGAATATAAGTCAGGTTCAGATGTTAGAAGGCGGCGGTGATTTTTTTTATGATTTTCTCGGAATGGCGGCTGTTGAGCGGATTGTTGACAGAGATATACTTACCTTAACAGACGTTTATTAGTTGTTTGATCAATATCTCTTTGAAGTTTCGGTGACTCGTGAGGAATTTTGCAGATTAATTGCTATCCAGAAAACTACGTTAACAAATTGGCTGGTTTATAGAATGGTCTCGATGAATCACAATGGATTGAAAAATGCATTGCTCATTGTGAAATATTCAAAGCTCCATTTTGTAAATAGATCAAATTAAGTTAAAAATATATTCTTCATGGTTCTCTACCTTGACAGTTTTACTGAGTGCTTCAATACCTACAATCAACTTTGAAAGTTTGATATAATGAAAATCTTCAAGTGAAGTTAGGATCTAGTTACAGTCATAATATAATAATATCAAATTAAGCTTGTGACTTTTTGTTTACCTCCCCATCCAATAAACATCACATAAGGCCAGGATGGCCTGGGAATT
>NW_019290126.1:31652-102608 GCF_000500325.1 Leptinotarsa decemlineata | reverse complement strand
GGCTATCGGAAATAAATTTTTAAATGGTAAACAAATAATAAGACAAAAAGTTACATTGGAAATAAATTTTAGGGGTTGCGTTTTCCACCCCTTACAAACATGGGGTAAACCAAATGAATTTCTGGCTAGGTGTCTTTTTGATAGTACAAAACGTCAGGTTAATTTCAATATTGTAACTTTTTTAGTGCTTGTGAAAAAAATTGTTTTACAAATTTTATGTGCCCCCTTCAAGGAGCTGTATCTTAACAAGGGATGCTCCAATGAAATTCCTTTATATGAAAGATCTTATCTTTTTTTCGATGAGGAATCACCTCCTTGAATGTTTTACACTTACTTAGTTACACCCTGTATAGTAACGAATGAAAATGTATTTCACTGCGCCAATTCTGGCGTCCAAGAAAATAAACAGAGCTTTCCTTTCAACGACTGACGACAATGATCCAAAAACCCATTCACAGTTCAGCGACTGTAAATCGCCCATAAAGTAGAAGAGGCAAAGCGACAAGCGAAAGAAAATCGGCGAGGGCAAAAGAAAAAATCAATTTCCTTACCGTGCACCGTCAAAGTGGCGGGTGGTGTCTCCCTTGACCCCACCAAATTGTGTGCCACACATTGATAGCGGCCTTCGTCATGCTGTCTGACGTCGGAAATCATCAAATTACCCCCGTCGACTGTGCGTATTCTGCGTCCGTCCAGGTCCATTTCCTTGCCGTCCTTTTTCCATACCAAATTAGGCTCCGGATGGCCTCTCGGTGCTCCGCATTGTAGAAGGGCGGTTTCTCCTGCGGCCACCCTGGTGTCGGATGGCATTATCTTGAACTCTTCGCGGAGGACTGAAACAAAGAGAGCGGAAGTGAGAATGAGCAGAAAGTGCCTGGTGGTGAATAATAGATTTATCCTGGTAATATTTTAGATATAATCGACCGTCGGCTCCAAATTCATTCAGAAATGACTTTAATAACAATAATTACAATTTCATTTCACTTCACTTGTCATTTTCTGAACTAATTACCCGTCATCGTTTGGGAGGTAGCTATGTTGGTCTTGTAGTGAAATTATGAAAAATTCACTGTAATAGTACAATGTTTATAGTAAATCCTTTAGTAATGCAACTTCTTCCAGCTCAATTCAATTACTTTTCCAATTACTTAATTCATTTTCCTATTCTGCCAAACGATTCCATAGACCAATACTCTACATTTTGAACCATCTGGTAACAAAACCGATCTAAAGAAATATTAAATATCAAATGAAAATTATGAAGTAGGAGGTGAATAACGACAAATTCCACAAATCTCAAGTTATAAAATCTGATGACATGTATGACATACTACTATGTCAAAAAAGTATCGGGAATTGGATAATGAAACGCAAACTGTGTATTAACAGCGTGAAATCTTTTATCACCTCCACCATGGGGAAGGAAATCCAAAACGAATTGCCATTCTTAGACTTATCGGTGAAGAGGACCAACACCAAGTGAGAAACATCTGCATATCGAAAACCCACTCACACGGGACAGTATTTGAATCATGAATCCAATCACAATCAATCTACCAGAAGAGGAATCATGAAGACTCTAGTGGATCATGCTTTCATGTTCTATATTACGATGAAAAATCTCGAGAAGTAACTAGGCATCATCAAAAAAGATCTTCAATGGAATGGTTACACCAAAGTGATGATGGAACAGATTTTGGCTAGAAGACAGCAAGAACCTCAAAGGAAGAGAAGAGTAGACAAACAACACGGGTTCTGGCTCACTTCAAGGTCGCGCGTCGTCGGTGAGTATTTCAGAGAGAGACTTTAGTGAGTGGAAAAGAGAAAAGTGTGACGTTATCGATGCAGAGAAGGATGGAATGAGTATGGAAGAGATTCAAAGAGCGTGGGCTCTTTGAATCTCTTCCACTACGCCTCACCCCTCAGGCCATCACTCCTGAGCACCCTCATCACGTGGTCCTAGTGGTCATCGGCAGCTGAGGGAAATTCAATTGAAAAAGCGATTGGTATGAGATCTGAATCTAGGTCGTCGGCGTGGTAGACGTTGTCATTACCAGTGCTTGCCCTTCCTCTATGTCAGAGGATCGTCAGAAAGGATAAAAAGAATTGGTTCCAAATACAACATTAGAACCTGCTTCAAATCTGAAAAAACCATCCGTAGCAGTGTCATGAAAACCAGGCCACCAAACGCGGACTGCTATTCCGAGAGAGAAGTGTCTCCTTGTCAGTATAGAAAAATAAATCAAGTTCATTGGCCATTCGTTTTTTACTCTACTGAAGCAGATCAACTTTTTCAGTATATTCATTAGTTAGCTTTTTGCACACTGGTGTCGACTTTTTAATAACCATTTTTTTTTGTCAGATAATGGAAGATCACGAAACAACAAACACAATCAAGAAGATGTGCTTAATATAATCCTTGTTAATTAATTACCCTATACAAATTATGCTGCTTGTGAACTCTCCTGTTTTTTCGTCTTTCCAGAAATAGCGTTCCTGCTAATTCGTTTCCAAATTGCATTCTCGAGAGGTTTCCACATTCTCTTCGCCAATCATCTTCCGAGTTGATTTTCCAGACATAATATGTGCTCGGCAAAGATGTATCATTTCGTATTCCTTCTATCCCCATCAGGATACTCGACTTCGGCGGTATATCCACTTGGGATGCGTATATTTTACTATTGATAAAACTCGAGAGTCAGGAAGTACAAAGTGAAAGGATATCAAATAACCACGATTAGAAGGAAAATTGCAAGACTGGAGAGCCAGTTGGGATTTCATAAGCGCCAGCTAAGGTGGGATTTGGGCTGGTTTTATTGCTCCTAGTCTGAAGATTTTCCGGAAACTTCAAATATACAAAGTACAATAGAGAAAAGAGGGAGCAACTACTGAAGTTACTCGAATTATCAAAACAAGACGAAATTGAATGGAAACAAAATAGACATTTTCACGGTATGATTCATTCAATGTGCAAAAAATGTGATCGAACCTAATGGAAATGATTTATTGCAGAAATTTTTCGACCCGTTTCGATATTTTGAAGTACTAGAATTTAGTAGTCACAATCAAATTACCTCTGCATATATTTTTTTCAATTAGAGCGTATTTGATTTGAACTTATATTTCTTCAGACACTCGCCTACTTCGTGCTGGACAAACAAGAAAAGACTGGGATTTGCTGAGACTTCGATTTATAAACTTCGTCAACGCAGTCAACGCATATACTGATGATGTCTGCAGCAATGGTAGACGAAACGTTTGGTACTTCAGGTTCCATTGGACCTCGGCCTACCAGCCCGAAGTTTTCGACACTAATCTTCAAAATTATTTGTTAGTGCAACTTGGTTCAAATCGTAAATTACTGTATGGGAAATTACTAATCGAATGACAACTCAATCATAATTTACGATGAAGGTGAACTGAAATTACACTTATGAATTATCTTATTAGTCAGTGGGATGTGCTTAAAGCCTGGCAGTAAACAAATCGAAAGAAATGAACTTTAAATGTTCAAGCCAGTCTCAGATATACCTATACAGTAGGTTGAATGGACTGACGCCTATCAGAAAACAACTACCCCACTGGCTAATACCACGAATGGCGTTGGATTTTATTCGACAGGCGTCAGTGCAGGAATCTTCACAGAAAATTTTCTGCATATGCAATTGGCAATACAACTGAAAGAGTCGACCTTCAATTTTGGAACGGGCACACTTGCAGGCAGACAAATGCAGAATGTATATCCGAGACTGGCTTGAACATTCAAAGTTTATTTATTTTGACTTATGAACTAGTCTATTAGTAATAAAGAAGCACACAAATCATGTCACCCCACCTTTGAATGTGTTAAAATTCGACAAGCCAACCCTTGAAATGAAAAAGAAATCTAATTTCAATTTATGAAGGGATCATAATAGAAAGCCCCTTTCTGAAATAAAATTCGACGCTGGTGAATTCTGCGGTTGTCTGGGAACTCTGAAATTGCTCTCGAATCACTTCATAAGAAGTAATTAAAAGAGGAAACTCAAATAATAAACTTGTGTATCTTGTGGAGTTAACATTTCAATTCACGAGATTAGCACGATTTAATGAAGAATCTTGAAAATATTTATGGTAAACCATGGCGAATATAATTTTTCATTATCCAGAAGAGGATTATTTTGTTGGCTTTAACTAAATTGAGATTTGAAATTTTATGAAGAAAGAAAAGTGGGTTACCAAAGTTATTTTATTGCTTTGTTAGTGGCGGCTTTCATCCCCTTGATTTAGTTTACTTTGTAGTACATGTTCAAGAGGTAGCAAAAACGTATGTAACTTTCGAAAAATTCAACTAGCGTTTCCTAATACGACTGATAACCAATTCGTGCAAAGCTTATTGTTAAATCACCTGAAACTGTATTGTCAAATATGCGCCAAACTAACTGACTATTATATGACAACAAGTATATCTGGGGCACCAGTCAATCTGATAATAACATGTTCCAAATAGATAAACACTTCAATCTAGCATACCACTATTAAAATCTTCATGCAGTCATTGTTTACTGCGGTTCTGGCGTTGAATCTGGTCATTATTACGCCTTGGTCAAAGATGAAACGGACTGGTTTAAGTTTGACGATAGTCGTGTCACTGAGTGTTTTGGCGATGTCTTGAATTTATTGGAGCCTCTGGAGACACACTACAATTTTTTCTATGAAAGAGAGGACATTGGCAGATCGAGATCTTCAGATGATGTGATGCTGCAGGATTTTCCGGGTTTTCCTTACAGATCAAACAACCAGAAATCAAGAAATTTGTAACTCTAACATATTTTGGTAAAAGAACAGAGACAATTGCGGATTTTTTTAGAAAAAAACAACTTGGAAGTGGCATTCAGACCACACGTAGGTCATCTAATTTCCTTTTTAATGCCAAAGATAAAGTGGAGATGGAGATATCTGAAGTTTATAAGCTTAAGTGTCCGAAATGTAATAGTGTTTATGTGAGATAGTGTGGTCGAAATTTCTTAAAACGGTATGCTATACATGAAAGGTCCTCAAGACTAGGTAATAATGATTCGACATTTTCAAACCATTCCTTGGAATGCAACTACAAGTTCCCGAATCTAAACGATCTAAATTTTGCACTATGCAAGCAAAGGTTGGAAATTCAACCATCTGGAATCCTTGGAAAGTCATAAGCATAAGTGTTGCCGATGTAATCTGCTAATTGATCAACTCGATTTAGTTTATTCATCAGTTTTCGAATTAGCGTATCCACTTTGTCCAGGTTAAGAGATTTCAGGTACTCAATTGAGTTAAGCACCCGTATTATTACCTAAAGTAGATATTTAAGGACCTTATAAAACGAAACTGCAGTAACATTAGTAATGAATGAAAGTGGTAAAAAGACATAGATCTTTTTATTTCCCATTTTCCATGAAAATCTTTAAACACTACCTCTATTTTACTAAGGTTTGTTGACCTGTTTTTTTATTTTTCCTGCAAATCATTGTACCAGAAGTTATTCATGGTGGCCAGTTGTAAATGGAATGCACTATATGGGTACCCCTGATAGACGAGTGGAATCCAATTGTTGACGTCACGGTTTGAACCACCCTGTATGTATAATCGATTGAAGAAGATACCTTGTTATACTATTGACATATCTGGTGCTTTCATGATAATAAACGAAACAGTCAGCATCTCACTGCAAAAATATTCGTGTGAATGTCACGAATGACCTCATCTATCTGTCCCTTTGGAGGCGTTTCAGCAAATCACGTCCGCCCATCATCATCTCCGAGTGACATTCGGTGCGTGATCTCAAGCGCCTTTTCGAAGTTCGTGGATCTGATAGTCGACTCTGACATGTGGTATATTTTTTATCATATTATTCGCAGATAAATTAATGATGATGAGAGAAGATTCCGAGGTGCTTTCCCTGGAAGATTTAAACTTTTATAACCGTGACTTGTAAAGAAGCAAAAGTCGAATTCCTTCCGGATGGCGTTGATAACGGAATTCAGACAAATTGCAGATATTTTATGACACCATTTCGAAGATGACTTGAAATTTCGCTCAGTCGTAAAACGGCTGCGTTCCGCAACTGATACATTCTTCGCGAATTTCCTTAATTGAAGGTTGAAAATTACCCTCTGGTCAATGAATAATAAAATCTGACATATTTAGATGCAAACCGATAGTAACAAACTTTATTAACAATGAGACAAACTTTTGTAAACGAAAAACACCACCTCATAAAACATTATTTCATACAGTGTGTAAAAGTCAAATGGAGTAAATTATTTATTTCGGTTGAAGTAAAAATTTTAACAAAATCCCGAAACATGTCAAATTTGAATTATAATTTGATATACTTCAAAGGAAAAATGCTACNTCGTTTTTTTCTTTAATCCGATTTTTCGTTCATTATTAATATTATAGCGTTATTTTTGTAATTCCACCGCGCCCTTATCTATCAAATGAATCTACTCGATGCTCTTCACGCTGTGCGCGCGGTAGCTTCTGATTGCTCGACGAAAAGTGGAGGAGTGGGGGAGCGCAGTAGAGGCGCCAGTCTTACTTGAATATCTTGAAACATACATACAAAAATTGAAAAAAAATGTATTACAACACATATCAACTTCGATGGAGAAATTTGTGTTCTGGTTAATGGGAAATGTACTTGTTTTGGGGTGATAAGCCGTATTTACCTCTAATAAAGTATATCAAAAATATGATGGAAATTTTGAATATAGTGAACAGTGCCATTTTATCATCTTGAAAAATATGTACACAAAATAAGAGAAAATGTATTACTACACACATTCAGTTGGGATCTTCAAGAGACATTACATTAAATAGTTCTCTCTTGATTTCTTCTATCCTTAATTTATATATTGTACCTTATACATGAAATTTTCAAAGATTTACGTTCGAATATAGTATATTACGAATTCGAATACTTGTTGCTGACCAAACTGAATGTAATACATTACAAATTTGAAACTTGCTGTCAAAAAATAGACCCATCGTCAGATGGAGGAAAAAACTATCATGGATGAATTATTTTTCCGAAAGTTTCAAACATTTTATCGATAACAAGACGATATATCCCAAAACCTCGATATTTTCAAGAAGTCTATATCCGCCATGCATGTTTTGCGCAAACTAAAAAAAATTCTTAGCGATGAGCTTTTGCAATCTGTTTTCTCCTAAAACGTGGTCTCAAAGGAAGACGAAACAAATATTAATATCGTCTTGAAACTCATAAGACAACGATTCGTATGCTCTACAGTTTATATCATACTGATTTATGTGTACTAATATAAATGAACAAACACAAAAGGTCCAATATGTGGAAAAAGGCCACAGTTTGGAACTCCGAGTTGAAGGCAAACTGTGAACGGTCACAAATTCATTCACTTCACTCTTGATACTGACCTCTGACGATTCACACTATCCTAGATGTCTTTCTTGAAATATCAAGTTTTTAATAGTCATCGTTGTAATCTGATTATTGCGATTTCCTCTTCTGAATTAAAATGTTTCCTGGACTATAAATGAAAGTCAGATATGCATTCAATTTATATCGTGAATTTTACACCAAAAATAACATCATTAATTAATTGATTAGCTGTTTTACTTTTTTGTCCATTTTTTGGAAACTTTTGGCATATCGATTCCCAATTTGCAAATTACAAGTCAATAAACATATTCTCAGAGAGTCAGTCAAGCGGCGTTGGAAGCGCTTGTCACCTACCGAGCAACGTCTGAATTGGTAGCAAATTGCCAAAAACGACTCTCCTCGATAGGAACACAACAGATTGTATCTGTATCCTGGCTATACTGATCTGGAGAGCAATGAGGCTGCTGACTCTCTTGCAAAGGAGGGTGGTGCAAGCACCTTAATGGGACCAGAACCTGTCATTGACATCGCTTTAGGCTTTGCCAAACAGAGATTGAACACCTGGGTGGCAAGAAGATTTATGGACTTCTGGCAGAATCTTCCGGGATTGGCTAACTCCAAGGCGTTTATTGACCCTTCGAAGCTTGATACCAAACAGTTGTTGGACTACAGTAGGGATGAAGTACGTTGTATAACAGGGCTTCTCACCGGTAACTGTCGTCTGAATCATCATATGCAGAGACTCGGACTGTCGGAAGACAGTGTGTATCACCTATGTTTGGAAAATGATGAAATAGCAGAGAACCTGAAAGACCACTCACTATATAAACTAATCGGCTTCGTTAGGAAGCTGGGTTTATTTGGTCGAGTGTGAGTAGGTGTTGGCCACAATGAACTCTTGCGGGTTGCGGTGGAGGATCGAATAGTCCAACCGCATATTTAGTCAGCTGTCTGAGTAAAAATAATATCGGCGTGCAGTTTTATTATTGACTCGATGATGTTTATGGAACGGGAAAATTACAACTCATTTCATTATTTTATTGAACTAATAATACCAGTTAACAATATTAGTTACTTTCATGTAATAGGCCCCTGATGATGTATTTCAAAATTTTAAAATATCGGGGGATACTCTCTGCGAAGAATATTTATTTTACCCTTGTCTGTTGAGTGAACCTTTCTCTTAAATATCCAGTGAATTCGATGGTAAAATTAATTAGCTGGAACAGAAACAATAAAACTTTTTCTTTTGTAATGAATAAGCCACCTTTTCACGATGGCGTATCGTTTATATTGAAGCATGAGGTACATTCTTGGTTTCTTTTCCACGCTGAAAGTGGCCTATTTATTTCCTTAATTAACTTTTCAGAGAAAACAAAGAAAGTTCTACCCCTCGATGTTTAAGTTTTGCCGTTTTATTAAATGTATACGATGGAAGGTATTTTGAAAAACTCTCAAGATGAACATAACCTATTTGAGTTTTTATATGTCTAGACCAATTCCTAAGTGCGGCTTCTCTGCCTTTTATAACTTTCTTGAGTTGGGTAGTTGTAACAAAATAAAAAAGGATTCCTTCACTCGACAGCAACCTTTAAATGCTGGAAAGATGGAATACGGGAACGAACTATAAAAAAGGTAAAGTAATAATAAGAAAAGCTTACTTCTTCGTTTGGTTTCAATATGAACCAGAAGGTGGCCTTAAACTAAAAATAATTTTCATTCTTCAAATATGTGTTGAAAAAAGTATGTTTAAAATATGTTTTTCCGTTAACCAGCTATCGCAACCCTACGAATGACAACCCCCAGGAGTCGAAACTTGTGCGAGCTAAGGACTAACGAGGTCTTACCTTTTGACATGTGATTCCTAACAAAGCACCCACGTCGAACCGCTTGGCTACCGACCGATAAGAATGAAAAAATAAGGATGAAAGGAGCTGAAAGTTGAATACGCTATAATATTTTTAGGCAACTCAATTTACATTTTTGAAATCAGAATTATTATCGCCCATCAATTGATAAATCAAAATATATGTAACATATGTAACCAAAATTCAAGTTATGTCAACATATCAAAAGAAAAATGTTGAAGAATTGTATCTGGATTCACTTACAAAAACTGCTTTTGTTAGTTTTTATAAAATTTTGGTGACAAATTCACCATCAAACGCCATTTAGTGATAAAAACAAATGGTGGATCTTAGGCAAAGCCATCTCCGTCATGGAAACTGAAATTCATCAACAGTTTTCTGATCTACTAATAGCAGAAAATAAAAAAAAAGAATAACATTCTTATCGCTGATGAAGTGTCTTGTCAATTTATGAAGTATAAAATTGAGATCACATTCATCAATTCTGGTTCTAGTCTAAGCTTCCAAACAATATTACAATTGGATGAATCAAAATAATGAATATCTTTGTACACCATAGATAAGAAAAAAAGTTGGCTCTAGTTGGATTCATTTGATTATAATATCCAAACGTTGAAATTGAAATGATACTGGAATACAGAAATAATGTGGCAACGTAAAGTAATACCCAACAAAAAACAACGAATGAACCCAATTCTATGTGAGAACTAAAATAGTTTCACATCCAGTATAATATAAATAGTAGAAGATAATAAAAACTTTTGTTAAAATAATCGGATTTCCAAAATTGTCCAAACAATAACAGAAAAATAATTGTTATATGTATATTGATGCCTAGGAAAATAATGACTCTTGTAGTGACGTTACTAAAGCACAAGTAAATTTAATACGCAACAACATTCTCCATGAAAAACTTGTAATATCAATAAAACAAGAATACCTCAATAATATCGAATCGAATGAAAACACAAAGGAAAAGAGGTTCTTTCTTCTAAAAACAGAAAAATATTATGCATACATCAGGAATTTGAATTACGGTGATTGTAAGAAGTGCAATGTGGGACAAGCCGGTTGTTAGTTGATTGTGAGAATATCAGAACACATATCTTATACAACATATTCGTTTAAAAACTTTTTAATGAAATGATTGTCATTTTGGAACTTGAAACTCTCAAAATGAAACTATATGTAAAAAAATACTGATAATTTCTTTAGACTCAGATTGTTATATGTTTCGTTTTTTGAAGAGGATATTTTAAAACTTTTTAAAACATTTGAATCTTTCAAATGTGTGCATGTGTGTATGGAAATTTGATAGTGAATAGTAATGCTGTCATTTCAAAACTTTTCCTTTTGTTATATGTTTCATTTTTTAAAGAGGATGTTTTAAAACTTGAATCACACATAAACACATTTGAATCTTTCAAATGTGTTTATGTGTGTATGAAAATCTGATAGTGAATAGTAATGCTGCCATTTCAAAACTTTTCCAAGAGAACAATATAGCTTTTCATAATAGAATTCTTACATTTAATTTGTTTTTCTTCTATTTAATCGTGACTCCGGCCCTAAAAGCCTACGTTCTTATATTATCGAATGAAACAATTGAAATGGAAATATACAAACTTCACTTCTGATATAATGTCACCAAAACAATCACCGTTTGAATGCTGTATCGCTATTTTTTTAATATAACAAAATGAGACAAGTGGATAGTTCACCACAAAAAATGAAGAAATAGAATGGATTACAGTTATAATTGCTTTTCGTTATTTTTGCTTGAACAACTTTTCGATCAATTTAAATACCAAAGCGATCATTGAAACTGTATAAAAAACACAATGTTTTGGAGTGACCATTCGAGAATATTTGTAGATATCGAGATATCCACGATACTATTTTAAAGATCCAGACACAATTTTTTCATATCTATTGATTAACGCATCTGTTTTGATGATGACAACAGTGCATCTATTTTATTTACCCCTCGACTAGCCGGGGTGTTTTAGCTGACTCACCCAGTACTTGCATGGCTAATTTCAGCATTATTTTCCGATATAACACAATGGGGCTGTAATACACCATTGATGTATGGGGTGGCATTATGCCATTATGCTCTCAAATCACCGAATTTCATTTCATCGAAATAGATTTAGGGCGAAGCCATATTAAATTTCTATTATTATGTTCAACTCCACTATTATCGCGCCCTCGAGTGCATTTTTACTGTTAATGGTCTATTGGAATAATAATTTTTGGTATTGAATGGCTGTGAATTGATTTCTGTATCGTGATCTCTATAAAAATAATCTTAATGTTTCTAACAGTCGTTAAAGCTCATGTTGACGTCTTAGGAAAATAACTCCATATCAGGAGAATAATAAACAATCGATTTCGTCCAGAGCGATATTTAAAATAGGATAATAAACACATGAGAGTGATTGATTGCTTGTTTTCAATGTAAGCACACAATATGTTTTTGCTCGAATATCACTGTTTCCATTTTTATTAGATTCTTAGGCTTTGAAACAATTGTCAGTCGATTTCTGTCATATCATTAGACTTTTTTTAAATAACACAGATAACTCCACAAAAATTAATATGAAAAAAATCCTGATTATATGTTTATGTTGTTTAAAAAATGTTTTTCCGTTGATCAGCTATCGCACCCCTACGAAGTCGAAACTTGTGCGAGCTAAGGAGTAACGAGGTCTTACCTTTTAACGTGTGATTCCTAACACGGGACGATAATAGCAAATGAAAATCGAGCGTCCAGCCTGCGGCTTGAAGCATTGACTCACACATTGGCCGATTGACTGATTGAATAAAGCACCCACGTCGAACCGCCCGGCTACCGACCGACCAAATCAATTATTTTCTTGTTAGTCAATGGGCTATGCTTGAAGACTGGTAGTAAACAAATCTAAAGAAATGAACTTTGAACGGTCAAGTCAGTCTCGAATATACCTACACAGTAGGTTAAATGAACTGGCGCCTATCAGAAAACAACTACTCCCCTGGCTAATACCACGTGTATGTCTGCCAGAATGTAATTAAATAAAAAAACGTAGAATGGATTTTCATACGGTTTTCACTGATGAACGGAATGGTTAGAAAGGTTTATGTTTCATGTAAGCAAGAGAAAACAAAGTAAGATATCATCTGCGAATCTGTATCAGTACAATAAACTTTTAATTAACTGAATTTCAGCTGGCAAAGGGCTCAACGGGTTTCCCATTATTAGTTTTTCACTGCACGAATTGAATTTAATTGGAAATAATTTTGAGATAGACAAATGATAAGTAGATCTAGAATTTCTTGTTTTGCTACGAAAGTAGTGTTGTAAATCATGCCCTAAAGAAAATAACGCCGGCCGCCACTGATAGCCATAAATCAATCGTGACATAGCCAAGAGCGTGCGTGTGTACGATGTTCCCTGCCGCTCTAGAAGCAGCGAGAACAATTCTACCGATTTCGATGGAAGTTCGGCGAAATTTCTACTGCATTCGATTATGATATATAACGCTAGCCACGAGCATATCGACACAGTCAAGTGGAAGTTACAGTGCGGTACGCAAAGTGATCTAGTAAGGCGATAGGCATTCGAATAATAGTTGAAGTTTTCGTTTAAGTGCTTATTGTATTTGAAGTGAAATAAAGTTAAGTTCGACTAGTTATTGGTCAACCCACAAGGAAAAACGTAACAGTATCATGGTTACTGTTTAAGAGACGGTCAACCAGTTCAATTGTTTCAATTGGTGAAATACTGTGAGATAAGTTTTGGACATCAAATGATATGCATTATTTAAACTAAATCGCGGTTGAAAATTATTCTGAGTGCTGATTATGTATGATCACTTTTGGTATTTTTAAGGACGAAGCTGGTTCAATCGACATAACCAGCCAGCCATAACCAGTTCATAACCAGCTCTTTTGACTTTAGGGTTTCCTTCACTTCATTTTGATACAGAGTTACAGAGTGGTTCATCCTTTCCAGAATTAGGAAAATCTTAGAGTTTCAATATATTTTTCTTATTTTTTTGTCTATTGCATGAACATAACGTCATTATCATGCTTTTGGTTCAAATGATTCTTCAATTTTCTATCCTTAAGTAAAGTGGATTCGATCAACAGGTTCAGACTTCAATATATTCACAGCCACATGTTTATTTGAATCATCTCTCAGAGCCAGCTCCGTTTCGAATCCTAAATGTTCTATAACTACTTGCAGAATTGATATTCAGTTTTATTTTATATTTGAAACTTATGATAACGTATATAATATTTCCAGAAGTCGAAAATTCATTGACGTAAACATTCAAAAATGTCGGTTGGGTTCTATCGATTTCAGTTTTTAGGAATCTCTACAAAAAAAATTAGGAATGTGTGGAAGCTTAGGATTTCACTATATTTCAAAGTTACCAATGAACTGTGTGATTTTACAATTTGAATTTGAAAATTCTACTCCGTCGTACAATGATTCTTATAGTTCTTCATCTTGATACAAAAAAGGAAGGAAACATTCAATTTCGAAACAGTAATTCTATACAAAGGTATGTAGATTATGCAAAGAAGTAACTTTCAGAAAGTTTTTTCTTCCAGTTTGTGTCTGAAAGTTACTGTTTTGCATGATCTACACATGGTATAGAATTACATTTTTGAAATTGATTGCTTCCTTCCTTTCTTCGGAAGATTGCCACATGTTTCTTGTATCAAGATGGAGAAGAAGATAGCCAAAACCTTTCTTTCCCAAAAAATTTCCCTCTCCTGAAAAAATATACACCTCTCAATTCAAACAAGATTCTAATAGATTATGTGTTTCTTAAAATTTGGAAATTCCTACATAATATACACTGGGTATATACAGTGCATTCCATTTAAAACAAGCCACCTTGAATAACTTTTGGCACAATGATTTTCAGGAAAAATAAAAAACAAGTCAACAATAGTATACAGGGGACGCATTTCGAAATATTCGTTCTAGAGACTAATATGGAAGCAACAAAACAGAAAAAGAGATGTTTTATTAATTCTTCAATCAAAATCTGATGACTTGACAATGAGAAAAAAAAAATCTCTAGTAAATGTTCAAAAACGTTTCCACCAACTTCCAAACAATGGTACAAACGAGCTTCCATTGCCGCCCTCACATGGTTGAGAATCTTGGAAGTTATTTCTCTGCAATGCCTCATGTTATTCTCTCTCAAATCTTCTAATGTTGTTGATTCTATCTCATACTTTTCAGACTTCAAATGACCCCATAGAAAGAAATCTACAGGAGTGAGATCCGGAGACCTTGGTGGCCATTCTGTTGGACCTCTTCTGCCAATCCAGCGATCAGGAAAATGATCATCAAAAAATTGTCGCACTGGAGCTGCATAATGAGGAGGTGCACCATCCTGCTGAAAAACTATTTCGTTTTCGAATAAATTTATGATCTCCTCAATTGTCCTATTGATGCACGGTATTATTCCATTCTCCAAAATATCCAAATATGTGTCACTAGTCAAATTATCATCGATAAAGAAAGGTCCTAGGATGAGGTCACCTAAAATTCCTGCCCAATCATTCAATGTTTGGAGGTCGTTGGGTATGAATTTGACTGTATAAATGAGGATTCGTATCACTCCAATATCGAAAATTTTGCCAATTCACCTCTCCGTTTAAACTAAACGTACATTCATCCGAAATACAAGTTTTACACAAGAAATTCTGATGCAAGTTGATCCGTTCAGTGAGACTTTCACAAAACTCGATACGTCAATCGAAATCATCTTCGTTCAATTCATGAACTAGTCTTATCTTATATGGATGAAATTTGTACTCATAAAGGATCCTGAAAACATTTATAGGACTTATTTCTGATTCCTGAATTTTACATTGGTCCAACGTGTTCTAAAACTGTAGTTGACAACTCCTGAACAGTTATGCTTTTTATTGTTAACAGATCCAGTTTCCATAAATTTGTTCAATAATTCCGAAACGTATTCGTGTCGTATATTTCTTCCTGGATGATTATCATTGAACATACGTGCAGAAGCACTAGCACTATTTCCATTCTGGTAGTACAAACCCACTATTTCAATCCGTTCTCGAAGCGTATAAACCATTGCTTCTCAAGAATTCACAAAAATAAAAATACCAGTTGTAACTTCACCTGGTAGGTAATTGTTATTGTAGAATGAGACAAATACAAAATGTAAATCACGTCCGCCCATCATCATCTCCGAGTGACATTCGGTGCGTGATCTCAAGCGCCTTTTCGAAGTTCGTGGATCTGATAGTCGACTCTGACAAGATTTCAGCTGTCCGTTAAATAAAAAGTTTTCCTCGCGATGGGTTTGCCGGTGCGAACGAAACCGTTCCCAACTTTTGCACTCGATTTGAAGTCGAAGCACAGAACATTTCTTGAAGGAGTTTCTGTTTTTCTTGAATTCGCGAGAATCGATAGTTTGAACATCTCTTTCAAATTGAACAGGGCAGTAAAGTTTCAATCTCCATAATTTACAATTTTCCTTTCTTTTGTAATAAGGATAAAAATTTTCTGTGATATTTCAATTAATTATTCTGCTTTTTCAATTCATTCCCGAATTGAAAAAGTTTTGTACAATCAGTATCTGTTAAAAAGGAACTTTAGAGATTTGTTTCTCTTGTTGTTTGTTAATTATTATTTCAGCTTCAATATTTTCAGCTTATTTGCTCCTTTAACGGATCCATTGCTTCAAACTCTGTTTTTTGTGTTCTAATACCAATGATATCATCTCCGTATTAATTTGTGCATTGGAAATCTAGTAATTAATATATTCATGGTCGGCTTTAGACATGGGCGAGCGGGGCAATCGTACCAGGGCCTGCGATACAAGGAAACATTTTATAATTAAACGACATTTTTTTCGTAACAACAAATCGTGAAATTGTAGTTATTTTTTTTTCTTAAATAGTGAAGTTCGAGGTATCCTGAGTTGAATCTCGAAACGATGAGCAGCCACAGTCCGTCGGTATTTCTGATATGTATCGCTCTTGGTGGAATCAAATTTGCCAAGTCACTTGAACACTTCCCGTGAAAGTATCCATAGAAGAGAGACAAATCTCCAACCTTTCTTCGATGTTCCAGACTATCAACGTTGCAAGTGATGTTTGCGTCTCCGATCAGGCGGATGACTTTCTTCTGGATGGAATCCAGCAGCTTCAGGGTATGTTTGAGGGCGAAGCTCCATACATGAGAACAATACTCCAAAGAAGGGATCAAGAGTTGCTGAGGTGTGTACAGTTTTCTGGTTCGGAACAGTGTTCCAAGCTTTTGGGAAGCAGCCTTTACAATTCCAGCGACATGATCGTGCTAAGACACATTGGTGTTCATTTTAACCCCCAACAAACTTATCGAAGCGAAAAGTGGAATTGTCTGACCTGACATTACTATATCCGGTTCGGAAACATTTATCTTTTTGGAGAAAACCGATGCCTGAGTTTTTGTGGCATTGAATTGAACCTGGTTAGTTCCATACCAATTCGAAATCACTTCTAGCTCCTCATTAAGATATTGAACCTCCTGCTGCCGGTGAAGATGTGCATCCGCAGCCGATGTTCTGGATTCCAACTGTAATGATGAGATAAGTGTGTCGTCAGCAAATATTGCATACTTGGTTTTTTCGTTGATATACAATAAAGAGAGGGTTCGAGACAATATGGATTCCTAAGGAACACCAGCGTTGATGGTGAAAGTATTCGAGATATATCCATCGACGGCCACTTGCAGATAACGTTCTATCAGGAAGCTGAGGAACCATACACAAAAATGATTCAACAAGCCATAGCAAACCCTTATGCCACACACGGTCAAGTGCAACAGCTCTTGACTCTCCATGTTTCTCGATATGGGTGACATACGATAGAAGGTGGCCTGTTGATCTATGTTTCTGAAAGCTATATTGATGATCGCTNGCTCACACAAGTTTCGACTTCTGAGGGTTTGTCGTTCGTAGGGGTGCGACAGCTGGTTAACGGAAAAACATATTTTAAACATATTTTAAACACACATACAACATATATGCATGAATATTGACGAAAATATTTTGAATAAAAGTTCAATTCGAAGTATTTTAACTAATACTGAACTTTTTCCAACTACCGATGTGTGGGTTGTCAGCACCACTTCAATCAGAAGTGATAAAAACTTTTAATTGAATTCTGAAATAAATCACATCATGTGGCGCCGCGTTACGACCAGAAATAAACATAATGATACATATTTCCAACATAAATGGAAGTTGCTGTTAACAATAAATTTAAATTTCAAATTCACATTATAATGACCACCATTTTCTCACAAATCATCGTCGAAAAGGAATGTTCGATGAATCCCCAATCACCACTAGAATCATTATCCATTCTGTGCACATTTCTGATATTCGTTGCTCTTTTATGAATTTATAATGGCGAAATTGCCCCATTATGAATTTCTCCTCGCTTCTCGGTAATTAACGGACCACTAACGATGGACATAGTATTAGTCCAGTGACGACTCCTTCGAAATTTTATAAGGGAATTTGTTCGTCGAATATTCGATTCTTCCTTCATTTATCGACCCTACAGATACAAGAAGAAGAAGAACTTTATTTATTTAGTAGGACATGTTCTTATATAAAAATAAAGAAATATCTATACACATATGTTTCTAGACTAATAGTTATGTAATAAAAAGAAAAAAAAAACAAATACTAAAAAATAAAATAATGCATATAAATATAAATTCATGTGAGCAAGATTGATCATGTTGTAATACATTCTAGTGATTTATAGTGACTGGATATGTTTACTGACCCTTGTTTTAAACACATAAATGGTATTAGATTGCTTGATGTCTTGTGGTAGCTTATTAAACTCATCGAGTCCCTTATAGAATAGCGATTTCATTGAGTTTGCCATTTTCATATTAGAGAGATGAAACATATTATTTCCTCTAAGTATAGTTATGTATTTGGGAGTTAATCGTAGTAAATTTACTTAGATAATCTGGAAGTAGCTTATGTAATATCTTATAAATAAAAATCATTGTTAATTTATGAAATCTATTTTCCACCGATACCTACTGCAAACAATCTAACATCGCTGCAATGATGGTAAAACGATTACACTTCAGTATTATTCTCATACCGCGATTTTGCAACTTTTGTAGTTGTGAAATTTTATTAGAATCAAGGAAGTATAGTAAGCTACCACAATAATCAAAGTGGGGCTAGATAATGGTGTTATATACTGTAATTTTGGAGTATGTTGAAAGACATGAGGAAACTCTAGAGAAGTAAAGTTTCTTCCAATTTTTTTTACTTATGTAGGATAAATGTTCATGCAATAATAGGCTATTATCAAGTATGAATCCAAGATATTTAAACGGGTTCATGAATTCAATTTTATTGTTATCTATTTCCAGATTGAGTTGGTTTGAGTTTATGTTTTTGTATTTAAATGGTGTGGTTAGGATCATTGCCTTACATTTTGTCACATTGAGTTTTATTTTGTTAATATATTGAATTAATATGTAAATATATTTGTAGTTTTGATAGGGAATCGTTCATCTTGTTGATAGTACCATACAGAAAATTGCCCGAGATTGACAGTAACGTGTCAATGCGAATAAATTGAGAAAATCGCAGTCATGATAATATTGTATATCATAGATATACATAGATATTTGTTGCTTCTAAAACATAAGTTTACACAGAGAAAACATTGGATACCCATCGATTCAATGATCTACTATATTTCGTATTCCACAAACAAATGGGTACTTCAGGAAATCATAACTATAGGTACTTTTGGCAGTGTACCATTCCATTTTTCCACTTTCCATTTTATACTGTTTGCGAGACATTATAAACATAAAGAAACCCCTTTTTGCCAATTCTGAATTGTAGTTTGAATATACTAAACATTTAACATTTCTATTTTCACAGATCTGGGATTCTTCTAAGCAGTCTACAGTAGTAATTCAAACAAATAAAAATCAGAATGCTGACACATATTGCTTATTTTAATTCATGTTACGGCTAAGTATACAAATAGTCGCCAATTAGTACTCTTCTTCTTTTGTTCAGTCATAGAGTCTATTTTCATAGTGTAGTGTAATGTAGTGTAACGTAGAGCGAGAAGTGAAATACAGGGAGATATATCTTCTTTTAGTAATGTCATACTTAGAATTGATGGGCTTTGGGTATATGTCTGAGGTGGTTGGGTTAGGTTAGGTCCAAAGTGAGTGGGTCAATTCGACACTCCACCGCAACCCGCAAGGGTTTATTGTGGCTCACACATATTCACACGCGACCAACTAAACCCAGCTTCTTAACGAAGCCGATTAGTTTGTATGCTGAGTGGTCTTTCAGGTCAGATGATAAGAGTACTGCTCTGCCGAACTCTACAAACCTGATTTGGGCCATAGTGGGGCACTCACAAAGCATGCGCTCTGCTGTTTCCTCATTTACCAAACAGAGGCGACACACACTTTCTTCCGACAATCCGAGTCTCTGCACATGGTTATTCAAATGACAGTTGGACTGTAGTCCAACAACTGTTTGGTATTAATCTTCGAAGGGTGAATTGACGCCTTAGAGTAAGCCAATCCTGGAAGAAGTCCAAAGCCTAAAGCGATGCCAATGACAGGTTCTGGTTCGATGAAGCTGCTTGCAGCACCCTCCTTTACAAAGGAGTCAGCAGTCTCATTGCCTTCCGGGCCATTATGGCCAGGAATCCAGACCAGAGACAATCTGTTAAGTCTTTCGATCGAGGAGAGTCGTTTTTGGCAGTTTGCTACCAATTTAGACGTTGCACGGTAGGAGGCAAGATCTGCCAACGCCGGCGCCGCTTGACTGTCGGAGAATATTTTTACTGTAGGTGGTAGAATTGTCTGAACTTTTAACCAATACTGATTATATGTGTGAAGGATGAAATTTTGAATAGGTCTTTTCAGTGCCTTGCTTGGTATAGAGAACAGGTAGTGGTGATTTCGGTAAAGTTTTTAGGAACCATCCATAAGAATAAATTACGATTTTTTCAGGTATTTATAGATATTGATTTACAAATGGATTATATGAAATCATATTTTGAAATTGTTAACTTAAACTAATCGTAGAGTTATCAGGATATTTTTCAGAGCAGTTTTTTTATATTACAGTTCTGCAGACAAAATCATAAAAAAACAAAATCATAATAAAAATAATAGTAATTTTTATTATCCTGTAAGACAACCAAAAAGGTACATTGTGTAGGCTTAGTCAGAAAAGAGCTTAAAAATTAAATCGAAAAATAAGTAGACAACTTACTAACAGTAACATATTCAATCATTATTCAATCATTACCTGAAGGAAGTAATAGTTTTCCTCTGGTAGGAAAGACAAGTGTAATTTTGAAGCTGTGGAATGTGCTATCATATACGATCATAAATTGCATAAGAGCCAATAAAAGTACAAGAATTACTAATAGCATAAACACAGAAATAAATTGAATAAATTGGACACGGGAAGAGATCGTTTTGGACATGTCTAACTGCACTGTCGCCAACCTCAATTACGCGAAAAATAAGAATGTGATCGAAGTAAATGAGTAATTTTTTAACGATGTTGGATTGAAACAGTCCCGAATAAATAGAAACATTCTTTTCTCACCTGAAGTAATTGACTTATCCCGCAAACAGCATTTTCATTGGATACCTGCGGGGCATCAGCCACCCCACAGTGTCGTCCCCCAAATATATACAGTTCGAAAATTATTTATGTTACAGTTTGTTTGTGCCGGTATTAGATAAACTGCTCCCCTTATCCCGAAGGACAATATTAGGGCATGCAGCATTAACAAATAAAGCTTACATGCCTTAAGGGTGGCCGTGGGGTGGAACACCCTCTACGTAAGCCGAGTATTAGCGCTATTAGACATATCTGGTCGAACAGTCACTCCAATTACGGCAAATGCCAGATGCAATGGTCATTATGTTGCGAGCAGAGCACTGTAATTGACATCTATACCATGTTTCAACGGGCGAGGATATTTAATACCCTATTAGGAGCCATCGGGTTAGCACGAGACTAATTAGGTGATTGGATTCTTTTTCTTTTAAGACTCGGTTGAGATGACGAATCGTCGATGTCTTGATGCCGTAGGTTTTGCTTGAGATGTGTTGCCTTCGAAAGCTGTTACTCGTGTAGATTTTGTCAGTATCAACAGTTGCTTCATGTTCTGGCCCATATTCGAACAATTATTCTTAGTTTTTTTGCAAGCAGTTGGATAATTAAGTTTCTGTTGAAACATTCATGAACGAGCACATTATTGGGAAGGTAATACTACAAATAATAAAAGTGTGACTGACTACAGTCTGTTTGTCGATTTGTTAGTGCGTTTGCGGGCATTAATACGAAAAACGGCTCAAGAGATTTGGTACGATTTTCACTGATACGTGCCGAAATATTTTGGAAAATTAGTTGAAAATTTTCATACAACTGGAAGTGTAGCTAGAACTAGACGAGCTGGAAGAAAGACTATCTTGCACGAGAAACACAAGTTGTTTGTAAGAATGATGTCTGAATAATCACCGGCAAGAAATACCTCAGAAGACATACGCTGTCTGTTTAAAACATGAGATGAATTTTATTTTATTTTCAAAAAAACATATAATACGTTTGTGCCAGTATTGTTTCCAATCCTCGCAGCAGTTCTGATTTGTAATTTTTAGTATGTCCTTGAGCATTCTCCTCAATCGTTGCAAAACGCCGTCCTTTCATGGGTCTCTTCAATCTTGGTAATAGGAAAAAGTCGCACGAAACCAAATCTGGTGAATACGGTGGCTGAGGTATGAGTACGAAATTGTGTTTTGGCCAAATGCTTTCGGACAAGCAATGACGATTGCATAACTTCAAGATAATACTCCTTATTGACCCTACGATCATGTAGAAATAACCCCTTATGCACTACGCCACAATAATTGAAGAAAACAGTGAGCGAAACCTTGATATTTGATCGAACTTAGCGTCTACCGGGCTCTTCCATCAGGGCAATTGAACTTTGGTTTCGATGTTATAACCATATAACCATAATTTGTTACGAGTTATGACCATTTTGAGTAAATTTCGATAACTGTTGACGTCATTTAACCAATCCTGAGCGATGCTCATGGGGCGGTCAAAATTCAGCAATTTTGGAATGGACTCTGCTGCCAGAAGCTTCATGCCCAAAATTCAGGAAAAAATTTAATGGCATGAGCCAACCGATATGCTGACATCCTCAGCAACTTCTCTATTAGGGATTCGACTCTTTATAATAATTTCCTCGTAAGCATACCCTGAAGCTGCTGGATTCCATCCAGAAAAGAACCATTCTCCTTACTCAAAGTACAATCACCGTTCGCCAATGTTAATATTTCGAATGTTTTCGAGTCCTTGATTATATTTTTACAAAAAATTTGATGCAAATTCTTTTATCCAATTTTTTTGATAGCAGAAAGTCGCCGAACACGTAAAACACTCTGAACGTGTATGCCTCTCACCAACAAACTAAACATGCTGAACAGCTAAAACTGTGAACATATGCTTGAGACGAATGTACCAACATGCAAAAATGAAAAAACCCTAATCAAACGTATGTAGCCCGCGAAATTTGAATATTTACTTAATATTTTGAACAGTCAATGTATGTTTCATCCCTATAAACTGAAGATATCACATGAATTGAATGGCAATGCAGTTTGGTTAGAATGCTAAAGAATGCATTTTTATTAATTGATGTCCGAACGTTAAATGACAAATAGGAACTACCTAAACGGAAATATCAACCGCCAAAATGTTCGATGTTGATCAGACATAAACCCATATATTTTTTGAGAAAGTAACAGTCAAACTCATTAAAAACTGTTTTTGAAAAAATATTGGCAAAACTATATTGTTGGTTCCATATATCTAGGGGAAAATCTGACTGGTGTCGAAAAAATTGATCAAAGAAACTGAAATTTAATTCACAAAAAAGCCGGGCAAGTAAGTGAGTACACGAAATTTTGAAATTCCCATTGAGAGAATATCAGTGGTTGAAACTAAATTTTATTATTCAAACTTTCATTAGATCCGAAGTTGAAAATGGAAATTTCGTATCTGGGAAAAATTCCAGACTTCAGATAGAAAGTGATGACATCTCCCGCAACGACGACGATATCTATGACATCGACAGAAGACTCAGTCCGATATCAAAGATAAACGTGGCTCTCCAAGGCAGTCACTTGCAAAGCCAAACTTCAACATGGACCGCCGAACGAGTCCCGTTCTGTTTTGGATATTCGATGATTCAATCGTCTGTTGATCCCATAGATGGGGTCTTCGTAGGGTGTGATTTCAACACATTTACTTTGAGGCTTGTTTTAGGAGTTAGTGGTTCAGCCTAGCACTACTGATGAGACCTGGTGGGTCGAAACATCGCTGTCTTGTGTTGGACCACAATTCCATAACACAATTGAATGTAATGTTAATTATCAAAGAATATCGTGTATGGAATTATTTGACTTTCTCTGTAATTGAACATAATGAATTATTACACTTGACACCATTTGAAAAGATCACGATCAAAGGTGGATCTCCAGAATACATGGATGTGCTGCAAGCTTCGCAGCTTGTAGAAGCTACAATACAGAGCATACAGGAAAAACGAGACAACAGCTCTGACAATTTCAAGAGAGCTGTATGACCAGCCGGCTGATTTGGCGAAATAAATGGGCACAGTACTTCAATTGCCTAGCTCGACAAAAAATCGATCTAATGTACATACTCACCTGAAGCCTATTACCACATGTCAGTGTACAGCTCGTTTCTTAAATAATATTACTGAAGTTTTTTCATAACATCAAATCGTTATTTTAACACCTAGATACGTGTTTTGATCACCAAGTGATCTTTCTCGTGAAGATGATCACTTGATGATCGAAACACGTGTCGTGGTGTTGAAATAA
This sequence comes from Leptinotarsa decemlineata, assembly GCF_000500325.1. Classification (NCBI taxonomy): domain Eukaryota; kingdom Metazoa; phylum Arthropoda; class Insecta; order Coleoptera; family Chrysomelidae; genus Leptinotarsa; species Leptinotarsa decemlineata. The sequence goes on along the minus strand of NW_019290126.1, from coordinate 78,376 downwards.
TGGTTTGGTGTTTGGAAAAAACTCCAGTAATATTCATTACTACACCAAAGGTTCCAAACAGTGCATCACAAGTATCTCGTTTCTTGATTTCATTATAAATGAACTAACTGCAAGGTTCCCCAAGAAAGAGGCAAGTAAGTGTAGGCAATCTGCAAAACCTGTTAACACCCGATATAAATGATGCCTACGTTAGTGACATTCTTCATGGGGTAATCTAATACAAAGAAGATTGGTGATGCTTTTCGGCCTTGAAAGGTGAGAGAGAAAGAAATGTTGAAATTGAATCCCGAAAATAAGTTGCCCAAACACCCAACGCAAGCTCAAAAGTTTGCCGAATCTTTCCCAAACATCAGGATATTACTGCAGTTGTTATACACTCTCCCTGTGACTACCAGTAGAGCACAGAGAAGTGTATCAGCTTACAACGACTCAAAAGAGACTGAATGGTTAAGCTTTACTGCTCGTACACCAGGATATTTCCAATAAAATGAAGGCTGAAGAAGTCTCGGACGTATACATAAAAAAGCACGATCTGAACGTGTTATACAAAATTAACATATCAAAAGTATTATGTTTATATCATAAAAGTATTAATATGTTCGACCATTAATAGATTTGATTAACAGAAACTTATTATAGTCTACTTTTTTTTTGGTACCTTGGAAGCTGTTCGACTTGTGCATTTAGTTCAAGTCTCCAGAAAAAGCGGCAGCGTCTTGGGATTATTGCGTTTATTCTCCCATCTTCTCGTGACACCCATTCCATCAGTCTCGTTCCCTGTTCATAGTTTGCACAGGTTCCGTGTTGGATGTGTTGGATGTCATATTCTTTTGGACGTAGTTTCATACGTCCATATATTGCCTGCCTCCTGTGATTCAGTGCCTCACATTCGCATAAGATGTGTAGAGCTGTTTATATCTCTTCGGTGCAACATCTGCAGCTGAGGCAGGAGGACAATGACCGGTTAGTAACCCTGTAGTTATTCTGAGCTTATCCCTACTATATTGAAGTAGTTCTTCGGGTCTTTTCTCGGACGGTTCTCTAATGAAGGTTCTACTGTGTTTGTTGCCAGGTACTTTTGTCCAGTACTCTGTGTGCTTCGTATTGAACCATTCCCTAATCTGGTTTCGTATCAATGATTTTGGTACCCCCAGAGCTGGTTCAAGACCTATATATGAAGTTGATGATCCGTGTCTAGCGCATTCATCGGCTTCATCAGCTTTCATCAGCTTTATCATCCCAAACCAGTTTTGATGTCACCTTCAGGTTCGTCAGAGCCCCTAGAGCGCTCTTGCTGTCTGTTAAAATATTGATCCGCTCATTTGTTTAAGGTCTCAATTTGATAAGTCTTTCTTTCATCAGCTTTATCATCCCAGACCAGTTTTGATGTCACCTTCGGGTTTGTCAGAGCCCCTAGAGCGCTCTTGCTGTCTGTTAAAATATTGATCCGCTCATTTCTCTGAGGTCTCAATTTGATAAGCCCTGCACGTTGCAAGATAGCATACACTTTCGCCTGAAAGACGGATGTGTATAGTCCTAGCGGATAACTTTCTACTTCCTAATTCATTATGCTTGTATCTGAACAGATTTTCACTCGATGGTAATGATGGTAAAAGTTATTTTCAATATACAAATTTTTCTTATTGATAGCATTGCTTTAATTCTTTTTGAATGTTTGTTCTTGAATGCATACTACTGAACATCAATAAGAAACCTCCAAAGACTCAGTGCTTTATGGAGGGATTGTATACCCTATATTCTTGAGTTGTAAACTGCCCCCCTCCAAAATGATTCTCTGGATCCGCCACTGCTTCCTACTGATAACTTACTTAACGAATGTGCAGTTTTGATAATGTCATACAAAACATAAATTATTTCCTGCCAGAATGCATGTATTCAACACAAGTCCTTTAGGTGGCTCTTTTCTACGATTCCAAGCAAAAGTAACTTTTGTTACTCAATTCCACCCCACATCAAGTTCATTCCATTCACTTCCGTGAATATAAATTGCGTCCGGATTTTAATTAAAATATACATACAAAGAAAATCTGAAAATACGTTTCATACGCAGAATGGAGCGACCGGAGTGATTTATTGTGCTCCTTTCAATTTCCCTTATCTTCCCGAAGCCACCCGCCCTATTTTAAATCGACGTTGCGGAAAGCAATCGCCATTCCGCAACATTTTATTTGGAGAACAAACATACCTCAGGAATAATCCTTTTCGACGACGATACGAGTGGTTTCGGAGAGCCTTTGCTGTATTATGCATTATCTTCGGTCGGTGATTATCCTAGCTTAGCTCCCATTCTGAAAAGCATAGGAGCAATATGATTCGGCTTAGCTGCCAGGGCCGGTTTCGGAAACTTTTGTATCCTCAAAAGTTTGTCGTCTACACTATAATTCGTTTTCAATGCAAGCTATACTCTGTCCATCTAAGCCAGGAGTCAGTAAGTAGTTTTAGGTGGGGTTCGGTAACTGTGGGAAAATTTTGACGAGGTCCAGAAAAAAACAACAACAAAAATTAAGTGCCACCTATGTATCATTTTGGTTTCAAATCAAATTAATGAAAGAAATTAATGAAGAAATTACACCGACGGTCTTGAGCCAGTTTAGTTCTCGAGAGGAACAGCAAATTCGAAATGTGTCTTCTAAGTGGGGGCCCGTTAATCTCGAACGATATTTCTTTTTCAAAAAACTAATCTTTGAGAAAGATGTTTGACATACATATGTCGGGCCAAACATAGCGGCCAAATTTATAGCTAGTTTCTTGCAATTTTCATATTTTTCTGGAACATGTTTGGTCCAAAATTTTTCAGTGGATACCATTTTATATAATTGCAAAGACACATCTTCTTGCAAATCAATTATCTCTATTCGAAGTGATGCCTTTGACAGCCACATCTGCCCATTCTGCTGCTACATCAACTTCAAATGACGATTTAAGAAACGGAGATAGCTTTCCCATCTCTGCAAAGTCTTGGAATCTTGTAGCAATTTCTTCTTTTATCAGCCAGAAACTTTCGAAAACTCGACCTTTACTTAGCCAACGAACATTTTGTCGGTTCAGTTAAGCCAGAATACGTTGTCAGAAAGAAAATCCTTGAAATGTCGGTGCTGAAGAGCAGAATGAGATCTCATAAAATTATTCAAGTTGACCAAGCTCTCCATCACTTCTTTCAGTGTAGCACTAAGTTTTCCACAAAGGGCTGCCTGGTGATACTGATACGATATTAGACTACACCTTTTTCTTTGCCAATCATTGCTGGGGCCTCGTCAGTTGAAAGCGACACCATTTTATCTTAACTAATTTGAGATTAGTAATAAATTCATCAATGACCTTGAATAAATCTTCTCCTCCAGTGTTCAACGGCAACTCATCCCTAAAAATCTGACACTCAATATCAAGAAATCTTACCAAAATGGATATTTGTTCATCATCAACAATGTCATATGATTTATCAAATGCTATGGCGTAGCAAGGTGCCTTTTAGAGAAGTTCAAGAAGAGTGTTTTTAATATCAGCAGCAAAAATTTCCGTTTTTCGTGTATTACTTCTCGTTGATAATGAAATACTTTGAAATGCACCGACAGCAACTTTTTTTTATCAAAAAGTGCCGTGAGTACTTCCTCAATGATTCTTGATTTTCATCAACAAATTGTCCGAATTCGTATCAGGTTGTCACGTAACTGTGTACGCTGACGATACTACAATCACTGCTTCTAAAAAAAAGGACAATGAAAATAAATTTAGTTTCTGGCGAATTTCTGGTTGTAGTAAATCCAAGTCAGTATTGATGAAATCATTTGTATGAATGATATCGAAATATCTAAAGAAGCAAATTTTCTAGGAACCATTTTAGATGAGAATCTCACCAGGGGTACTCATACAGAGTGGTCCAACGAAAAGTATGCACCTTGCTTTTCTCCTTTTTTTGTAACTTAACGCAAAAATGCTCGGACAGGTCAATTTTGCTTTTGAGGGGGACACATTTTAGATGTATTTTTCTACCTGTGCCTTCAACTCGCTAGCGAGGGTGAGTAACAACCCTAAAATTTTAATTGGAAAGTGGGGTCGAGTGATTTATTTTTTGAAAGGGCACAAAATCATCTTTCCAATAATACCTAATTTGTTGTATTTCACTCAAACAAGTAGGTATTATGAAGAAAAACAACTACAACCCAGTACTTTGAAATGTGTAATTGACTTAGTAGAATCCTACTTCAGCAAGTGCTGAAAATGTGACCCATTTGCTTCCATACAATAATACAGATTCTGTTCAAATCTATTCCTAACATATCAGGTGTTATACTTCTGCACTCTGCTGTAATTCGTTGGCGAAGATATTCTATGGACTTGGGCTGCGTAGTAAAACATTAATTTTCAAGTGTCCCCAAAGGAAAAAGTCTAAAGGCGATAAATCAGGTGACCTGGCAGGCCATTCGATGGGGCCCCTCCTTCCAATCCACCGTCCAGGAAACCGGTCACCTAAAAACTCTCTTACCGGAGCAACATAGTGAGGAGGTGCTCCATCTTGCTGGAAATGAAGCCGATCATCATTATGATTTTGATCATTTTCAATTATTTCTGTTATGAGAGGATCAATTGTATCTTCAAAAAATTTATTTACAAAAAAAGGAGAAAAGCAAGGTGCATACTTTTCGTTGGACCACTCGATATACAAAAAGTGTGCAGTAAACTCAATTTGACTCATTTTTCAACCAGATAGTTCAAACATTGTTTGGATATGTTTGGTTTACTGAATGTTAATTTTGCGAATGCATACTCCTACATCAGGTTGACCATAATGGCTTGGGAATGTTCTTAGAAATTTTCTAGTTCTTATGTCTTAGAACGACTGATAAGGTATACTATGGTATACATTTCTTTACTTGCTTGCCAGTGACCATAAGACTCCTTGAGCAGATTATTTTACAAAAAAATCAAAGATTATTTGGCGAAGAAAGCCTTTTATTCAATTCAGGAATTCTTGGATAATAACTTCGATGACTTAATATGATTGTTTAAATTGTATTCAACTCAATGGAGAAAAAAAAATGTTATTTTATTCATTTTATTTTTTAAACTGTATGTATGTATTCTTGAATTGTATTCTTGACTTGTAAAAGCACGATGTGTATTATTACCAATAAAATTGATTGATTGATTGAATGATTGATTCATAGTGGCGTTATAATGAATTTGTATAAGCACATTAAGAGGTGATTCCAATTGTTCTGAAAAAAAAAACAAAAATGATAACTTAAAAACTCAAAAAACCAGACCATAATTTTGTTCTGGTTTTGGGAAAGTGATACATGTTTTTTTTTGGATGTTCTCTCCGTCACTGAATAGAATAATAGGAATTTTATTTTCCTGAAATTACACTTATTTATATCCCATCAAGTAATGTAGTTTCCTGTATTTTGATATTGTTTTATAATTTTTGTGTTGATTCTTGTAAGTAGCTGAGGTTATTTTTTCTCTATAATTTTTTATCTGCTCTATTGAATTTGTGTTTTTGTTCATGAATTTCTTTAACTTTTCTTTAGAATCTCGAATGATATCGCACTTAAAAACTAAAGATTCGCCTCGAAAGTAGGTTAAAATAATTGTGAAAGAAACATTTAAAAATTATCCAACCATTAATAGTTAGAAACACATTTGGACGTGAAATCGACTAGAATTATTATGCGACAGTATTTCCGTATAGTGGTCCTACTATCACATTATTCTCCATCTATTCTAAATGCACACCCCTTCGGTAATAGCACAGAAAACGGAAAACTGCATCGCTGGCAATGCGCATACATAATAACTCCCAGCAAATTCCCCCCAGTGCGATCGCGAATTAATTCCACCCACCAGAGCCCGACATTTGTCAGGGTAATTGATAGCTGTCGTGCGGTTACACGGCTCTAATACTCCTAGAATAGTAGCCTAGGGAGTCATCATTTATCGATATCTAAAGACCGCGTTTTGCGAACGGTTTATGTGCACGTGGCAAGCACGTGAAGTTATGCCCGGGCGAAAGCCACTCTGTGATAAGGCCTGCGAAAAATGCTAGATCGTTATCGAAAGTCTGGTGCTCAACAACTTGGTACAAGAGTTATCTCGGATGACTGAGCGGTTTCCTGCGTTGTACAGGGTGTTTTCGTTTGGTAACTCAGGAAGTTTACTGACCTTCACAGCGAACGTAGAGCACAGCCAGAAAAAGTTTACAATCAATTGATTGTATCTATCAATCTATTTCAGTGACGTATAAATCGTTCGACGGTTTTCACAAAATGTCGAATATTTGACAGTCCATAACTCAAAATATCAAATGAGTACGCATTCAAAAAATTAAATTGTATTGAATTTTCAAAGTGTTCACTACGTACAGGTATTTCTTTATTAGTGTTTTCTGTATATATTGGGTGGCTCAGTTTCAAAAGAAGTATTTTCCAAAAACAATATAAATTGAGTTCTATGCATCATTCAATCTAGAATTTAAATATTTTCTTTATGGTGCTATGCCAAAGACCAGTTTGAAAAAGTGCCGAAGACATTTTTTAGAACTGGGCTACTCATTTCATATACAGTGAATTTCATCTAAAACGAGCCACTCTGAATAACCTTTGGAACAATGATTTTCAGAAAAAATTAAAAAACATCTCGACAATGGTATGCAAGGGGAAACATTTTGACATATTCACATTTGATCTAACTTTTTCTATCACATTTCCAGAGCATATCACCATTTTTTTTAATGGATCAATGGATCAAATGCATCATCGGATGTTCCGTGATGAACAGATTTCAACAAAGTAGAAAACATTATGGTCTGAAGCTCATAGTTTGAAAGCTAAAAATTATTTGAATTGAAAACGAGCCACCCTGAATGGATGGATATTATTATTTTTTTTATTCACCGCAGTGTGTGCTGGTCAGGCCCTATCCCCCGAAGCCCCGATACATTCGGGAGGGCGCGCCAGCATTATCAACCAATAACCACTCCTCACACCGTGGGATAAATGATCATTGGGTCCGAGAATCATGTGTCCTGAGCAAGCGCAGTGAGCCAAGAATGACAGCCTTCTGCATCTGTGCGGCTAAGATTTCTGCCTTAGTGCGGCAAGCCGGTATGATTTTGAGATTCGAGAGGACATCATTCCACCAAGGACTCCAATAATCAGAACAACCATCTTGATAGAGTGATCTGGATCTCCGATAGAGTCTGCGGAGTTCGAAGAGAAAATCTCGATATTTTATCCGTTTTTCCTCCTCTTTTCTGACGATATTCGTCTCGCCAGGAGCTGAAAACTCCACGACAAATATCGTTTTGGTCTGGTGGTCGAGAAGGACTACATCAGGCTTATTAGCTTGTATGAGCCTGAGGGTGGGGAACGAATAGTTCCAATAAATTCGGCACTTCTCGTTCCCCACAACGGATTCAATATCCCCCGGAGCGTAGGGCAACACCGGTGTCTCGTCAATACCGTAAGAGTGCCGTAGATGGTAATATAGCACTCTTAGGGCCGCGTTATGTCGATGGATATAGGCCGAGACCGCATATGCTGGACATGCTGATAGCAAGTGCATTAGGGTCTCGGGCGCCTCGCGGCAGGCCCTGCACCTTGTGTCAGGAACCTCTATACCCATCACGCGACTGCGGTAGACTAAGGTGTTGAAGACACCATCCTGTCAAGCCATAATGAACCCCTCAGTTTCCGAATTCAGCCCACTCGACCTGAGAAAAGCGAACGTCAGGCGCTTTGATAAGCTAAGGTCTCCAGTGTTATTCAAAGAGACCCCATGCATTGGCTTATCCTTGTGTCTCCGTAGAAGTAAGGTGATCTCTGCGGCTTTTATCTGAGCTTTTGCTGAACGGGTTCCAACTTGGTGACAGAGTTGTGGTCACCTCGTTCAGAGTCGAAAATTATACCGAGTTCATCAGTTGCTCGGGCAGCTGCCCTAAAGAGAAATGCTCTTTCATGACTATGCAGAGAAGGAGATCTGTCATGTAGACACTCCAAACTTAAAAGTCCACGGCCTCCCTGTTGTCGGGGAAAGTACAACCATGGAACGGACGATTTGGGATACAAACTTCTGTAGAGATGCATCATTTTTCGGGTCTTTACGTCGAGTTGATACAGTTCCTCCCGAGTCTACTTCACTACTCCAAACGAGTAGAGTTAGATTGGAACGTCAAACATATTTGTTGCAGCAACTTTGTTCTTCCCCGACAGTTCCGATGACCAGATCTGTCGAAATTTGTGCTGATACTTGCCGCGGAGGGAGTCTTTTAATGCTGTTACCTCTTGTGGGGTAACAGCCTGTACAATCTGTACAATCTATTACCTTGGGTTCATGGCTGTTTTTGTGAATACGCTTCTAAAACGGATTGAAATAGTGAGTTTGTACTACCAAAATTGAAATAAAGCTAGAACTGCTGCCCGTATGTTCAATGATAATCATCCAAGAAGAAATGTACGACACAAATTCGTTTCGGAATTATTGAACAAATTTATGGAACCTGGATCTGTTAATAATAAAAAACATAACCGTTCAGGAGTTGTCAACAATGAAGCTATTTGTACTGCAGTTTTAGGGCACTTTGGAATAATGGAAAATTCGCAATCTCTTACTCAGTTATCTCGAGATTCAGGAATCAGTCGTGCAATTGTTTTCAGGATCCTTCATGAGAACAAATTTCATCCATATAAGATTATACTAGATCATGAATTGAACGAAGATGATTTCGATAGATGTATAGAGTTTTGTGAAAGTCTCACTGAACGGATCAACTTGCATCAGATTTTCTTGTATAAAATTTGATTTTCGGATGAATGTACGTTTAGTTTGAATGGAGAGGTGAATCGGCAAAATTGACGATATATCATATTGTCCAGTCATCAGATTTTGATTCAGGAAATAATAAAAAATCTCTCTTTCTGATTTATTGCTTCCATATTTGTCTCTAAGACGAATACTTAAAAATGTAAAAATGTGGTATTCTGTACAATTGTTGACCTGTTTTTTTATTTTTCTNAAATGTCTTTTTATTTTTCCTGCAAATCATTGTTTCAAAAGTTATTCAGGGTGGATCGTTTTCAACTCAAATAATTTGTAGCTCCCGAACCATGAGCTTCAGACCATATGTTTTATACTTTGTTGAAATCTGCTCATCATGGAGCATCTAATAATGCGAAAGAATATAGGGTGATCCATTTAAAAAAATTGGTGACATACTCTAGGGGTGCGATAGGGGAAGTAACATCAAATGTGAATACGAGTATGTGTATACTATTGTTGACGTGTTTTTTATAAATTGTACCAAAAGTTACTCAGGGTGGCTGATTTTAAATGGAATGCACTGTATATGAGTGCAGCCTTGCATCCATGTAGGGGCACTATGGATGGGGACAATCCACTAACTCACACTTGTGGGTGCCGAATGGACCGCAAGCATGAATATAAAGAGGAGGAATGAGAGTAGTACAGGGCAATTTACCATACAGTAAGCGACTTTCCTTACGGTAAAATTTTGTATAAAAGATCCCTGGCTCAATAGGAGAAAAATCATGGGATTTGTAGAGTTTTGGGCACCAAAACTATATATGATCGGTAGCCTGAGGTCCAACTTACCTGGTATTGGAATGGAATGTTCCTGAAGTCAAAATTTATTCAAATCATCGAAAAATAAACTTGGAAATCAAAGTTTATCATATCTCAATTATATTCAACTGAAACTCTAAAAAAATTTGGGAAAAACTCACTTAGACCGAAAGGATTTTGAAATAATGGAATCTATAGACTTGAGTTGGCAGTATATTGATCATAGGGAGCGATTATCCTTCAGCAAAATGTAAATTATTCCACAGTTACCCAGAACAAAAAAAAAGTTTCTTGATGGAATGAAAGCAACTTTACAGGCATATTGACATGAAGAAATAAGTAAGATATATACAATTCTCTTTCAATGTTGTCTAAATCGTTTATTTCTTGTCAGTTCTTCAATCATGGCGTTTCGTAAATGCACATCCTGAATTTAAAACGTGCTGGAAGTCTGACAAGAACTAAGGCGTAGAATGTCAATAATTAATGTAGAACTCATCAGTAATAATGAATAGTGGTGACGAAGATCATCCAGCATATATCGATGAACCAGGAAGAGCGTTGTTTAATTAATTTACTGTTGAGCTCAGGTAAAGTAAAATGAAAAAGTTGATCGCGATAAGTCGGCGTAGTAACATCGAAAAATTGCAATTTCCCTGCGAATCAAAATGTTTGCTATTTTAATTTGAGTATTGTGTTTATTATTTGATAAATGTTTATTTTTCTATCTCCTCTACCCCTCAGGAAGCTGTAGTTAATTTTGCTTTTAATTGAAAGTCATAAAATTTCAAGTCGCGACAATATTACTACATACTTCTGTATCTGGATCAATTTACATATGGGTCAGGTATGTCAACGGAACCGACTTCTGATCACGAAAAAAGCGCAATATACTTCTAGAAAGAACCTTTACTTGCTTTCTTGAATATCAAGCACGTATAGGTCGTTAGAATGACATTATTCCGGCATCGTGGAGAAAAGGAATCGTCTATATGAGCTGAAGGTTGATAGTGGAAGATTGATATTAATGACCATTATGGAAGGAATAGTAGAAACATTACTATTTTTTCTGCGACATGGATATGAGCTTTTCTGATGACTTAGTCAACCAAGTCCACGGCTTATGTAATAACACAGTAAGGGAACGCATGTAGCAGTCCCTAAATAAGATAGACCAAGGAAGAGGGGCTTCTTTCTCTTCCTGGAAGCTGTCTGACTTGTCCATTTCTTCCACTGCAGCCTCAAGGGCTCATTGAGTCTTCCCCCATTTTCTCATTACACCCATTCTAACAATCTTGTTCCCTGTTATGGTTTGTACAGGTGTCCTGTTGGAAGTATCTCATATTCTTCTGGAGGTGTCCCTGTCCCTCTGTTGCATTGCCTGCAGCTAAGGTCTCCGTTATACACCCCTAATAAAGAAGCTATAGCCTCAACAATCATTGCCGGAGATTACTGAATCTTGTTATGAACTTTTCCTAAACCCTGAACCCAGCAGAATCGCAAAGAAATTCCGAACAGTATTTTCTGCAGACACTCTCTTGATCTCCGGTGCCATAAAACGTTTACTGCCAAATTTATAACCATATCCGCATCCACCCCATTCATGTTATAAGAAATATTTCGCAGTTTCGGTGATCTTATTTGAGGCACGTTCGGCTTTATAACCGTTTTCGGAAGATGGTCGTAAACTGAAATTAATTACTCTCTAAAAAGTATCTGGTCGATAAATCAAAATTATCTAGCGGTGCTAATTTATGTTTTATACTCTCGTCTCGGGCTTTCGAGAAAATACTGTTGTATGGGATTATGAGGAATTATGGAAGGTGTTGACCCAAAGGAATTTGTGCTGGCTGGAAAATAATGTCATGGTTGGTGTACGAGGGTTACTTTTTATGTTTTTACGAACGATTGTTAGATTTCATTATGGAAGTGTGGCATTATTATATTGGAAGAATTGATCTATAATTACCATAGAATCAGCGTAGTTGACCGTCGGTGTTTGAAGAAAGAAAAAGGGGAAAAATTTGAAAGTTCTTGTTGAACTTTTGATAATGACGTACTATCAGGAAAGGAAAGATTTTGCAATTGGTTCGCAGGATTTCGTCATGAGTGTGCGTCCGTCAGTAATGAATTTCGTGAATGGTGGCCAGATACATCGATGCTACAAGCAAGATGTTTGAAGAAGATCGGCGTGTAACATACAGTGAGATAAAAAAGTTTTTTGCCATAGATTGCAAAATATTCGAGTTTGTATCAAAGTGTGAATGCGGAGAGGTATTTATGACATCAAAAAAATCTTATGTGAAGTGGTGTGAAAAAACTCCTGAAAAACTCAACGTGGAACAGAAAAATCCATACGAAACAATGCTTAGACATATCCTTGCGAAACAGAAATAATAGATACTCCAATTTACAATTACCAAAAGTCTTCGACGTTAATAGAAAAAATAGCGTAAAAAATCGAATCATTATGCATCATGACATATTGCTGGTATTTTGCTGACATCTCGCCTGAATACTTTTTTGTTATACTATATCCTATATATAAAAAAAGCGTGGAACTATCCATAATCATGTTCTCGAAGTATTAGAGTAAAAAAAACTGTTAGAAATGAATATTTTGAAGAGCAATGAAAAAGTTAGGAAAAATATTTTTTTTTCCTACTATCCAAAGTTAAAGTCATAGGAGATAAAAATTTGGTTAACGACAATAGAATCCGGGCTGGTAGACCGTCGTCGATTGGAAGTATCAAACGTTTCGACTGCTACTATGACAGATATCGTCAGTGATATATGCGTTGACTGCGAGAACAAAAGTTATATTTTGAAGTCTCAGCATGCTTATAAATCCTAATAGAATGCATTTCATTATTACCTTGGTTACGAAATTATCTAAATTGCCAATTCGATTCGAAATGCACGGTATAAAAAGAAAACCGAGTAACGCAAAATGCCTTTTTTTCTGAAAAAAGCTATGTGCAATGAAAATATGGCATTCCTTTTGTAAAGTTGAAAATAAAGGAGTAGTGAATCAAAACAACTGGAGCTGGTCATACACAATTCTTTAACACATCCCTATCAGCATAATGTAGGACCATTAAATAGTAAATAGTAAAATTATTTTCAGTTCAGAACAGTTTTTATTCAGTCTCAGAATATTCAGAAGAGAAGTGGTAGGTGTTATGTTTCCGAATTTATTTAGTGGTCGTGTACGAGTATGAATGTGTACGTGTAATATGAATAAAGTGTACATATATGTGAATTTGTATATCTTATGTTTGAAATGTATTTCAATATTGTATATGTACTGTATTTGTATTCATAGTATATACGTGATGATTTTTATATAAATTTCTTGATCAATGGTTAATGAATAATTTGAATTTGATTTTGAAATTCATGATCAGAATGAATAACAGGGGTCTCAAAATAGACCTTTGTGAAACATCATGTTTTGATGAAATATCATTTCAGATTTTATCGTTAAATTTTTTGACTTGTAATTTATTGTCAGTATAGAAACTGGTTATTATTTGGTATGAAAAATCAGATAATTTTCATTTATTAAGTGTTCATTTAAATGAGTTCATAAAATTACTTTTCTAATGTTTAAATTGATAATAAGTTCAGGTAATAATCTCAGGTAAAATTATTAGTCTATAAGTAGGTAGGTACAATAGAAAGCCATATTATTCAAATCAATAATGAACGCGCCTGAGAATGAATATAACTGGAGTTTTTTCCCAACACCAAATCGTTATTTTTAACACCTCGACACGTGTTTCGATCACCAAGTGATCATCTTCAAAGAGGAAGATTAAAACTAACGACAAGTGATCTTTATCCTTAGATTAAAACTAGGGACAAGTGATCTTCCTCTTTGAAGATGATCACTTGGTGATCGAAACACGTGTCGAGGTGTTAAAAATAACGATTTGGTGTTGGGAAAAAAAACTTCAGTAATATTCATTACTACACCAAAGGTTCCATACAGTGCATCATAAGCGCATGAGAATGTTATTGTACAGTTGAGGTTTTGTAAACTATGCAGTGAAAATCTTACAAAAACATTTCGCCCGGTTGTAGCCTTTTTGTAGAGAAGTCAAAAAGATATTTTTGCTTATTTATCCATTTCATAACTGGACTACAAGAGCCAGCTTAGATCTCCATTACTGAGCTCCACTTCAACCAAACGCATTCTAAGTTTTCATTATTTACTTACCGGCGCCTTCACCAGACTCAGAGTCTCGTCCAAGACATATTCGCAAGGAAAGAAACAGCCACAATCCTAATTCCCAACGAAACAACCATCATAATTCCTAAAACCGCATTCGACGACTTCATCGTTAACAAAGAGCAATAATAATTTGAACTTGTCGAGTATTTACGTTCCCCCAGTCTTGCTGAGATAACAAACACATAATATTTAAGTATATCAAATTTCTGAAATGCAATTAAATTTTACGGCCCATCACGGCCCTGCGGTCGGGACATTCCAATTTCGAGTTTATTGTCGCCTTTGCTGTCGTTAGTCCGGAGATAAACGGAAATTTTCAAGAAGAGAGTGGTTATGGAGATTATATGAAACTACTTGGAATCCGCCAAATTTTGAAGGATTGAAATTGTTGTGTTGATGAATGGAAAATTAAAAAAAAAATTTTGTCAAACTTATATGTTTGAATGTACTGACGGTAATGGTTGGAAGAGGCTAGTAATAAAAATTTACAATTCTGCCAATGTATACGTTTTGATCTTTATTAGATCATCTTCAGTACCCTTAAGTATATGTAATAAGTAAAATGAAGAATCCCAACACTTATGTAATACGATGAAAACAAATTTTGAAATTGGATTGTAGCATATGAACGTATCAGGCGAATGATCGAATTATGATAAGCCATTATTTGAAGCGTTTGCGTCTTGCCTTTTATTAATTGCATTTTTGTTTTTGTATGTTTACCATCTATACGGTTCTCTACAAATTGACTTCTTTGATGTTCAGATATACGGGTTTTTAGATATCTATCGGCCTGTCCGATGTAGATGTAGTTACATTCTCCACATGATGTAGACTACACCATTTTGAAGTATTTTCGTACAAAGATGGTGGACACATTTTTCCACACATGTCCACATATTTTTGAAAAACCTTTTTTGATTTTCTATCATAGAAATCACAATGGTTTTCGATTTTGTGTAAACATTTTTTCACCATTTTAATATGATCTCGAGAAATTTTGTGAAACATAGGAAGCTTCTGTATATCAATTGGCATTTTCTTCTGTAAAATATGACAATTCACTTTTGTCAGAAACGATCGTATAGGATTTGCACTGAAATCCTTATTTAGTCTAGTTCACATGCACCATTTTCTTCTAAAATTTTTATATAGTCTCCGAAAATTACGATCAAGGTGTCACTCGATTCGTAATGTCACGTGGAAACTTTAAGGAAAAGTTCGAAAAGGCGCTGAAACAAATTACAAAAGTTGAGAAAAATTGAGGTTTGTTTTTTTTGAATATCAAATATTCAAAATTTTCGAATTTTAATTCCTTTCTGAACAAATCTGGTCTATGTTTTTAAATTGTCGTATGGTTGTTGATGAATAATTGAGATATCATTAGAAAAACATTGGCTATGTCCAAATTTGCAGATCGGACTAGATGTATGGTCTTACTGTGTGGGCGGTTTGAAAATGAAATTTTTCCGTATGTGCAGAAGTTTGGAACAATTTGAATATCTCACATGTGGATGTTTGGTACAGTCTTTTCAGAAAGTTAATGAACATTCATCAAATATTATTGAATTTCAATCTCCAATGAAGCCAATTTTTTTAGAAATGCCATTCGAAACTTTCATAGTAAACATGTTCGGGCTGAGGAAAGCCCACATACAATCTTGAAATACCGTAAGCAGGAGTAATTTGACGCAAACTTGTGGTCTGAAATAAACTCAAAACAAAGACTGCTCCCAAACATCAGAAACGAAACACTTTTCTAGAAGCTGTTTAACCATCCAAATTGGCGTCTTTAGGAAATTATTATTGTATGCTTCATCTTACGAAAATCTCCCAAAAAATTTTTTGGGGAGAGGTGATACCACGTTTGAAAAAAGAACGGAAGAGTCTCTAATATTGGTTAACTTTTGTTTGTGTTTTAATTCAAATTCGCATTTTCTTCCTGGACTAAACTCTGAAATGCAGATTCTTTTGCGATTTGGAGATTATTCAGTAATACGTAACTGTACCTTTTACTGAACGATCTGATAAAGAGAGTTCATAAAAAGCATCTGAATAGTTGCTTTCAAGTTTTATGTTGAGTACTTTACCAAGCCGTGGATCTGAGAGAAACAAGATGTAAGACTCGTAAAACAAATGATACATGAAACATAACGTCACCTTGTTCTACAAATATATGGAAGTTGTTGAAACCTAATAAAACCAAAAATACAGGCCATGAATTGTACCTATAAAGCCAAGAGTAAAATCAGCTTACAACTGTTGAATACAGGAATATCCTTCACCGACGGCAAACGAAAAAATTCATTTATTTAGTTCTTCTTTCAGTTCCTTTCCCACAAGGTTTCAGTCGATTCCTTGAAAGATAAACAGAAACAAACGAGAAGAAAGCAAACATGCTAACAGCGTTACACTTTGAGTTTTGGCATTTCAGGAGGAAATTCCAAACAAATACTGCTCGATGCATTAACGCGTGTTTTATCAACCCAGTTGGCATCATCAGGAAATAAAATAAACTGACTACTCCATTTGAACTTGACATATTTGTACCTAACAGGATGGACTTTCATTTTCAGTCATTGACCAATTAAAGAATTATCCGATAATTTGGGGAGAGTAGTACATATATTTGTTAACAGATCCTCAAGTATTGAGTTCACATGGAATCGAAAAAGTAATGTGGGGCTACCGTTTTGGGGATTCCACAATTTTCCACAACAAAAACTGGCGTTGTTACGTTCCAATAGAGTTAAGAAAGATTTTTTATTGGCAAAAATGATATCAGGAACAGTCGTATTGAAGTTCATTGTTGTTCTGTATGAACCAAGATAAACTGATACATTAGAAAATGCTTTGGTCAGACTAAACAAACTTTTGAAAATCGTTTTGAAGAACACATGATATATTTGCGATTTTGAAGACCAGAAAAGTCTGGTTGCTCAAAACATACGTTGAAGAACGGCCATTGAATGAATGAACGTTGTTCAAAATTGTTCAGACCGGTACATGACACTGGACTTTCGATGCTTTAAAAAATATGGAGGTAGCAAAATCAACTGTTATAACCGACATCACTTGCTGGAATCTAGAAATCGTTGTACTGGCACAGCCGGACCGTGACAGCAAACTAAAACAATGGATTTACAAATAATTTAATATCTTAAGCATAGAAAACATGTCGGGATTTGTGGACTGTAGGCCGATATGAGGCGTATATTGAAAACAAGATGAGTTCCAGAACAGAACACTGAGTTACTCCAGAAATAACTTAGGGAGGGTTAAAAAGAGCCACAATCACTCCAAAGATATACATTCTTAATCTACGGTAGAAATGTTTTCTGATGCCAATATTGCGATGTCTTATTAAAAACCCTAGAAAAGTCAATGATCTCATATGGGCGGATCGTGTGATGGAACAAATTAGTGAAAGTATACAACATAGTTTGAATTAAAATTTAATTCTTCTAATCACATATTGAATTTTGCCTTTAGTTTCTTTTGTAATGCGGATTTCGAGACTTCATGAGTTCTTTAATAATCGTGTTGAGGTAGGAAGGAGAAAAATTTTCCGAACATGGCTGATGAATGACGAGGAATATGTAGGTTTTGGTTAGTTTGATAGTTGGAAGAATGGAGCTCTAACCTCTTTGTCAATTTATTGAACAGAGGAACAGGTATTTCAGATTATTTCAGACTGTTACAGCCGTTCTCATTTTTCTTTTTTTGTAGGTATATCTTTTACTATATTCTTTCTTGCACTCATGCTAGTTTTTTGTTTGTTTATGATTGATATTTTGTGTGAGATTGGGATTAAAGTTTTCAATATTTATGTAATTCAAACTCCCATAAGTACATTTTAAGAGAAAAAAAACCGTTCCAACAAAGTATTTTGTAATACATTCCAAAACACAATATTTCAACGCAATTGCGGCGCAAAATGTTGCTCATTGGAATCGATAACATACCATAATTTATCTGATGGACAAAACAATAACTATCATTCACACTCGACCCACATGTTTCCCCATCAAAACTTTTCGATTAATATGAACGACAATTCAATAGGGCGTCTACCATTGAGCCTTTGTGACATTCATTATCTGATGAGGAATCCCTAAAAAGGGCACGGGATCCCGGATCTCACTGCTTACTTTTTGTACACAAACAACAGCTCATACTTTAACAAATGAACCGAGGGTGTGTCACGTATATTGTTCACGTGAGGACGAAGGGTTCACAGAAAAAAAATCACTGGCCTGATGGTACGAAATAGATGGCGGTAACATCTGGATATTATATTATCGGGTCACAGATATTGCATGATATTCGATATATCATTGGCAGCATGTGGAAATAACGTAATGAATTTATATTATGGAATTTTTAGGGTAGTTTCAGCACAATTCAGTATACACTGCACCTGGTAAACTGACCTCTATAGGGACTATACAGTGTGTAAAAGCCAAATGGAATACATTACATTAGTTGTCAGTATTTTAATTTGAGTTTGAAGTTCGTTAACTTCAGAGTCTGACAAATGGTTAGATTACCGGAAATGCATAAAATATCAGTTTTAGAAATCTTTGGTTGCGATGATAAAACTCGAACACACCAGAAAGTAGCTTGCCTATTTTATGAGAAATTTCCTAATTTACCACGCATATCTCAAGGAACAATGAGCAAAATAGAGTAGCAGTTTCGCGAGCTTGGTCATGTGGGGCAAATGAAAAAAGGAGCTGACAATGCAATGAGTGATGAACTCAAATTAGATGTTATGCTTGAGTTTGAAGAACTCCCACATACATCGAGGGGACAGGCATCCACTACATTCAGTGTTAGCCATACATCGATAATAAACATATTGAAAGAAAATAAAATGCATCCCTATAAAATGATACCTACTCAGGAGCTCATGGAAGGCGATTATGATAGAAGAAATTATTTTTGTATCGGTACCGGTGGCTGATCAGTACTGAATATGAGTTAACATAATAACCACAGTTCACTTTGTTCCTGACCAGATTCACACCCGACTCTCAAGTCATGTTGGTATCAACATAGGTACCAAGGAATTTAGTACTGTCTGACAAAATCACATCATGACTCGAAAATCGTTAATTTTTCTGATGTAATTGCACCTAATTAAAACATTCTTACTGGGATTTTCAACTAAGTAGTTTTTGCGACACCAATCTGTAAATTTGACAGACATCTCATTGAGCTTAACTTGGAGCTCCTCCGAGCTATCGGCATCCACAGCAAGTGTTGTGTCGTTTGGATATGGAAGTATTCGTTTTGTATTTGTTCTGCCATATTATTGATGAAAAGCAGGAACATTAGAGGTCCCAAGATGGATCCCTGAGGTACTCCATGGTCATTTCCGTATAGTTGTGATTGACAGTTACCATATTTCACGTACATCTTTCTGAGAGTCAAGTATGACTTCCAGCGAGTATAACTCACTCAGGATTATTTCATGATTCGATTTCCTTTATCTTTTTGTATCTTTTTCATATTTGTTTTTATCCGCAGATGTTTCCGTTGATACTTCCTTAGATGCTTTCCTTTCCATGACTGTAGTTTTGTTATCTGAATCGTTTGCTTAATATACTAAATGATTACTTTACATTTAGATCCTTTTCATTCCTTGTTTTCATGTAGTAGTTTCCGACCATAGAATACTTTTTCTTCATAAGTCAACCAATGCAGTTGATTCTGTATTTTCTTCAATGTTTTTCTGCTCTTCCATTTCAGTTCTACAGAGTAATTTTTCCAGTGGAATTATCAATAAATGGGAAGAGTATTCAACTGCTTAAATTTCACTCGTAAGTACATGAACATTAATCGGCTTACTCTCTCAATGAACTTTTAAATTTCCATTAACTTAGTATCAATAGCAGAGCTCTAATGCACTACATGCAGCGGAAAAATTTATTATTGTTAATAGTGTAAAACTGTAAATAAAGTGAATAGTCTGCTGGTTTTCTATTGGCAACGTTCCTAATAGGCCATTAAGGAGTTACGCTTTCAACCGACTATGTTGTTAAATTTCCTTTTCGCGATAATAACTGTTCGCGAAAAGAGTTGCAGACAACATGTTTAACGGCCTTTGGTAAAGAAAATCGTATATGTAGTATCACGAGTCACTTATGAACTACTGGTTTCCAATACCGTATGCACAGACCATTCAAAATGAGTTGAAATTGAATGTTTCATTGTATTTAGGTTTCCTAAGTGTTTTGACAGTATCAGAGAGTGAACATTTTTCTATCGACTTTGTTTTGTTTTTTTTTACCTTCTACATTGATGTCAAAAATTCTTCGACATCTATCGAGGACGTCACAAAAATTAAACGAACCGAAGGAAAAACTGCAAGATTCATTGATGTTTTTTTTTTTTTATTCTGAAGCCATAAATCATCAATTCAAATTTTTTCTCATCTCGCTTTTCTGTTTTTTTCCTCTTTTTTCTGTTTTTTTTCCTCTTTTTTATGTTTTTTCTCTATTTTAAACACACCTACAATGATATCAGTCGTGATCTCTTGGTTATTATTAAGGTTAGGTTAGGTTAGGTTAGGTCCAAAGTGAGTGGGCCCATTTGACATTTCACCGCAACCCGCAAAGGTCTATTGTGGCTCACACCTATTCACACTCGACCAAATGAACCCAGCTTTTTAACGAAGCTGATTAGTTTGTATGGTGAGTGGTCTTTCAGGTCACATGGTAAGATTACGGCACTGCCAAACTCAAAAAATCTGATTCGGTCCCCAGCGGGGCATGCACAAAGAATGTGCTATGTTGTTTCATCATTTTTCAAAGAGAGGCGACACACACTGTCTTCCGACACTCTGAGTCTCTGTATATGATGATTCAAATGACAGTGACCTGTAAGAAGGCCTGTTAGATATCGTAGTTCATTCCTACTCTAGTTCAACAACTGTTTGGCATCAAGCTTGGAAGATTCTGCCAGAAGTCCATAGATCTTGTTGCCATCCAGGTGTTCAATTTTTGTTTGGCAAAGCCTAAAGCGATGCCAATGACAGGTTCTGGTCTCATAAAGCTGCTTGCAGCACCCTTCTTTGCAAGAGAGTCGGCAGCCTCATTTCTTTCCAGGCTAGTATGGACAGGAATCCTCCTATCGAGGAGAGTCGTTTATAGCAATTTGCTACCAATTTAGACGTTGCTTGATAGGAGCCAAGAGCTTCCAACGCCGCTTCACTGTCCGAGAATATTTTTACTGACTTGTGTATGAGGTTGGATTCTTCCAATCTCTCAGCACACAATTTCCGCTTGAAATGCAGTCGCATAGGTTACTAGGCAGGTTGACATCTCTGTTCTGGGTCTGCGACTGAAAACACCTGCACCAGAACCGGAAGGTGTTTTTGATCCATCTGTGTACTAACAACTATCTGCACTCAATATTTCCTTCTCCCGGAGGATCCAGTCTTCTCTATTCGGGAACAGTACTTTATAAGTAAGTCGGTTCGTAGTTTAGCCATTTTCAAGGAGCTATCACACACACTGAGGTCTCAATCTGCTCTCTCCTCTGGTAGTGAGACGCTGTGAGAGTTTTGTGACTTGACGCCAGGGTCTCAATCTGCCTACTCTCCAGGTCTCATCGCTTACGAAATAAATTTTTGCTTTTCATATAAAGGAAGTCTAAATCAGGGGTCTCCAAACTACGGCCCGCGGGGCAAATCCGGCCCGCCAGTGTCATCAATCCAGTGTCATCAAACAAACTGAAAAAATCATTATGGCCCGAAGGCTTCAAAGTTTGGAGACCCCTGGTCTAAATTGAAGACGTTGCTTAGGTGTCTGATGGTTCTACTTCAGTTTTTGTGCGGCATTAGTTTGGTTAGTTGTTTTTTCATCGGGAATCTGGCACACGTTCCTACAAAGTCGTAGGTTTATATGAGAGGTGAGGGGTAAGGTGTTTTTCACCTCTACGAAATATGATATATATCTGTCTGTTTGAAAAAATCTGTTTTTCCGTTAATCAGCTGCCGTCCCCATACGAACGACAACTCTTGAATGCATATATCATAATCAACTGCTTTTTTGTAAAATTTTCTGATCTCATATCGCTAAACTTTTCTAGACAAGTCTAAGAACTAAGTCTAAGAACTAGTGTAGAATCAATTTGTATCTGAAAGACAATCATTGCAAGTTTATTAGTTTTTTACAATACATTCCTCTACTTGGAAAGTTACGGCACATATGGAAATGCGACGCCTAATGATTCGATTCAATTACCGAAGAGAAAAGCAACGGTTCAACTGGAATATATCAATCACGAAATCCGCTTCTCAAAGGTCTAATTGTATTAATACTCATTAATAAAGTGTGGTTGGCTTAATCACGATTAACTTGTGTGGTCTCGGCCCAGCAGAAACCAAATTGAGTGAAAGAAGGCAGACCACAACCGCGAACTAATCAGGTTAGAGGCCCGAGTCTTCGCTCTGAGATGGCACCTGATTCAGTCGAAACGGTTTTCGTCGAGGTGGATAATTTGATCTTGATCGTACATCGTTTTCCGGCAATTTTCGAGTTTTTATGCGAGGAACTTCAGGAGCATTATTTAACAATTATCACAGCGGGCTCTGATTTTTTTGACGAGCTAGATTTCTAATTCCTTTAGAGAAAATTTTGATGATGAAAATAATAATAATGATTTTCAATATAAATAGATACAATGATTTTCAAAGAGATGGTACAAATTACAAAGACAATTGGATGTACAATAAAGGGAATCATCTTTTAAAATTATACACCGCTTGCGAGAAGCAATACGAAGAAAACGGTCCGGTATTGTGGAAAAACAATTCGTGGCTCCTGAATCACGATAATGCACTCGTCACTGTTCGTAATTTTTTGGCCAGAAACAACACCGTAATCATGCCTTCGCCACCGTATTCACCCGATTCGCCTTGCGACTTTCCAAGATTGAAGAGATCTATGAAAGGCCGGTGTTCTGCAACAATTAAGCAGATAAAACCAGTGGAACTACTTTGGAGTTGATCGAATAGAAATTGATGAATAGATTTTTTTGAAAAATGAAAATTCACATTATATTTTGAACAGACAGCGTATTTGTATACATTTTTTTTTAGGTTTCTTCGATATTCATTCTACCCTTTCGTCGTCAAGATATTGAGATCATTTGTTTTTCATTTAACTCTTTCTCAGATGACTTTATTGAAATCTCGGTCATTTTCCAGTTTGGGATGCTACTTTTCAAGACTTTTTTCATACAACATTCAACTCTCGAATCAATCTTTACGTTTCTCTAATTCTTATGTTTGCATCATTTTTCGAAGTGAGTAGTAGTAGTCTAGTCAACAAGTTCAAAAACATGAAAAATAGAGATAAAGGTCCTAAAAATATGAGCGATAGCTCATTCGTTTTGGAATCACCTCTAGAAAAATATTTTTGAAGGATTTTGGTGCAGGTGGAAAATTGTAATTGTTATTAACACAATAAGATTAAAAAAAATGGTATTTAGTTTTTCGTTGATAACTCAAAAAATATCAATATTCAAGGAATTTTCTCTTGAATTTTTGCACCGCTTGCAGAAGCAATACGAAGAAAACGTCCGGTATTGTGGAAAAACAACTAATGGCTCCTGAATCACGATAATGCACTCATCATTGCTTGTTTGTAATTTTTTGTTCAAAAACAACACCGTTATCTTTCCTTGGCCACCGTATTCACCAGACTTGCCCCCCTGTGACTTTTTCGTCTTCCCAAGACTGAAGAGACCCATGAAAGGACTGCGTTTTGCGATGATTGAGGAGATGGAAATCGAATAGTTAAGAGAGCTCAATGACATATCAAAAAGTATATATAAGAACTGATTTGAGGATTGAAAAAAATTATGGCGCTAGTAAATTATATTTGAGGCGGACTACTTTGGAGGGAACAAAATAAAGATTGATGAGTCAATGAATATTTTTTGAGAAAAATGAAATTCACCTAATTTTTTTGACCAAACAGCGTATGTAATTCGTGAGCTCACTGTTCTTCTATTTTGAGACCTTTAACAAACACCATTATCATCAAAGTACTATCAATACGTGTTTTGTCTGTCTGAAAATCTTGGAAAATATGAGTATAACCATAGTTGACATTTGAATTGATATTAATAGTAAATATTGAAACGATTTCCTCAAAATGAACATATTTCTGTGAAAATTCCACACCTGTAATTTTGAATCAATCAAAATACGTTATTTTGACAAATAGCCATGGCAAAGGAGGTAATTCAGTGGATTTTTTTCCTCTGGAAATTTTTTGACGTTTAAAATAACAGACCATTTTTGACAAATTGGTTTTTGTTTGTTCACATAATATTTAGTTTTGATACATTTTAATCACAAAGCTAAGATGTTTTCTATATTTTTCGGAGACCTCCTCTCTTCTTAATGGCGGAAATGAAGGACTTTGAATGTTTTCAGTTGGGTGTCTATGCCTAATAAAATATTTTCAGCTTTATTCAGCTTTTTCCCATTCAGTACATTCAATTTTGCGTAGTTTAGAAGTAAATATTCGTGGACAATTCGGAACAATTTTTCTTTCTTCAAGTTGGAGCCACAATCCTCTATTAATGCGAGTAAATAAGTCATGGTTCGCTGATTGATCATTACATCAGACAATTTCACGCAAATTTTGCATATAGTATGATTTTCAAATCGATTCATTTTTTACTGGCCGTGCAATATTCTTTACTGCAACAAAACTCGAGTTTTTTTGATGTTTTGAGCTGTCAAAATACAATGATCACAGCCTCCTATGAATGATGCTAACTGACGCTGGTTATAAATTCCATACCATTGAAGCGCGCAAAACCCTCGTTTGCGACTCGGGAAATTTTCAAAATATTCATGAGCACGAAAAAATTTCCGGAAATAATTTGACCTCTAGTGGTATTACTACTGATTATCTGATAACTTGAAACCTACTAACTGGGCCAGGCGCATATTCCAAATAATTGACTTTCATAAGGACATTTTTCAATCCCCTCAATCCCTTACTTACCTTATTACAATTTCTATAGTTATTTTATCTTTTTTTGAAAGCAGGTAGCCCATGGTAATCCATGTTAATTGAACCATCTTCTAAGACAGGTTAAGTAGTTTTCGAGTTCATCCATTATATTATTAATTCAGATATTGTTATATATTCTGAATGGCACATAATTTTAATAACTAACGAATGTTCATGCGGGACAAACATCATCCACAGAACATTATTTTGATTTTTCCGCTGCTTCATCTTCCTCACATTAACAAATTACACATTTTAACAAATTCCAGTTAACAAATATACCAGCACAGTTGTATCGACTGAAATAATGACGGTGGTGTACAGGCAATACTCTGATAAATCAACCCTTAACCAAATCATTCATTCAGGTCTCGTTTATATCCTAATTTATATATCAAAATTTAATTTAGGCTCTCGCCCAGCTGGATGCTTAGTGGGGATCGTTTGTTTATCGTTAACATCGGGGACTATTGATCTCATTAGGAAGTTAGTTAATTGGAAGCTCAAATGAATTGTTGGTCGTTTCATTGGATTGCTCGTTGTATCGAATACAACACAGTGTGAAAAATTAATGGTTTTCAGTAGAACAGAAGCGAACTTGAAAAATCTGGAAATCAATGAAATTTTTAAAATAAATTAATAGTTTATTGTATGATTTTCACTATGAAGGGTTTTACAAAAACCGCGACACGTGTTTCGCTATACAATAGCTTGCTCAAGCGTCAACGTGAGGAAGTTTAGTTTACGTTTAAGGAACCAGAAGTACTACAGTCCACTTATCTAATGAAGTTACATGTTTTTGGTCTTTCGAGCCGGATATTATTTTGTGATTTGAAGAAGTACCCAAGAAATTTTGTATTTCATAATTGTATACTTCAAAACTTCGTTCTTAATAATCTCAATGTATGACCATCAGTTACCTCACCACCCCATACGACTGAGAGGAATGTTACTTGAACTGGCTGACCCAATAATCATTGAAGGTTGTCCGGATTACATCCAGTAGGGTCAAAGAGTAATGTTTTTAGGATATGACATCTCAAATGTAGTTAATCATATCTTGCTTGAGGAAATTATTATGCAGATCTTTTTTACCTGATTCCAGCTATTGCTATCATCGGAACTGTAACACCTACACGGTTCGTTGAACTAGATAAGTTTCCTATTTTGGGGAAATAGAAAAATCTATTTTCAGTCAAATTGGTTTATTTCAGACTATAACAAATATGAAACAGTATTGAAAGTTCATTCTTTTTTTATATAATTCGAAATGGGGGCAGTAGAGTCAAAACACGAAATTCGATAATTCTAGTTTTTGGCAAATATTCTCAGTCTAAGAGATTATTTTACTTGCCCAAAATGGTATTTTTTTTGTCCAAGTTAACCGACCTTGTGGGATCACCTGAAAAAATAGCGGTTTTGTAAACTTCTTACAGTGAAAATTAAAATAAATCTTATTAGTTACTTTTGAAATCAATTTTTATAATGTATCAGCCAGTTCCATTTGAATTTTATCAAAATTTTACAATTTCCTACATATAATATTCACGTCCAGTATTCAATTACCGTTGACAAGAGAAAAATACTCTTATTTTTTTA
The DNA here is from genome assembly GCF_000500325.1 of Leptinotarsa decemlineata. Classification (NCBI taxonomy): domain Eukaryota; kingdom Metazoa; phylum Arthropoda; class Insecta; order Coleoptera; family Chrysomelidae; genus Leptinotarsa; species Leptinotarsa decemlineata. Next base: position 51,898 of record NW_019290126.1, on the reverse strand, counting down.
TCGATTTCAGAGCAATGACATACACTCTACCGAATTAAGTCCGACGTGAAATGAAAGACGCCGACAAAAATATTTATGTGGGTATTCAACTAAAATACACCATAAACATGTTTGATGAATCATTTCACGTTTCAATTCCATTTACATGATGACAAAATCGATAAAGTTTCCCATCCACTTTATACTGTTTTCTCTTGATCGTGATTGTTATTCCGGGCAGGCCGCACTTTCATGAAAATATGATCCCGAGGATCAAAAGGAACACGACGATAATTTTTTCCGGTAAATATTTTATTTCACTTTCATAACCTACGCAAAATTCAGGCAGGTTGATCTCTGAGAGTTTGAAGAGAAATATTACGGAGTAAGGAACATTTCATGGTGCCATGGTAACGGGGTCGATATCAATAACTTTTTGTGGAAAGGTTTTCCATGAGTGGATAACATATAATAAAATTAGTATTACCGGATGAGCTTTTCAATGAATGTGTTTCAGACAACAACAAAAAACGTTCAACTTGGGTAGCGACCAAGCTAGACCCACAACAAACCCTTTGGCCAACTTTCTCAAAAAATTTCGCCAACGTCGTAATTAATGAGATTGGTTTCCAATTCGATAGTTTTTTATATTTTTTTTTATGAATAACATATAATAAAATTAGTATTACCGAATGTGTTTCAGAAAACAACAAAAAAAGTTGTAGCGACAACAAACCCTTTGGGCCAACTTTCTCAAAAAATTTCGCGAACGTCGTAATTAATGAGATTGGTTTCCAATTCGATAGTTTTTTATATTTTTTTTTATGAATAGGTGTTACAACTGATTTTTTAAAGTTCTTTGGGCTCCGTTTTTGAAGATGTAATATATGAGACCAGTAAGAAGAGAACTTGGCTTATTTCCTAATCAATGATTTCTTTCTCATCCACAGGTGCCAGAAAAAAGGAGTTTGAGATAGGTTTATGGACTTTTCTAGCATGCGTTTCACCTACTTTCGAGTTAAATTCGTTAAACGCTTCGGCAATGTCCTCTTTTCTTTTCAGAGTTACTGCTTCACTGATGAGTATTTCCTCGATACCTCCAGATTCATTTGTAGTATTGATTTCTCTGACAATATTTCACGAAGTTTTTGAAGTACTTTAATTTTTGCTGATTTGTTTCCTGTAGAAATTGGACTACTCTATTATTATGAGTTTACCCGTTGATTTCCTATGCTTCAAATACGACTCATTGAATGGACGCGTTGTCTTTGAACCTAACGTAAACTATCCAACTAAGTTAGGTTAAACAATTGAAAGTCGTCTAACTTGTCAATATATTCCAAATATCTGGAAAATACTGCAGGCTCAAGGACATGAGCAGTTTTTTCTCATTTTTCAAGTAGCAAGTAATGAGTAATTTTTTTGCTGGTATCTTTTTGGCAACACTGTTTTGACAGATCACACATGAATCGTGTCTTGTGTCATTGTCAAACTTCTTTAGTTTGGTCTATAATTCAACCATGAATCGACTTACGAATGAACAATGCTTGAAAATTATTGAATTTTTTTATCAACATTCATGCTTGGTGAAGAAAGTGCATCGTGCACTTCTTTCAATTTATGGGCCTACTGAGGAAGCTATTCGAAAGCTTGTGACTAAATCTCTAACCCAATTTACATTATTGCACATCAAACCACCAACACGCATACGTAGAGTGAGGACAGAAGGAAATATTGCGGCTGTATCCGCCAGTGTTCGTGATGACCGTGAAATGTCGATTCGCCGCCGTTCGCAGCAATTGGGCTTTTGTTACTCCACTACGTGGAAAATTTTGCGAAAGGATTTGGGTGTGAAACTTTATAAGATACAGCTGGTGCAAGAATTGAAGCCACACGATCTCCCACAACGTGTAACATTTGATGAAGGGGTGCTGACAAAGTTGGAGTAAGATCCACATTTCTATCTAAAAATTGTGTTTAGCGATGAGGCTCATTTCTGGTTGGATGGATACGTAACAAGCAAACTTGCTGCATCTGGAGTGAAGACCAGCCACAAGCATTGCAAGAGCTACCAATGCATCCCGAAAAAGTCACTGTTTGGTGTGGATTATGGGTCGGTGGCATCATCGGGCCGTACTTCTTCAAAGACGACAATGGCCGGAACGTTATATATATTAGCATGTCCTCGTAATTCAATCCTAAACTATCTTATTCAACAAGAAAATATTTACGTTGACTTTGGTTGGCTTCATTTTCACAATTTGGCGAACAATCTTCTGTTAATTCGTCCAAATGGCGAAACAAATTATGTACTAGAAGTCACGTACTAGACAAACATAGGACATACTTTGGTGAACCCACCAATAACATTGCTTGTATATTGAGGATAGACCTGGGCGTGGCTTACCGGACAAATAATAATTCAAGAACATTTATTAAGAACAATAAAGACAAAACATCAGTGTTGGAAATAGCATGTGGTTATTGCCTGAAACTTCATATTGGCCATACGGGGAAAAGCTTTTCCTAAAGAATAAAAGAACATAGGAGTAGTTGAGTGAATTCCACATTTGCAAACCATCTTTTGATAGAGGGGTATGAGTTTAACCACGACTGTGAAGTATTACATTTTGGAGTGTTCAGAAAATAATACATTCAAGAATTCTGAAAATTTTCTAAATGACCAAATAGAATTGAATCCTTCACCTGTTCTGAATCTATTTTTTAATGTGGAAATTGTTAATTAGTTTATTATTTAACTCAGGTAAAATTATTGGTCATCAAGTAGGTTATATTCAAGGTTATATTATTCGAATTTTTATATGAAGCATACATTTTAATTAGTTCAGTACATGTTCATTTAATGCATTTAATGAGTTGGTGAGAATTTTCTTTTATGATATCTCAAAAATGTTCAATCAGTTTTTACCTGAATTCAGGTAAATCGCACGATAAATCGATATTGTGGTGAAGGAGCCAGGTTATAGATGATGGTATTCATTCGAAACAGTTTTCTCATAACATTTGAACTTGTATGTTCATTCAGCGATATCCATTCTTTTCTCAAATNTAAATCGATATTGTGGTGAAGGAGCCAGGTTATAGATGATGGTATTCATTCGAAACAGTTTTCTCATAACATTTGAACTTGTATGTTCATTCAGCGATTTCCATTCTTTTCTCAAATACAAAAGCATTCACGTACTCTTTGTTTTTTTTTTCATTTGACATTTATTTCAAACTATGTACTTGCAGAAATCGTTGAACCAGTTCATAACGTTCTTACTCCGTCTGATATTCGAGATCTCCCCAAGTATTCCGCACTATAAACCCCCCTCCGTTACAGGTATCGACCGAGTGGAAATGCTCAACATCACAACAAACTGGCAGGGAAGTTATCAATTTGTTGGGGGAATCATTTCGTCGTATCATTGAGCAAGCACTTTCCGTATGTCAAGATCTCAGACGCCAGAAAGCGGGAGACTTATATATTTGATGAATGTCAATACCAAAAGGCTTCATGTTTGTATATTCTTGATCACGAGAAGTTGGGGATGTGAAATCACATCTCAGAAAACCGATAAAATAATAATAACTGTATGCTTCTTGACCGATGGGAGAAACTAAATTCGTTTTCATAACAGGCAACAATATTTTGTTTTTGAAGTGACAACATCTTATGGGAGGGTAAACCGCTTCGTTACCTAACGCGTTACGACGCTATCCCTTTCTCTCAGGCATACGTCAGTGGAAGGCAGGCTACTCCTCTCTTGTCCGACAGACGCTCAGTGTTCAGTGTGCACTCTGCGATAGACATATATTGTTGACAGTATTATGAAAATCTAACCAGCAAGCACGTAATATTCTTTTAGTCTTGAAAATTATACTAATTTTGTGTATGTACATTATTAGTATCATTATTTAATCCTTCAAAAGTAACAATTGGCTCATGGTAGTTATAATACATGTACGCAAAATAATCATTGAAAGATTTTAATAATACAAAATGTTTCCTTACATTATCATACTAATGTACATAAAATTTAAGTAAAAACCTAAGCTTTTCTCAAGTTAAACAATTTCAATATTAAATAGTTCAACATAGCGTAACTAATCTAAAGCCGCCCCTGACCGATACGCCAGCCGACTCATCGAACAAACACATGACCTTACCGCGAAAGAATGCAGTCCGCAACCGCCGGTAAAATTCTAGTCCAACACCGAATCGTCTAAAATTTTCTCGAAAATACATTTACCGATATAAACCCGTCTTAGTGGAAATAAATAGTGGAAATAAATTAAGCGTTAGTTGCTAAGTGTTGTAATAAATAAATTTGTTTGTGATTATTGAAATATTTAATGAACGATTATGACAGGAGAAGAAAAGTTTAAGTAACTATTTCAAAAAATGAATGACTGAAATGTTTCCCTTCGCCGCATCTTTGTGACTCATTACATGTGCGGTATCTCAAAATGACCTTAAAAATATTATCCATCAATGACTGAATGAATTAAGAAAAAAATAATCATTGAAGTTCAATATTAACATAAAAAATACTCGAAAAGTTTCATACTTGTAAAATATAGCAAAATTTCTGTCCTACGAATCAAAAATACAAAAAAATTATGATGTTTCTTCAGTTTGGTTCTACTTTCGTATTTTTGCGATGACTGAGGTGAAAGGAAGCGTCGGAAACTCACTTAATTTATTCCTAAATCATAGGATTTAATGAGGAATTCAATTATCAGAATACTGTTTCTATATAATACTTTCGTGTACAGTACAGACCTTCGATGATAATGTTATGTGAAAATATTGAATAATAAGAGACATATATATTTAGGAAAATTCAGATATTCCTTTTCTACGAGAAACAAGTCACATCAATTGGATGGTAGGTAAGTCAATTTATTAGATTAGAATATTTGCTAGAATAAAACGTCTTTCTTCCCCTATCGTATCTAGCCTGTTTGTAATAGATATAGTCGAAAAGCATCTATTCCGCAAATTCATTAACTTTCTAAAAAAATCTTCTGGGTCATTAAAGAGACTATTTCCAGAAAGAATTTTTCTAGTCTAATAATAGTCACTTTATAATAACTCCGAATTCATATAGCAGAGGTAAGCAGTATTTAAATGCATATAATCCACAACCAGACATTCATGGGAATATCATATGGCCTCGTTAGGAGAAGTTATTTCAATCGTTGTGGATTTGATATCTTTTCCTAATAGACTTGGAACACGCTCAGCGAATTTTCCATGGTACTTGAGCATAATTACGTGAGAAGGGTTATCTACTGCTTTGCTGTACTTAATGAAGGTATTAAGTTTCGAAATGTGCAAAATTATACCGGTTAATAAACATGAGTCAAAATGTGCTACAATCTATATCTTTGCAGCTTCAAAAATTTTGAGATACAAGTCGAATTGAGATGAATTTGTTTGAATGGTTACAATTCAAATTGAAAAGGGTAAATTGTGAGGAGAGATTAAGTTTGGGAAAGAAAGCTTTTGGTTTTCTATACTTCTCTATACTATACAAAAATTTGGAAATCTTCCAAAGAAAGTAATACCAATCATGAAATTATGAAACAACAAAAATTAATTGGCGCTCCGATGCGACTTCATTGATTCCAGTCGCGCATTTGCTTTTTCAGCTGCAGGAAAACCCGAAAAAANCTCAGTTTTTTGTTTAATAAAATTGTTATTTTCGGTTTAATTTTTTTTCAGGGATTTCAAATCAATTTATATTATAATAAGACAATGGAAGTCCAAACTGATGAAAAACAGAACTGTTTAACCTGTGAAAATGAACTTAGCAATAGCTTTATATACAGAAAAACTCAAACGGAAGTATTCTTGCGTGTGATATACATTCTGCTAAATGAATTCGTTTCGCAAATGTTATTACCCAATCGTGCTAATATTTCAGTCTGTCTTTCAGCAGAGCAAAGAGAAAATGGACACGATTTTGGCATCGTCAACGATCTCATCCTGTTCTGGAATGCAGAATAAACTTGAACACCTGTGTTTTGAGAAGACTTACGGATCTCCGTTAGATTTGTAACAAACTAAACATAGCTTAATGCTTTTGCTTTTTTGCCGTCACTATATGAGAAAGCCAATTAATTCTCAGAGTTGTCGAGAATAAGACTCGTTTCAGGAAAATAGCATATATCACTAGAGTGAAAACGAAGTGGATTTTCATCCTGTTTTCGATGTTATATCAGATAACTCGATGTTAAATAGTCAACAACAATTTATTGTATCTCTTTTGATCATTCTACTTCTTAATTGATGGGTAGATAAAAAAAATGTTAACAAGAAAAAACTACAAATATCAATGAGAATCAATGAAAAAATTCCACTATATTTTCCTTGGTTCAGTGTATCGTACAAACTTTTGTGGAATAAATGTAAATTCACTGACAATTGACATCATTATTATCGTTTGTTTGGAGGTGTTTGACAATGTTTTGTGGTGCATTTCATTAGTTCGAATTTCCGTTGTCTAATATGAAATAAATTGACTTGAAAACTCGAAGATAATTGTGGATACTAAAAATCGAAACGTCGTGAAGTAACTTGGCTTGGAATCTGTTAACTTTTCAATTTTATTTTATTTATTTTTTGTTCAATTGTTTTATTTTTACTTGTATTTTATTTCAGTGTTATTTCATTCCAGGTTTTTGCTTGATATAATTGTTATTTTTAGCTAATCTTTTTAATTTTTATAGATACTTTCAGGGATTTCAAATAAAAAAATTTAAGTCATATTGGACAATATAAGTCAGAACTAATGAAATGTATCATTATTATATCAAAATGAATATTACTGGAGTTTTTTACCAACACCAAATCGTTAACTCCAGTAATATTCATTACTACACCAAAGGTTCCAAACAGTATATCACAAGTATTATATTAAAATGGAAATATATAAACCATTTCGATGAAGTGAAAGCCAAAGAGATTCCCCACGAAGTGGTTTATTTCAGTTTGTTCAAAAAGTCTGAATGGTAAAGCAAATGGTACAGCAGGATCCTCTAGATCCTGCCGTACTTGAAGCCAAGAATCGGGATAAAGACCTTATAGTCTAGTTCACATGTACTTGTACAGCCCTGTCCAAAAATTACGACCAAGGTGTCATACGATTCGTATTTTTGCCTAGAAAGTTTAAGGAAAGGTCCAAAAACGCGCCGATGAAAATTACAATAAACAATTAAGTGAAAAAAAATTAAGCTTTAGTTTTTTCTTAATATCTCGGAAAATTTTCAAAATTTTGGAAATTTGAAAAAAGATTTGAAAAGATCAATGAATNGCATATTTATTATTAAAAAAAAGTTTGATTCTCTAAAACCCGTTATTTATTCTTGAATGAATTTTTACCTATAAGATGTTTTCAAATTAGCTTTCACGTATTTTAAGGTTAATGTTCATTAATTTTGCGAGGAATACTTGCCTATAAACAAGAGGTAGAAACCACAAATATCAATGAAAACCTGTTTCAAGTATACTACCTCGAAAATAATTTCAAGATTATTCAATTCGAAAAATTTACAAATGAATTGTCACATGAAACTTTTTGAATGAATTCTGAAAAGGTGATTTCCATTGTGGAGATGACTGAAATGAAGCCATTTTTCAGTGGAATTGTTTTTTCTAAAATACGCTTAAAAATTCTTTAAAAAACATCTGCTCCGAAATCATCGCGACAGATATGCTTGAAATAAGATCTAATATCTCATAACAAAATTAAAATTTTATTTTTTCTGTATCATAATAAAACCATTTAAAAATAGTCTATCGAGGAAACAAAAATTGGGGCGCCTTAAAAATCTACCAGAACTCTCACGATATATCCATAACAAAACAAATCAAGATGAAGGCACACTGTTATAAAAACAAGTATTTTCGTCGCATCAAAAACAAGACCAAAGCGGCCGCTTTTGACATTTGATGCGTTGAAACAATGCTTTGGAATTTTGATAGCGAAGAAATAAAAAGTCAAAGACGGATTTCGGGTAATTCCAGATGTTCTATATTTATAAGAGACTTAATGTCGGTCGAGACGAGATTTACAGATTGGGGATCAGACATCGGACTAGTTAATTATTAATAGGAATACCATCAGACGGATTCGGTGATATTGAAAATTTAATGAACGAGTTCCATAAGGTTTTTATGTCTATTCAGTGAACACTGAGTATTTCAGAGACTGATTTCAATATATTGAGAAGATATTTGAATTTCATAAACAATGTATTCAAATAATGTATTTTTAGTGAGCTAATTTTAGAAAAGGTTTCAAATTATGTGATGAATGATGGAGTTTCTTGTATTTTAAAGATACTTTTGAGACTATTGTTTTGACGCTGGCGTCGAGCGGATTCATCAAGAACTCAAAGTGTTATGTCTGGCAACATGTTTGATTATTCATAGTAAGATAAAATCCCGTTGAACCGCAGCGCCAAATTGAAAATACTAACAATGCAATGATGTAGTTTCGAAAAATCCGTCTGATGTCACCACCAATTTAAAACTATCAATTAACAAATAAATATCACCAAAATTCAGTAATCAAAATAACTCAACTCATCACGGTGTACACGACGTATTATTAATTATTTTCATTTTCTGTGATAGTGAATTATTCATCGTATACCGATAAAACACATTTTGATGTGAGATTTTGTAAACTTTTAAGTGTAAATCTTCCACCAACGTGTGTTTTTTTGAATACGTTATAACGGATTTTCATCATATATCGGTTCCATTTTCTTTGTGTTTCGCAGATATTATAGTAGATATTTTGACTGTTGAAAAAGTATATGACTAAAATTATTTACCGTCAAAAATTTATTACAATGTATCAATGTTATAACTGTTCACAATTTTCCATCAAACAGATTGATTCACGTAACACTGATAAACAACTATCATTCACAAAAGAACAGATTTTGTGAACAATTCACGAATCAATTGAACTGAAACATATAAATTGTCGAGTTAATGAATTGTTGAATGATTATTTGAAACAATAGAAAACAAAGAATGCAAGTAGAACGGCATTATATAGTTTTCTACAGATAATTTTATAGAATGTATAACGAGGGGCACTATTTATATTTCGGAAATAGCAAATAATAACGAACATTTTTTAATAAGAATGGCTTTACTGTTTTTTAAAATATTCCCCTTGATGATCGATATACTTTTGCATTCGTTCAAATCATTTGTCAGAGCAGTGACATACTGTGGTTTTTGATGATGCTTCATCGACATACGAAGAACCGAGTTCATCGGCACATTCTTGTTGAGATGATCCACGTCGAAAGTTGTGAAAAATAATACAAAGAAATTTCCATTTTTTGGTCAAATTGATTCTCCTATATCACTGTGGAGTGGCAATTGGCCGCGGTGGTAGTGCTTCCGACTCACGATCGGAAGACCGTAGGTTCGATTCCTGCCTCGACCAGATATTTTTCTCGAGATAATTTATCTGGTGGTAGCTGGGATGATTCTACAACCGTGTTAGGAATCACATGTTTAAAAGTAAGACTTCGTTAGCCCTTAGCTCGCACAAATTTCTCAACTTCTGAGAGTTGTCGTTCGTATGGAGGCGACAGCTGATTAACAGAAAAACAGATTTTAAACAGATTTAAACTGTAAACAAAAAAATAACAGCTGTTCATCATAAAGTTGCGAGTACGTTTATGCTAAAAAATGTTAAATTTTATTATGGTGTTGTCACATTTTACCTATTGACATTAGTGTTGCCAGTTCCCAAAATATAAATACTCCCCATCGTACAAATCCTGTTGAACCAAATATCACTTATTGTTTTTATTTTCAATTTTTTTCAAATATTTTTATTCCTGTGTGAAATTTGCCAATAATTCTACGTGAGAACGACCTTCTCTGGCGCCAGACCAAATTTCAAGAGAATTTTTTAGGAATCCATAAGGCCCAATTCAAACAGATCGGACGTCTGCACGGCGAGACATTGCACGAACGTGGCGGAAGCGTGGCGTATGCAATGCAAAGGGGCGGATCAGTGGCAAGAAAGGACGTTAGTAACCTGTTGGTTTCGTGGACTACAACATTACTTTTTCAAGCAGTGACGAAGATATGTTGGATTTGGTGTATTTCATCAGCAATTTCTGCCAGGCTTGGTCTTGGGCACACCTATTATATCAATCGGCACGAATAGAACCAAATAAACAAGGATATATGCGAACTTCTTCGCAAAATTGTCACGTCACTTCTGTGAACATTGGACCATTTTTTTATATAGGAGAGACGTGGAAGAGACAAAGGTCTGCGCCCCGTCTCTGCTAGTCGTTCGTTCTGTGAATTGGGCCTGATAGTTAGACCATATGAAAAGTACTTCCATTGTAGTGTTCCAGTTTACTTTGCTTACGTTATTTTTACAAGCAAAATGTAAGGTCCACGAATATTCGCCTCTAAGTTTCCAATAGAGCAACCCCTATGGACTGTAGTAAGCATTGTTAGCAATTACGAGTATTGGAAATTTTTCAAACCCGTATCAGCCCCTATTCCAACTCTTGTGGAATGATGAAAGTAAATTTAGTTATACTTTCACAATCTAGTTGTAGCAAAGTGAATTGTTGGTCTTTCTTTCAATAAAACGATGCATTATTGACAAAAGGTAGAATATTTTGAAAATATCGAATGTCTAAAAAGAAAAAAGATAAGTCTAAAAATTTCAAACTACCAAAACTGCCCATCGCACATACTTTCACTTTATAATTTTTTTTTATAAAAAATATAAAGTAGATACTCATGCAAAAAAGTTTCGCTGAGTCGAAGCCAAAAAAAAACTTGTAAGGATTATAATGCGCTTTTAAGACTTTAGATTTCTTTCTCCATAAATCCCGAGCTATTTTCCAAAACCCTTGACAACTACGTTAACGTTGAAGATATATTCACATGCCCAGGCAGTCGGCGTTCCTATTTGATACGCAAAATTGTTTAATTTGTATTCGAGAGTAAACTTCACATTTACATACTTCCGCCGTTGCAAATGAATGAATGGTTCAGTTGAGCCATTGTCTTTTTAAGAGAAAACCAATTACGGACGCCGTATTTCGGAATGAAACGAAAATGAAAATGAAACAATCTGGATCGTTAATTTTTCATTTGGGTTGGTTAGCAAACCTGGGATGTGTCCGAAAAATAACATATAATCGAAAGAAAAACTGGTAGGCTCAGGGTGAATAAAAAAAAGGATAAGTGTGAGGAAGAGGTGAGATATTCACTCTCATCTGCAGAACCCAATATAACCCGAGTTTGCTTTTGAATACAAAAATATTGTGTCGAAAAAATGTCGGCATTGTTACTTTGCATTTGTAGTTTTCAAACCATGCTCATGTCTGGGAAGATACTCAATATACTCACACCTCTATTGATCCATTGTCCACACAAGATAGCATTACGTTTCCGTATTCAGATTTTCTTAGTATAGGTATAGTTGGACTGCTTCTTCTCCGATGAAAGTTGTATATAGAGGGGAAAAATGGCACTAAATCAAAAGAAGAAACACCCCAAAGCCAGTTTGCCACCGGACAGTGAAATCATTTCAAAGGGTGACTTTTACTGACATTTTTTCCTCAATAATAGTTCAATGGTTTTCTTTCAAATACTTTTACTCTAAATGCTGGTGTCTTCGAATCCCTTTCCGTTGAACACCATTCACCTATGGGAACTATCAAATATCCTATATATTGCATTATTGTGTGGCAAATGCAGGTTTTCCCCGACATTGAATGTTTCGAAAAGGCTACTAACAGAAGTTTTCAATCAATATTTGGGTAGGAATTATCGAAAATCTTATTATCTTCCTCCCCGTTTGAATAAACAGAACTACCGTGTTTTTCTTGAACATGTTATATCCGAGCTACTTGAAGAAGTATCCTATTGTCATTCGTCAATTTCTTGATGAAAAATTCCATGATAGGTAGGTGTGGTCCCATACACCGGTCTGCACGTTCTCCGGATTTAACGTCACTAGACTTTTTTTTGTGGGGATACCCCAAATCCCATTGAAGACTTGGAATTTATTAAATCTTATTGATTATTTATTGAATCTTATTGATCTTATACAACTTTGTTCTTCCTCGACAGTTTCGATGACCAGATCTGTCGAAGTTTGTGCTGATACTTTCCGCGGAGAGAGTTCTTCACTGTTGTTATCTCTTGTGAGTGGCGTTGTTCCACCCCGAGGTAAGTATACGTCTCTCCGGCATCCAACTGGTGTAGGATGCTTTCATCTACGAGCTGCAAATCAAAATCAAAATCAAAATCAACCTCTTCGTAGTCCCCGCATCGCCCTTTTTTGAGATGGACCATTGCACATTTGTCTATCCCGAATTTCATACCGATAGCTTATTGTTAATAATATAAAATAATTCTTACTACGATTACAATATCATCTATAAACACATTGCCAATACCAAAGTTGGTAGATTTTTACTTTGAAATAGCTCATTCTACACTATACGACTTCTCTTGAGTAGGTTTTCTTTAAATCGTAAACTAATTTGGTTAATAACTTTCAGTTATGCCGCGTATCCTGTAAAATGAATACACATCTGTAAGTTGAATCATATTTTTCACAAAACTCAAAGGAAATCATAGGTTTCATTGCATGAAAGTCTAATTGACCTCCAAATTACCCTGAAAAGGTAAGTACAGGTCGTTGCTAGAGAGCTGAGTGGAATCATTTTATTGATTCAACACAGCTCCATGAAGTTGAAAACCTTCCAATACAGAAATACTGTCTACAACTTTTGAAATATCTAATACAATAATAATTAAATTCAATGAAGAGCAATTTCAGTGAGTAGAATAATAAACAGCTGACGAAGTATCAACAAATATGTTAACAGTACGGCTTTGAGACAGTCGTAATGAATACTACCAGTACTTGTTTCACACATATCTGTCACTTACCGCTTATCGCTTATCTCAAGACATACATTTCGACTGAAAAAACTGTTGAATTGGGACTGTAATTCAGATGTTGGCGACTACATTACGGGCGCTACGGTAAAACTGTTGCCATTTTCTCAATTCCAACCAATAATTTGTCATTTTATCAGTGCAAAATCTACAGTCACGAAAGTAAACACACCCCACAGTCATTGATTCCCACGTTTTCGATCGACTGATAGGAGATACAGAAATAAGTGATATAATTCAAGTTAACAATTTCTGCTATCATAAAACTTTCAAAACAATTTAAAAAGGTGCGGTATTCATTATTATGGCCTGGAAGATAAAAATTTCAGAAGCTTTCATAACAAAAATGAGGTAAGATATCATTATCCTACGAGGGAGTTTATACTAAGATTCATTAAATTGGTTGAATATCAATAAGCTCTTTTTCACTCACATCTTTTTTCGTTTTTGACGGATCGTTTTTGACGTATACTTCACATGTGTTATTACAGAGTGTTTCAAATTCGATCCTCACCTTTGGGATGTCGGAAACTATGAGAGTTACGAAGATGGTTAAATTGAGGCAAAGTAGCGCATTTACCTGCCACTTTTTCCCTGCTACAAAATGGTATCTTTATTTTTTCTTATGGGCGCTACATTGGATTCTTTCTGTTCTGAATGGAACCATATTTTACTTTTTCAATGANTATCTTAAAGGTGCGATTTTGTTCCATCCTTTACATAAAAGAGGACGTATGCTTCGCCACTCACAAGCGACTTTGGTGAAATTGGTGACACGTGTGAATCGTTGTATTTGTGCCACGCGCTAGTATAAGGGTGTCTGCAGTATGCTGTATAATGTCCTCTGTTAGTAGTCCCACTGTGATTTAAAAGTGCATATAGATTATAATAAGTAGCCACATTTTCTGCTGCAAAATAGTCCATATCTAATCCTTCTAGAGGAAATTCGATGACATCATTCAATTTGCCTCTACTTTCCATTGGAGAGAATCTAAATGTATTACTAAAATATAGGGAAACTTGTGGATTGATTAGTTGTCGAAAGTGACTGTGATTTTACTTTGAATCACGAATGAATCAGAAACTGTTTATATGCTTCGTGAATTTCACGATTTGGCAATGTTCATTATATGTATTGTTCCTAGGGGTCAATCGAACAAGAAGCGGGACTAGGGCCGTGATGTCACGGGCCTAAAAAATTCGATTTTTAATAATTAATTACGGGAAAACAACGAAAAGAAAGCTGAAACAAATGGCACTGTTTTTTAATTTGAAATTACTATCAAATGAACTGTAAACCAAAAATCATGAAACAAGCCCATTCATTCCAATAATGACACTTCCATTTTCATCCAATGCTATGAAGTGTATTTCCACTTTCAACGTGACTAATATTCCGAGTGCCATCTGAATGACAAATTCTCGCAGAGTTCAGCATCATTAGTAATTTATAGCGGCTCTGAATAGTACTAACCACATCCATTTGTTGATCCTTCATGGCGGATACCATTGACCCAACCTATTAATATCCTGCGAAAGCGATGCCTGCGACGTTGCCAATTCTATTTTCTTCGTGTATTTTAGAACAAACTGTCAAGTGTTATTTTCGTCCAGGTGGTGAAAAGGAGGATTACGTCGGGATTAAACTCAAGATGTTCGCGCTAGGACGGATTTGAGACTTCCTTCCCGGCGATCGAGGGTAGGAGAAACGGCAATAAGGGATTACGAGCCGGACATTTCAGCGAGGATATAGAATCTGTTTCCAAGACGAATTTTTATTTTTCTCTTCTCCTTAAGGGATATAAAGTGCCTCGAGAACGGTAACTTCGTATGATGGATTGTTTGAACGGTTTTTTTGCGGTACATCGTAATCCCCGGATCATCTGGTCTCTCAATGGTGTTTAAGGGTTATACGGGGGGTGTGAAGCTTCATATAGAAAATCTTTCATACGATGGTGAATGGCATTATTACAGATCAAGCTACTGTTTCATTTTTGGAGTTTACAGAAACCAGGCCTTTGAAATTCATAGAGATATAGAAAGACATTGAAAATTAAATCAAAAAATTAAATTTTTCTGTTGATTCCTTGGAAGTCGATTATCAACATGAACACATTATTTTAGCGATATGGATGAACATGTCCTAAAAAGACACATTCAGACAAGATAGAAAAAGTAATAATAACTGTAATATCGGCACATTTGGGGATAGCACTTACCTAGCATGAAAATAATCATTATTTTCATGATAATTATTTCATGAAAATCCGTAATGTATTCAATCAACACTGAACAGTTCACAAAACCACAACACGTGTTTTACTATAGAGGGCGTTTTCCCGCTGATCTCACTATTGCTATCTCGGAAACGGAAAGATCAAAGGTCTATTTTGGAGAAGTAGAATAATCTTTCCTCAGATCAAGAATACCATTGGTTGTTTTAGGAATATTCGCCAAAAACTAAGATTGTCGAATCTCCTTTTTTGGCTCTACCGCCTCGATTTCGAAAATTAACAATAGGCATGACGACAAAAAATTGTCAATTCAATGGTTTTAGGGAAAAATTCATATTGAAAAAAAAACTAAAACACTGCTTCAATTTTATTTACAAAATTCAAATTATTGAGATTTTCAATTAAATAAAACATTGAAATACTGCTTGATCAAAGTGAAGCTTTCGATTTACTCATCAGCAAGCTCAAGTTCATTGGATTCGATAACATTTCTCTTAAATGGATGACCAGCTATCTCACAGGCCGATCACAGAGGGTCAAACTGGATGATTACTCATGGTCATCCCTAAAAGAAACAATCTCAGGTGTACCGCAGATGTTTTTAGTGTTTATTTTTTATTACCCCATTTTCTTATTACATTGTCAAGTATATCTATACGCAGTTGATATACAGTTATATTTGTCTTCTCATAACAACGATACAGAAAGTTGCGTTGCCAATATAAACACAGATTAGCACAAAAACATTCCTATACTCGGAGAATCATGGACTGAAAATCAATCCAAATAAAAATGTGGCCTTCAGTGCAACTTTAGGCTCACTCTCGATATTGACTGGGTAGACAGTGCTAAAAATCCATAGATAGCTCTTTGTCTTTCCATGAACATGTGACAAACATTTTCAAAGTATCATTATTCAAACTCAAATCGCTATACAAAATCAAGTATCAGTTTTATTTTCAGAAGAAATGAAACTCAGGTTAGTTAAAACTCTTATTTACCCCATATCGAGTATTGTTGTTCGGTGTATTACAATTTTTTGCCGTAATAGGTATAACAAGCAGAAGTAACAACGTATACAAAATGCTTGCATGCGATTCGTATGTGTATACCATATGGTGAACATGTCACATAATTTTTGTTAAAAATGAAGGAGCTGAATGTGAGGTACAGAGTCCAATATTTGATAAAAAAATTTTTGTTTAAGTTACTCCAAACTAAAATACCTAGTTATTTATATAGTTTATTAAGCATGCATTCTGACATACATATGGTCAATTTGAGAATTTCAAGGATGTTTTTCTTATATAGCCCTTTTTCATCTAAATGGAAGTTTACCCATTTTAAATCATAATATTCATGAATTTAAGAAAGAAATAAAATAACAGATGCTGAGTGATCAGTGTTAATTAATCGGCCATTTTGACTAAAACACCAATCACAGCGCATGACGTCACGGTTAGGTTGACCCGCGTCAGTTTGTTTTGTTGTTGCACATACTACTGATTATGCATTTGGATTGATTTTTTATAAATTTACGTGCGATTTATCGACTCCACTTTACTATAACAATTGAACCAAGCTTTGTTGAGGTAAAAAGGTTAAAATTGCTCAGGGTTGACTTATTAATGTTGGGCGATTTCCTCGTCTGCTCGTCTGAGTTTAGAAACGTGACAACTTCCTCGTGAGTAATTTTGTATTTATTTTTACCCTAGATACAACCAATTGAGATATAATCAAACTCACATGCGAGTTTATTTTACTTTCATAGGTTATTTTTACAATAAACTTGTCATTGTTTATTTTTGAGGTTAGCTCCCTTGTAAGTTACTATTTTAGAGTTGATACCATGTTGATACTCGATAAAACAAGTAACTTTCTGTAACTAAAAAATACCTACTAGTACTAGTAGTATTTAAAGACTCTCTTCACTTTTGGGATCTGACTTTCAAAGACAAAGTACAAGCACTAAAGGACAAATCCTTAAGGCGCTTTCAGAGCGGTGCCTGTGCGAAAGTAGCGATCCATATTTTGGATTTGAATCGCTGGAGATTGAATCTATTTGAAAAAACGTTCTCAGGACGTTTATTTCCCATAAACGCACATCTCCAGATGAAAGAATTTTTAAACAGTGAAGTTCGAGGTGTACTGAGTTGAATCTCCAAACGATGGGCAGCCACAGCCCGTCGCTAATTTCTGATGTGTATCGCTCTTGGTGGAATCAACCGTGCCAAGTCACTTGAACACTTCCCGTGAAAGTATATACATAGAAGAAAGACGATTCTCCAACCTTTCTTCGATGTTCCAGGCTATCAAGGTTGCACGTAATGTTCGCGTCTCCAATCAGGCGGATGGCTCTTTTCTGGATGGAATCCAGCAGCTTCAGGGTATGCTCAGGGACGGAGCTCCATACATGAGAACAATACTCCAAAGGAGTTCTGATATAAGCTTTACAGAGCATCAAAAGTTGCTGAGATGTATACAGTTTTCTGGTTCGGTGCAGTGTTTCAAGCTTTTGAGAAGCAGCCTTTGCAACTCCAGCGATATAATTGTGCCAAGACATATTGGTATCCATTTTAACCCCCAACAAACTTAGCGGAGCAAAAAGCGGAATTGTCTGACCTGGCATCATTATATCCGATTCGGAGATATTCATCTTCTTGAAGAAAACAGATGTCTGGGTTTTTGTGGCATTGAATTGAACCTGGTTACTTTCACCCGAATTCGAAATCTCTTCTAGATCGTCATTGAGATATGCAACCTCCTGTTGCCGGTGAAGATGTGCCTCCGTAGCCGATGTCCTGGAATCTAAATGGAATGACGCGACAAATGTGGTGTCGTCAGCAAAGCAATATATTGGATTATTGATTTTTTCCAATAAGTCATTGATATACAATAAAATGAGGGTTGGAGATAATATGGATCCCTGGGAAACACCAGCGTTGATGGTGAAAGTTTTTAGAGATATCCATCGACGGCCACTTGCAGAGACCGCTCTTTTGGGAAACTGAAGAGCCATACACACAAATGGATCCGAGAAGCCATAGCATCGGAGTTTGGCCAACAAATCCTGATGCCCCACACGGTTAAAGGCATAAGAAATAACAAGCGCAACTAATAACTTCAATTACAACCTAGATACTAATACGATTTATGTTAGAACGTCTACTACAAGCTTGATTTTGATTCGAGCCAAATTTCAACGCCGGCCACAAATTGTATATCATCTTTACTTTTTGTAATATTCCTGAATTTGTTGCCTGAACATTTCCTGGTTGGTAATTATCGAAATTTCTAATTCATTCACCATTATGTGTTTGTTCTTCATGTGAAGAAAGGCACATAAAAAACCCTTTCAAAATTCAATCCTTCACACATATTTCAGTTTAGAACCCAGGTAATGTTACCACCTGTTCCATCAGTCCCTCGAACATACAAACAAAGGGCGCCCACCGATTCTCACAGAATGGGAAAAACTTTGACAATGGCAAGTTAATATATGTGATGGAATTGACCAATACTTGAAGATAATCCATAAACTATTCGGGTAAAAGTTCCAGGGTGTTCCAGGGAAGGACTAGAGAATACTCACGATATAATATGTTACTCAGAAGAACACATAAACAATGGATGCGTTGAAAGCTAGAATCGTATTCATTAATCACTATCAACAAACCCAGAAATGAGGGTTGAATCAAAGCAAATCTGCTTTCAGTTTCCAAAGTCGTACATGTAAGTTAAGAAAAAAATAAAAAACATACATTCATACATACATAAATCTACACCGAATCGACATTTCAGGGGTAAAATTCATTATGATAAATGATTTTAATTTGTATATTACAGCTTTGGGTTGAAATGGGTTTGAATGGGTAATAAACACTAGATAATCACTATTCGAATGTGGTTTACGTCGAACAGAATGCCATTAACACCATCCTAAAAATATTATAATTTTGCCTCACCCTTGAAGCTACCGCAAGTTATCAATTTCAAAAAAGACTCCTTCTTTTCCGAAACAAAGTACTTATTTTTCCCATCAGAAAGTGCTTATTTCAAAGGATCTATCCATTACAGCATAATCTGCGCATATGACCATTTCATAAATTTTGCACCGCTCCAGATTAAAAACAGTTTGCGGTGAAATTTTCTGGGGATATTAAAACATGATAGGGGTTCCAGACCCATGCATTATATCCCCAGTCGTAAAAGGATAATATAATTTCCTGCCAACTAATCGAATTCATGTCAGTTACTCTGCTAGCATAGCGCTGGAATTATCCTTTCTGTCTGCAGTTTTTCATTATTTCTATCAAAAAGGGAATTATTCGTCTGGAGAATGAAATCGAAGGAGCATCGTGTCATGATTACTTCTTATCCAGGATTTTGATAAGAGTAATTACGTTTTTGCTCATAATTGAAATACAGCACAGGAAATGAGGTTTACGGATTTATAGTCTAGTCAGTGACGTCAAGTATTATGGACTAATACAATATTTTCAATACTTGAAATGATTTAATTTGAATTTTAAATTGTGCGCATACCTCTCTAAAATAACGAATCATCATTTTAAATGGAGCAAACACACATTTTCTTTGTAATTTCCACAATTGGAACCCTACGTACCCAAATAGTCGTTTTCCAATTTGGAACATTATTTTTATGACAGAAACCAAATCGTTTTGAGGTCAATTTCATTGCAAAAGTTTCAGTGCAACAACAAATTCATTTTTTTACGTCAATCTTGTTAACATGCTTTCATTTACCATTGTCAAATCATCTAGAAGAACAATTCGTTCAGGCCAGTCTCAACACCCTACACAGTAGGGCAATAGACTGGCACCTATCGGAAAACAACTACTCCCCTGGCCAATATCACGAAGGGCGTTGGATTATATCCGACAGGTGTCAGTGCAGGATTCTTCACTGAAGTTATTCCTGCATATGCTGTTGGCGATACAACTGCCGCAATAGATTTTCAATTATTGGAACACACTTGCAGACCGGTTTCGGGCTGTTTGGCCACTCGTCAGTGCAAGGTAGT